>OX375882.1:97706532-98088969 GCA_947359465.1 Metellina segmentata
GATACAAACTGTGAGATGCAAGCCGTATCTATCAATATACCCACAAGAAAGTCTAGTGATATTCGAAAAGAACAGCTGGCAGATACAGATCTAAAGAAAATTATTAACTCCCTTGAGAGTAATGATAAAGACGAAAATTTTGCCAACTACATCAGCCGAGGATACATTATGAATGAGGGTGTCTTGTATCGCTACTCACCTGAAACTGAGTCAGACGATGCTCAACTCGTAGTCCCCATTCAAGAACGCCAGAGAGTTCTGCAGGAGCACTATGACGCTCCTACAGCCGGTCATTATGGTGTGGAGGGCACCTACAACAAGATTGCTTCCAGATACTTTTTCACAGGCATGAGGAAATACATTTCTGATTATATCAAAACCTGTGCAGAATGCAATCGATATAAGCCAACGAACCAGAAACCTGCTGGACTGCTTAGAACCCCAGTTTATGCACAGAGATTTGAAGTTCTTGCAATCGATCTCTTTGGTCCCCTACCAGAGACATCATCTGGAAAAAGATGGATTTTCATCGTGGAAGACACAAATACTAAGTGGGTTGAATTGTTTGCCCTTAATGAAGCCACATCAGCTAACTGTGCTAAAACACTACTCGAAGAAGTTTATTTACGCTATGGTCTACCTCGAAGGTTAATTAGCGATAACGGACAGCAATTTGTGAGCGCTGTCATGCAACAGACGTGTCACCTGTTAGGTATCACACAAGATCTCATACCAGTCTATCATCCACAAGCCAATCCATCAGAACGCAAAAACCGGGACTTGAAGCCCCGCCTTGCAATTTTAGTTGGAGAAGAACATACTGCCTGGGAAGACAAGCTTCCTTTGATCCGATTTGCGATGAATACTTCTACTTGTGACACCACCGGTCACACTGCTGCATACCTACAGTTTGGCAGAGAGCTGAGAACAACGGACGATGTGGTTCATGACATAAGAGGAGTTATTGATAACGACAACTTCATTCCCGAGATAACACCGTATCTCAAAAGATTTGCTCGTCTAACCACCCAGATAAAAGATAGAGTTGAATATAAACAAGACAAACGAAAAGAAAATTTTGATCGTCGTAGACGACCGATATACTTCAAACCTGGTGATCAAGTTTGGGTTACTATTCATCCCATCAGCAAAAATAAAAGAACTCGAAAATTAATGCCCAAAAGAGAAGGACCATATGTAGTTCTCACAAATCGATCGCCGACAACATATGATATTGCCGACCCGGCCAGTCCAGACCAAACTCTTGGAACTTATCATGTGTCAGCATTAAAAACTTACTATGAACACCAAGTAAAGAGAGACACTGGGCATGTAGCTCCCATAAGAAGAAGGGGTCGCCCTAGAAAAAAATAATCCTGGCTCATCGTCGGGACGTCATCAAAGCCAGAGGGGGAGTCTGTAACGGAACCAACAACGCCCTCTAGCGGACTGACAAAAACTTACACAGTGTAACTCCAACCCTGGAGCAAGCAGCAGCTAAGCTGTAGTATGTGATAGTAAAAATGTCCCTGTCCCGAATATTTTATGTGCGTGAAAGTCTTGTAATTTCTGTAGTGTATGTGTGTGTAAATAAATTCAATTTAAGTGTTAGCTAGCCGTGTCAGTATACATCATTGCTACAGTACTCCAAATCAAGTACAAGACATCACGTCAAGTCACGTCAAGGACGGATCCCATGGAGTATCACATTGTCTTCAGAAAAATTACCACAACGGGTTATTGGGTACCTTTGTCATAGCATTGGTTGTGATTAAATTTCATTGCAAAAATTTTTCCAAATTTGAGTAATTTGTTAAAGTTAGAACAGTGCATTTACTTGTTTGGGAAGAGTATTTTGATTCTACTACTTCTTGCAACTAAACTGAAATTTATTGTGAAACTGTTATTGTGGAACCATTGAGTATTTTTTTTATTATTCCAATTGTGTCGATAGATGTGAAAGGTTATTTTTAAGTGTGTTTTGCATATCTTTTGTAAGTTAAAAAAAATGGCATTTCTCTGGAAAGCTAGGAAGGAGGATTTGATATGGTTGGCAAAGGAATTAGGAGAAGAGGTTCCTCAAGAACCTAAACTGTTTCAATTGAAAAGTATAATAGAAGGTTGTAAATTATAAGATGCTAAATTTGTCGAAGATTTAGTGGAGCTGAAGGGAGGTTTATAGAAGCTGAGTGGAGTCAAAAATTCGCTGAAAGGAGGTGGGAAATTAGTCTTACGGTTTCTCGGACAGTAGCGGAAAGGGAGTTTGGAGATGTGATAGGAGGTTTGGAAAAAGCTGAAAAAGAGATGGAAATAGCCGGAGAGAAGCGGAAAATTGCTCGGGAAAAAGCTGAAAAGACGAAGTCCCCGTATAATATAAAATTGCGAGAGTTACAAATGGAAAGGGAGAAAAGTGTAGGTAACGGCGAAATGGGAAAGGTAGAGTCTAGCGAAGATAAGGTAATTAGACCATGTGAGACGATAGGGCAGGAAAATAGGACGGATCCCATGGAGTATCACAACATTGTCTCCAGAAAAATTACCGCAACGGGTTATTGGGATACCAATGGTAAGGGCAAAGTGTAAACTTCGCTAAAAACGGAAGAGCTAATAGAAATTTCAAAAGTGAAAAACAATGGACCCGAGTTGTCTTTACTCGAGATAAATCACGAGGATTTTGAGGGGGGTCAACAAGATTGTGTAGGTTTGAAGCAGGTGTTTGAATTTGTGGATGGGAGTACTCCATCTTCGAAAAGAGGGACGTATTGCACGGAAAACGGGTTGTTACTAAAACGACAAGATCGTTTGGGCAATATAAAGACATTATTAGTCGTTCCTGAGGAAATGAGGGATGAAATATGTCGCGAAAAGTCATTAACACCTTTGGTAAACACCAAAGATAAACAATCGAAATACTTTTACTCGATAATGCCCGATTGTTTTAAAGGCATGAAAAATGTTGTCCTGACATTTGACCAGTTCCAAAAGGCTGGGAAACCCAATGAAATGGAAAAATTCGCACTTAGAATTGTACCTGTAATTCAGGAAGTTTTGTCAAAGTTGCACACCGATGCGATTGTTTTACTTCCTAAGAAAGAAGTTGAAAAACGTATCTCGTATTTCATTACGTACATGTGTTCAGTAGGAAGGTGTCCTGAAGTTGCGATGATTGAAATGGATTCAGTTTTCGACATAGGAATGCTACCAAAAATATTTAGTCGTTACGGATTTTCGCCCACAGAACTTTTACAGTAGAGGTACTGTGTGGAGTTGAAATTGATTTTGAATTTAAAGTGTTAGAACAGATGTTTCAATTATGTTGATTGAAAAAGATTTTTTGTTTATAGGAATAAATTGCATTTATCAGTAATATTGTTGTAAAAAATATATATATAATAATAATTAAGTCCTTTTGTGTTAAGGTATATGAATAGTTTCATATATAATGGTTGGAAATCATGATTATGCAATATAAATGATAATTGTGTTAAATGTTAAAGAAATATTTTTCTTGATTAATCAGTAGTTGTGTATATAGGCCTTGCTAGTTTTTTTATGTGTTGCATAACATGATTTTCTATTGCCATAACTGCATGTTTTGTGTCAAAGAGATAGGCTACATGTCTAATTTTATAGTTTACTCATGAAATTTTACACATATAAGTGTGTTTGATAGTTTGAAATTAATTCCTTTACAGGTAACTGCACTGAGTAGCATTTTTTAAAATTGTTTATCCTTAGGTTATTTATTTAATTCTAGTAGGTTTTCAAATGTTCAAGTTATGTCAAATGTCGAAACCTTATATGACAGAGATACTTTGTGCTGTGAAAATACATGTGTTTCAGAAACATTAGTTGTGGATTGCATTGGCATAAAGCTGAAAATTTTTCCTGATCTTCTAGAAAAAAGTTTGTCTAAAAGGGGAAAGGGGGAAGCTGTAGCGTTAGATTAGGGGGTCCCTCTGACCACAGCTTTCGTGGTGGTCCCTGAATTTATGAACGGATGGGGGTATCCCCTTCTCTTTGGACTATAGCGGCTTCGGAAGAACGTGTGGGGTCTTCTCTCGAGGAAAAGGGAGAATCGGTAGCGGACGCTGAACGACTCTGCTCCGATTGAAGGCGCGGGGCTGAAACCCTATTTGTGTACAATATCTATTACCCTCGAAATAGTTTTAACTTATATGTATATCTTCTATAATTAATTAAATGCGCTGTAATTTTAAATGTCGTTTTAATTACCTTCAAGCCACTCGCCACGTAAACTATACCCACGACGTTACAGTATGCTTCAAACTTGTCGACATAATATACCCCTAAAATCTGCAGTTTGAATTATCAAAAATCTATGTATATAATTGGTAATTATTAGTTAACGTCATACTAGAGCAACACAACGGGCTATTGACGACGGTCCCTATGAATATAATTCTCTTACGTGGCACGCAAAAAAGACGTTATTTGTTATCGTGTTTTGGCAACACTGTGCGAATATTTGATTACCACGAAGCCTCGCGCCACAATAGAATTTATAGCGTTATCGGTTAAAATTTTAATGCAAAAAAAAAAAAAAAGGAATATTAGTCGAGCTGTTGCAGCTTACGAACGACATGTTGGGTATTCGATTTCCAAAGCAGTGCTCACATTTCGAGTCAAAATTTGTTCAAAGTTTTAATTTGAATTCAAAATTTTTCGAGTTCTGATTTCTGGAGCTACTGTATAATGTTTCTGTAGTACAACAAATTTATTTGTGAAAAATATTTTTTTGGATTATCATATATTTTAAACAATGTCTTCATTGAGCAAGGTTCGCTCAGCGAACCAAAGAGGATTGCAAAGCAATCCTCCGGGGGTTGGCGAGTGATAGCGAGCAGCGGGAGGGCCTCCTAGTCAAGTAAAATTCCGGAGTGGCTGATAAGATTAAACATAAAAAGTTAGGGTCTTCTTCCTGTCGGCCCTAGTTATATAGCGGTGGTGGCTTTTAGATAATTTACTGGCATGGTTTCCTCACCTAGCACTTTCATCGGTTTGGCATCTATGGTAGCTCGAAATGTGTCGTGAGGGATAGCAGACATGGACTGTGATTACCTTTTGGAATGTACGGCGTTAACAAAGGACGCAATCTTGTTGGTCTTTTTCCTATCTTGAAGTGTCACATAGTGAAACATGAAAGTTGATAAGTGCATTTGTCTAAGTTCCTTTCCAATAAAAAAATCTTCAATCTCCCATGATTATTATTAAAAGATGTGTGAACTTTTGAAGCAGTTGAAATCCTTTTTCCTTTTTTATATCTGTACTACCTTCATTTCATTCTATGATCTAACTTCATGTATCACATAGTAACATGTAGAGGTTGATAGACGTATTTGTCTAAGAACCTATGTTATAAAAATATTTTGATCTTCCAAGCATGCTATTGGATGACTAGAAAACTTTTGAAGCAGTTGGAACTTCTTATCTTTTTACTACATTTCTTTTTTATCTATGGCCTAACTTCATGTGTCACATAGTGACATGTAGGGGTTGATAGATGTATTTGCCTAAGTACCTAAAATAGTTTTGATCCTCTGGCATGCTATTGAAAGATGAGAAGGTTTTCGAAGCAGCTGGAATATTTTTTATCTTTTCACTGTCGTTCTCTTTGTTGTGTGCTCTATGTTCACCTGCCACATAAAAAACAGAAGGTATATTTATATATATATACACTGCTGGCCACCGTAAATGCAAAACCTTGAAGGAAGCATGCAAATAATATGGAATTTACAACATGTATTATCGGAGGTGAGATATGCAAATGATTAGAATTTCAGCGCAGACGCACATCCCGCGCGCCTGTGGCGACACTTCAAAGCGCTATGTAAGGCTTGGAGATTTCGACGATTTCAAGTACGGCAATTGTGTTTTTCTTGTGGTTTTTTCAAAAAAACGATCAATTATGCCTCGTAGAAAACAGCGATCATCTTTTGATCAAGTATCCGAGTTCGACAGAGGAAGGATAGTGGCCTACTGAGATTGTGGATTATCTTTCAGGGAAATCTGTAGTCGTGTTGGAAGAAACCAAACAACTGTAATGCGGATATGTGATCGTTGGATGCAGGAGGGTACGACGGACCGACGTGTTCGATCGCATCCACCTCAGTGCACCACTTCACGTGATGACAGGCATATTGTGCGTATGGCAGTGACGGATCGCTCTGCCACATCACGAACCATAGCAGAGCACATTCAGTCAGTAACGCATCATCCAGTGTCTGCGCGTACCATTCGACGCCGTTTACAGCAGAGTGATCTGTCCGCAAGACGTCCATTGCTACGTCTACCCTTGACGCAGAACCACAGACGTCTCTGCCGCCAATGGTGCGATGATAGAAGGATGTGGACGGCAGAATGGAATGAAATTGTCTTTACTGACGAGTGACGCTTCTGTCTGCAACACCACGATGGTCGGATTCTAGTCTGGAGACACCGTGGAGAGAGGATGCTGAACACCGCCGCACAATGCGTTATGCACCGCCACACTGGTACTGCACCGGGTATTATGGTATGGGGAGGAATTGGATATCACTCTTGCACTCCTCTAGTACGCATTGCCGGTACTTTAAACAGCCAGCGCTACATCTCCGAGGTGTTGGATCCAGTTGTCCTTCCTTACTTTCAGGGCTTGCCCATAGCCATATTTCAACAGGATAATGCGCGACCACACGTGGCACTTATTGTCCAGGGGTTCTTCGTCAATCGTCAGATTGAATTGCTTCCCTGGCCAGCTCGCTCTCCGGATCTTTCGCCGATAGAATACATGTGGTCCATGGTTGCTCAAAAATTGACCCAGATTACATTTCCAGCTGCCACACCAGATCACCTTTGGCAACGTGTGGAAGCTGCTTGGTCTGCTGTACCCCAAGAACACATCCAAAGTCTCTTTGAATCAATGCCGATGCGTGTGGCTGCGGTGATCTCCAACAATGGCGGCTACTCTGGCTACTGATTTTGGCAGGAACCACACTTCACAGAAGTCCATAAATTTAATCATTTGATACTTGGTCAACATGTTATCTACGAAATACACTTTGCTGTGATATCTCTTGTCTTTCTTGGTGTTGCAATTTCGGTGGCCAGCAGTGTATATATATTTCTATGTCTTGCAATAAAAAATTATTTTGATCTTTCATACTTGCTATAGGATAAAGAGAAAACATTTAAAGCAGCTTGAATCTTAGTACTTTTGGTTGTTCTATAATTTTACGTAATGTATCACATTGTGACACACGGAGGTTAATATATGTATGGTTTTAGTGCATATGCAATGAAAAAAATTATTATGATCTTCATTCAATCTTTTGAAAGGCAAGAGATATTTTAAAGCAGCTGGAATATTGTTAATATTTTTCCTATCTTTCCTTTTTTCTATGATGTTGCTTTATATAGTGAAAGACACGTGAAGGTAATAATAATTAATAGATTAAGTGCCTTTCCAATAAAATATTCTTTAACCCTCCAGTTTTGCTAATGCAAGATGAAAGAAATTTCGAAACAGATGGAATCGGATCGTCTTACTGTCTTTAACAACGTCTTTTACGCGGTGTTTGTGGTTCTTGCAGAAAGAGTGACGCTAATTGGTTGAGTAAATGTACTATATGTTCTTTGTCATCTTTAGGACATCATAGATTGATATTTACATACAGAAACATAGTTGTTCAAACGCACGTTCGTCCTTCTCCGTCTCCGCTGGTTGAGTACACTTCACCCCTACAGTTATCCTAGGGACGCGGATGACCGTTCAAGGACACCTCACCAACGTCCCTCGGAAATCCAATGGTTCCATCCGGCCAACATTTCTTAGTGTGTTGGCCAGATAACCTCCCACTAGCTTTTTTTATTTTATGATTTAATTTTTTATGTCACATAATGGGATTTAACCAATGCATCTGCCTTTGTAATAAATAAATTAGTTTGATTTTCCATCGTAATTTTTCCCTTTGGTAACACTAACCTGTTCCGATTGCAGACTGTTAAAGCTGGCGGCAGAACTTCAGATGGATTGCTGACATGGACGTTGACCGATGTCGGGTAGGACATGTAGAGGTACAGGAAGTGATAAGTTTGGTATCCGAATCCCACCATGCACGAGAGGAAGACCAAGGTCTTGATGATTCTCGGGATCCAGTTCTTACTCGAAGCTATCTGCGGCCATCCGGTAATGAGCGACTCCTTCAGGATGATTTTCGAGTACGTGGTGAAGGACTTGTACTTGCCGTACTGAATATGAGGTTTGATTTTCTTCGCTTCGGACGCCATCCTTTCGTGAATCTGCAATGGGAAATAATTTGGTATTGCATGTGACGAGATTATATGAGGCTATCATGGCGAGAGTGACCTAACCTACCAACACACCCAATGGAGATAAATGCCATTTTCTTGGCAGCAACTTTTATATATTTTTTTATTCATCCACAATGTACGATTTGAGATACTAAAAAAATTCAGTTATCAACAATAATTTATTTTAAACTTCAGAAGACTTCAACTTGCACATTTAAAAAAAGGAATAACAGGCATAATGCTGTTGTTGTTGTTGTTACTAATCCTCGACATGGTCTCTTTAAGTTAGACCAAGTCCACCAATCCATAAACCCCCAAAAAGTCCAAGAAAGCTAGAGGTTCCGAAAAAACCTTGTCCATTGTAGAGTCAATACATTTTAAAATATGAACTGGCGAAATCTGATCAGCTCCGCTCTTGGTACAAGTCCTGAAAACCTTGTGGCCCTGTTCGTTGGAGACTCCTCAAGTGTCCACTGGCAAAATGTGAAATACAAGTCTGCTGACTTCTATGGCCCTCAAAGAGTAGGACGCCTCCAGGACGACATCTCGAGTACCAGTCATGTACTGGAGGAACATTCCAGAGATCTCTAGATGTCCTCCTGCATTCTGAAAACGCTTCACTATAAGTACAAGGCATACCTGACTGGAGAGTCTCTAAGGAAGTATCCTTTGACAGGTCTTAATAAAAGACAATAATAAAATTTTCAGAATTTTATGGGTTAGGCCACTCTTGCTCTGATAGTCTTAACCTTCGAAAAACGATTTTTGAGGCTTATTCCATGTATGCTTTAACCCTGGTGGTTTACTCTACGAATCATTAAGTCATTAGTAAAACTAACCTGTTTTTGATGTACGAGATATCTCGTCATTTGAAGCAAGTTGACCGGATCTTGATCTCGTCATCATAAAATAACATTGGCAACATCTTGATGACGATATATCTCATCATTAGCAAAATTGATTAAATCTTGGTGGACGTGATATTTGATCGAAAACGCTTGGAGAGTTAATTCGTGAATATCTTTGCCCTTAAAAACAGTTTGGATTAAAATAGTTTTTTGAATTCTCTATAAAACTTGGATGCAGTTGTTAAAACTTTAACAACATTTCCCCTTTGAACCCTCCTGGAGGTTGTCTTAACTAGACATTTTGTCACTAGAAGAAAACTGACCAGATCTCGATGAACAAAATATGCATTATGAAGTCCCAAGTTGTAGGATCGGCAATTGCTTGTGAATCCCTCAAAGATTAATACACTGTGGTTCATTGCACAAAAGTTAATACTAGTATGGCGAATAACATAAAAATTGACGCACTAGAACCTTTGAACCTGGCGAGATTCACGACTTGTGTAGCATTACTTCTTCATATGATAACGACTACATAATCCGATCTGTTGTATGAAAGATTTCCAGGAAAGTTTAAATTGGTCCAAGAATCCTAAATTGGCTTAAAAGTCATGCAAATTGTAAATTGCAGAATAGTTAAATGAGTGTGAATCCCTCAAAGGTTAATACACTGGAGCATTAGTTAACAATGGATCTGTCCTGATGTGATGCATTAAACCATCGTCATGAGATTTGTACATTTATATCATGACGTCGAGATGACGTCATTTTACAGAAGATATAAGTTCTTCTGTTTCTTGTCGACGAACGATATACGGCTAAATCCAACTTTAATAAACTTGAAAGTAATCAAAATTCTACCTAATCTACACCTATTCTACCTATTTATTGTTGGTTACGCAATTAATTTTACATTATTCTATCTATATCTCTTATTTGGTTGCTTTCTTTCTTGTGTTGGGCTCAACTCTTTACCGCTTTTGGACCTTGTGCCATAAAACTCAAATCAACCAACTTTTATGATAACATAGTGCTAACATAGTCTCAACTTCGGGACTTAAAAATTACGGGGGTTAATCTATTAGATTATTATCAATCTATTATATCTATTACATAATCTATTATCTTTACCTTAGGCGACTTTCTCCGTTTGGCATTCGTCCATCTTGTGTAAATCCAATCCTGATCATCCATACTTTGCAGTTAGACCAAGTACCTATTACGCTTGGGGAAAAATAACTCAAATTTACTACTGGATTCATGACTATTGACAATTTATTTCAGTGATCATTCACAAATGAAGGATCAAGAAATTTCATATATCAGTGAGATGTTTCGTATTTTAAATGTTATTATTTTACCGTTATGGACCATTTTTGGGGTACTTTTAGCATACAAATCATTGGAAGACGAAGAGTTTACTTACGATTGTCCAACGCGGAATACTTAAGGTAAAGTCTCGTAACAGAAACTCATCTGACTCTAAAAGATTTCCAAAAGTAGAGTATGGATTTAAACTAATCAAAAAACCACCAAACCACGACGAAATTTAATGATTCATCTGCGAATAGAAAATTCATCATATTTAAGAAGCATTGGTTATGCTAATATAGAAATAGAAATCGTTGATTTTTAAAAAATGGTAACTAATTTGGAACACCTAAAACATTTCACATACACACTGTACCGTCATGTAAGAATTAGACGGACAGCTGGTTTAAAATTAAACTATTTATTTACATAAATTAAATATTTACAAGAAAATTTAAAAAGATAATTAAGGGCACAGCCATCGACAACCGAATCCTGCCTGAAGCCAAAGTAAAAAATGGCAAACAGAGACGTCTGTCTCTCTTCGAATCTCAAAACCGAATTCTAAAATCCACGTTCGCTTCGTTCCACAGAACCGCCGCTGCCAACGAGAGGGGGGGTGAATTCCGAGCCCTCTAGAGATGTTTATGTCCTCTCCAGAACAGAAACACCCCCACACAGATGCGAAAACCGTCTGTGATGCCGACTTGAGTTCCCCACAGCAAATTTTCATCCCAGACATGGGATTAGGGAACCGACGGAAACTCCAGCTGTGTCTATGGATCAAACGGAACGCCGGGCAGCCGATGAGAAAATACTCTCTTTCGGTATTTTGTGAAAACCCGCACGTGCAAAGTCTGAAGTTGTTTTTGCATTTCGAAACATTCCAGCGTCCACGTGTTAGGGAAAAGGGTCGGCTAGTACCATATGGTACAACACAAAAAACGCTGTATTTGCATGAAATGTATATTTAATTAGTATTATAAAACAAAGAAGTAAGTTATATTTAAATTTGATTGCATTATACTTATTTTACACTTGAGAAAAGTTTTTTAAAAATTTCGATACGCCATTCTCACACAAAAATCTTTCCTCTTCAATGCAAACATTGCTTATTCACATCAACAATACATTCAACCAGCTTTGTATCTAAAATCTCAGGCAATATAGGTTTTTAGCTAGTGGTGTCTTTACCAATTTCTGTTCAATTTTTTGGTCCTATCTTACCTAGAATTGCGGCAATCACACTGCATCTTACGTGAAAACAATAATTCCATGTGAACAAAAAGTACCAACACGAATTCTACTAAACTCTCTCTCTTCCTTTCACCCTCCTCTCTCTCTTTTCCTTTCACTCTCCTCTCTCTTCCTCTCACCTTCCTCTCTCTTCATAATAAATTATAATTCAGTACTATAGTATAGTTTTTAATCTACATTACTTAAATAGAACGCAAATGTTAGAGAAATAAATTTATGAAACTAATGGGCCTAAAAGTAAATGTAAACTGAGAAGGGAAACTTGAAATTTTCCTTGGATGTACGTATATGTATTTCAAATTTAATTCTAGGGTTTTGAACACAAAATACTGAGTTTTTTTTAATTTTCAATTATAATAATATGAAACTCTCTAGTTGGATTTACTCCAAATTACATAAAGTTATCATACACAGTAAAAAATATGAATTTAGGGTGTATATGAATCTTTCAGTATATATATAGAGAGAGTATTATCTTACGGTATACTTACAGATACTGTAACAATAATTATTGAATTTGTAAGCAACGACTGACACTTATAATAACTGTAATTACATTTACAGTATCTGCAAGTATACTACTTACAGTACCTGTAAGTATACTACTTACATTATCTGTCGTTTTCTACTTACAGTATCTGTAAGTATACTACTTACAGTATCTGTAAGCATACTACTTACAGTATTTGAAGTATACTACATGCTGTATTTGTAAGTATGCTACATACAGTATCTGCAAGTTTTCTACTTACAGTATTTGTAAGAAATTGCACTTATAATATCTGTAAGTATATTAACAGTATCTGTAAGTATACTACTTACAGTATCTGTAACGACACTTGCAGTATCTGTAACTACACTTGCAGTATCGGTAACTATACTTACAGTATCTGCAAGTATACTACAAGCAGTATATGTACATATGCTACAAACAGTATCTGTAAGTATACAACTTTTTGCATCTGTTTCTTTTTCTTACAGTGCCTGTAAGAAACTACACTTACAGCGTAATTACATTTACTATACTCTGTTCAGTTTGTGTTATTACACTTACTGTTCCCCTGAATAGATATCTTTACAGTATAATCAACTAAGTCTGAATCTCAGGCTATCGTAGTTTAGAAATAGTTTTAAAAAATGGTCTCAAAGCATAATAAAAAATAACATTTAAATAAAGTACAACTTACAATCGAAGACCTCATTTTATCATTGTCTATTATTTAGAGGCTTAAGGCTCTTTAAATGTTACACAACCATCCTCTCTCTCTCTCTCTCTCTCTCTCTCTGATCTTACTCTCATCTCTTCAAACTTTACTTCTAATCAAAACTCTCAAGATTTTCACTTCTAACTTATATTTGGCGTCGCCTAATACATTAACTTTCAGCACGTGAAAATAAGGCCTCTCGTTTAGTTTGAAAATTCTCAGTCGCGCTTAAACATTTCACATATAAAATAAGGATACTATTCCGTATTAAAGCCACATACCAATGAAATTCGGCGTCAATTTGGCGAATTTTTGCCTATTTGGTGGCGTTGTTTGTTTCCTTATCATTTTTTTACAGAGCCATTTTAGCGTATTCCTTTATTAGTGGCTCAAGTAATGCCTCGTCATCTGACCGTGGTTCAATATTACGTGGTGTTGTCTTCGGAACTTTCCCTTGGGGAATTGATATCGGACCGTCGTCAATAGCCGATTGTGTTGCTCCAGTACGAGGTTTATTAAAACATCTACCTACTTACCTTTGTTCGTGTAATGGCTTTCATGATTTTGGATTTGCCAAGAAATGAACAATATACTATTTCTAGTATATAATATATTATTCCTATTAAATATACTATTCCTTCAAAGAAATAAAAATAATACCATTTCTTCAAGAAAGAAATGTTCTTCACAAAGATTGTGTTCGAATAACAACCTAATGAAATCAAAATGCGTCTCGAAACCGAAATTGTTGTATAGCCTTTATGCCGGGGAAAAATGCTGTTAATGCTGGGGGAAAAATGTCCTTCCCATACTGTTGAGCTATTGTGGGGTAGTGCAAAATGGCGCAATAAACGACAAAGAATAATGCCACCAACATTTAGACATATAATTATATTTACGTGGCGTCGGCAACATTCCAAAGAGATGTTCTCTACTATTCTAAATGCAAACGCCACGAAATGAGCAAAAAGGCGCGAAAATTCATTTGTATGACTACAGTGGAAAAGTGCCAAAATAAGTACCTACAAATATCTAAACTTTTGTAATAAACAATGTATTTTAGGTATACTTTATTTCACAAAAAAAATACCCATAACGATGATATATTATGCTTCATATTTATCTATAGGCAAAATGATATTGCAGTTTCTAAAATGCGCGGCAGTCTATTGTAGAAAACGAAAACAGAATTAAGATTTCCATAATATAATATTTAATCTTACGACTCTTAAAATTAATAGTTCTAAATGCGAATGATGAAATAAAAACACGAGCGGTTTGGTTTGAACAAGTAATTATATTTTATTGGTATTTGAATAATGTCTGAATTCAAAACTTCATAGTTTAAAAAGTCCTTGCATTACAAACAATTTGCTGCATTTTCTGTGTTTTATACTACTTAAATGAATACAAAAAACTAACACACAAAAAGGTTAATCCTACTAGAACTGTTATCTACTTATAAAAACAGTTTTATTAATATCGAAAAAATTATGTTGCTATTCTTTGCAAAAAGGTTACTTACCTGATTCTTTGGAACAGTTTATTTTCAGTCTGGTTTTGTTTCGATGGTAACTTCTCTGCTCTGAACAGCAGGGCTGTAGTGGTGGGTATTCGGCGGTATACGCCCAGCAAATTCCGTATACCTTCTGCTTTTTCTTAAAAATTACGTACACGCTTTGCTTTTCCAAGAAAACTTCGAGCGAAACGTCACGTGAAACGCAGATGACTGTAGAAGCAAAAGAAAAGTTTTTTTTTCAAGATATCACCTTGGTACATAGTTCAAAAATCGTACCTATTAATCATAAGCAATTCATTCAGAGTACTATCGATAGAATGAAATCCAGACTTTGTTCTGATGTTAATGAAGACAATTATCAACTTTTGAAGGATATATCCATGTTTGATCCAGAAAGTATAAACACAGGGGATATTCGCCACGGAGAAAAGGAGGTAAAAAGGATCTGTCGACTTTTTCCTATAGATGAAATGTGCACTATTCAGGGTTTGAGGGACTAATGGAAACGCCAAAGTTGTTCCAGAAAAATTAAAGCCTCTTTTAAGAACAATTGAAGTATTACCATGTTCCACGGCCGGATGCGAGCCCGGGCTTAGTTTAATGAGAAAAAAAGTGCAATAGATTTGAGATAATTTTTATTGATTTCAAACGTCTCCAATCTAATGTTTATTAAGGAAAATGGACCAAGGAAAATAAATGCGTGTGAACACTTTCAACCGGAAAAAATTTGTAAATTCTTGGTTGGACAACCATCGCAATTCAGGAACTTCTTCAATCACTCCTTCTTCTATCCATTCCTCAAAAACCTGCTGGTACGTTTCTTTATATCCAGTTTTCTCCAATTTCTTATAAGTAAGTTCTAACCTCTTGAGAGAAAGTTCATAGTTATTCGGTAAAAGGGCATGATCCCTTTTCCAAGGCAAACTTACTTCGCACCTTCCATCTGAACTTTGCTGTGCAGTTTCTTGGAAAGTGAATCATCACGGCCTTTCGCAAATATTCCTCAGTACTTTGCTCAACAGGATCTCTAATACCGAGCAACTCGTAAAAACTAATAAACTTAAGTTCCACAAAAATGAAACAGGCAATTCCTGAGATAGCATACTAACTACAGTCATATTCATATTTTGATGCTGGGACTGAGGGACTTTCACCATTAGTGTCCAAACTAATTTAGTCTCTAAGGCGACTAATCCAGATTTCAATTGCTCTCGTTTACCCGTAAATAGTTTACCAACAACGTCAAAAGCACTTCAATGGGTTCTAAATTATTTTGAAAGTCAGTTATGAATATTTTCTTTCGTTTTGTTTCACTCATCCAAGGTCCATACCTAATACCTATGTCATTACTGATTATATCCTGATCCAAGGCATCTAAACTACAACTATATTCACCGTCAAGGCCATAAAGATAAATTTTATAACAATTATGCCTCTGTGTTTTGGTTTTCTTTCCCCCCAATAATGAGTGCGAAAACTCTTCTTCTCTCTGAATATCAACACGTAACTCTTCTGCTGTAGACCTTTTAGTGTGAGACTTTTGAGAACCTGTCTTTCTATATTAAAAAAAAGTTACCGCCGCCGCTGGATTGAAAACTGTGCTGTTTTGCTCGATTCTTAGACGGTTTTCCTATAAAGTTCGGATCAGAAAATATGAAATTAACATTGTTTGTTCTTCATCGTGTTCCCTGAAGAACTGTAAAGATCTTTTTCCTATGCGGTTATTAGTTTAGGGTTTATTAAGTGTCAAAGTTTGAAAAGCGAATTTTCTTCCACGAGTGAGCAAAACACATACAAATTTTCAGTCTTAAGCCGTGAGTTTTTTTAAAGAGTACATCTCATAGTAAATTTTTGCAGCTCGTCGAGTTTTTTTAGAAATTTCAGTTTGGTTCTTGATATATATATTTATTTTTTTAATTGGGGGAAAATTGGGACGTTTTTGTTACTTTTTTTTTAAAACAGTCATATCTATATCTTATTACCATTAGTTTATAATTTTAAAAATATCGCAGTATACTTCAGAATGTACTCTTACGGTATAGTTGTTTTTTAAATTGGCTAATAAATAAGTTCGATTCGATCAAAAGTTGGTCATACAAAATTCGGAATCTTTGGATATTTTTGCTACTTTTTGTTAAAACCGTTATATCTACAGCAAATACCATAATTTTTTTAATTTGAGAACATCACTGAATACCTTACATTGTACTCTTTCTTATTGAATAATTATTTTTCATATTGCTTAATAAATAAAGTCGATGCAATTGAAAGTTGGTCATACAATTTTCGGAACTTTCAGATCGTAACTTCCGATACAAAACTAAAATTGTCATATCTATATATTATTACTATTAGTTTTTAATTTTGAAAATATCGCAGTGTACTTCAGAATGTACTCTTTCTTACAGTACAATTATTTTTAAAATTGGTTCATAAATAAATTCGATGCAATCAAAAGTTGGTCACACAAATTTCGTATTTTTTAGTTCGCGGAGAAGGTTCCGCAGTCAGGAGTGGGTTGTATTTTTGACTATCGAGTTTGCCAGATATCAAATTTATCGTAGGAACAATTGCCATAAAAACGATTTCTTTTTATTTGGCGAGGAAAATGGCTCGCTTTTGTCACTCTGTTCTCAGACGGTTTACGGACAAAGTACGAAGTACAGATCGTAAAGTTAAGAGATTAACACGGTTTACTTAAAATTGCACAGGGAAAAAGATGCAGAAGGTTTTTTACTGATGCGGCTATTAGTTTAGGGTGCGATAAGTGTTAAAGTAAAAAAAAAGGGAAATCACTTGCGAAAGGAGTATTGGTTTGCGAAGCAAACGAAACGGGACTACATAGCAATCCCCGAGGGTCGTCGAGCGTAAGGGAAGAGAGGGCGAAGCCCTCGCTTTGACGTCATGGACCGGAAAGTCAACTCAGGATTATACGAATTATTAAGACAGTTTCGCTGTTCAGGAGATTCACTCTGCGAAAGGAATGGTGGTTTGCGAAGCACACCAAATGGAATCTATCAAATGAGTGTTGGTTTGCGAGGCAAACCAAATGGGATTGCTTTGCAATCCCCGGTGGTTGGCGAGCGTAAGCGAGCAGGGGGCGGAGCCCCCTAGTATCTAAAATAATCCTAGCCTTACGTTGGGCCTTTTTCCCTTTAATTATAACTACAAGAGTTTGTAAGATTACTTAACTCGTTGCATGAGCACGCGAATGCAAAGTGTCTGTAACCTTTTCTTTATCATCATTAACATCTTGTTTTGATGTTTCACCCGACTGATTACATTCTAAATTAGGACACATAAATTTCAAATGTATTCTAGAACAGATGGGGCACTTCATACTAGAATGACAGAATTTCGCTAAATGGACTTTCGTCTGACATAAACCCTTTTTTTATACAGACAGTTTTCCATCTAAAGCAATGTTTCCCAACGTGGGGCCCACGCCCCACAGGGGGGGGGCAATTTGATTGTTAAGGAAGGCAATTCGAAAATGGACTGGACACGAGTTTAACCCTCTTGCTCCGGGTTATTTATATGCAATGCTAGATTTCGGTGCCCAAATTGAAAGAAAAAAGCAAATTCTTAAATAATTGCGGCCAATAAATATTATAAATTCGTTTGACGAGACCAAAATATCAACTGGGTTTTTGGCGTCGTCAAGTTAACCTCCCTGCGTCAAACGGCAGGCTCCGCGTGGATCCCCATACGCTTTAAAATCTCGCTAAACAACGCAGTTGTTCGCATCTGAATGGCCCGTCGCAACTTCTGTAGTGTTTCGCAGCATTCAGTTGGTGTTAATTTGAAATAGGCGTCCGTAAAAACTGTTTTAAAAGTCCCCTTGATTTAAAAAATATATACATTGTATAGATATACTTGGTAAGTACTTGATTTTATTTTTATTTATTTTAATTTTGGAAGCATAATTTTCCTGAAAAATTTGTCAAATGGAAAAAATATGTTATTTTGCGGTGGCGGTGTGGTAAATGTGTTACATACATTTAAATAAATATGCATTTTTTAGTATACGTTTACTCTATGTGACATTAAATTAATTATAACACATAGGGTCAGGTGGGGTAAAATAAGTAATGGGGTAAAATAGGTAGCTTTCAAAAATAAATATGTATTAAGTACAAAAGGTTCTATTTTTGTGAATTTTTGGTAGATTTATATATTATAGGTGTCAGTCATCATTTCTAATGCAGAATTAAATATTTGCTGCTGAAATTTTATTCTTGGTGGCCATTTTGATGTTTGTTGATCTGGTTGTTTAATAGTGAAAGTGAAAAAAACTTTGGATTCAAAGTATATAAGAGCTAAGTTTCTGAATATTTATGCACATTATTTTATAAAACTCTTATTCATGATTGACGTTCTTTAATTTTGTGGCACAATTCTGAAAAATAAATATTTTAGAACAAAATAACCCACATGGGGTAAAATAGTTATACTTTTAGGCTCAGTATACCATAAGCAATACATTTAATTTCCTAACTTTTTATTATTTTGAGATACTTTTTTCGCAAAGTAATATCAAATTCAAATTATTTTTTCAACATCTATTAATTAATAATTAAATTAATTATAAAATATTAATAACTTTTATAATTACTTGACAAAATTAGTGATTTTTTTTACTTATATTCCAAATATGCTCTAATGTTCTTAATTGTCTTCTCTCCTTTGGAAATTCTTAATTTTCCAAAAAATGCCTAGAACTTATAAGAGGAAGACTATTACTACTTACAGTCAAGAAAAACTGCAGAAGACAGTTGAAGAAATACACAGTAAGAAGTGCAGTATTTACAGCATAGTTAAAAAGTATCACATTCCATATGATACACTGAGGAGATGGGTAGTAAAACCTCCTTCATACAAAGGTTCTGGAAGAGCAACTCTTCTCACTAAAGTGGAAGAGCAGTTTCTTGTCGGTGCAGTGCAATTTACAGCTTCTTGTGGATATCCCTTCGATAGAAACGATCTTATCAAAATGGTTCAAGGTTATTTAGAATCATCAGGGAAAGTGAATCTTTTCACAAATAACTTTCCTGGCCCCAATTGGATTAGAAATTTTGAGAGATGTTGGGAAAAAGAATTGGGAAAGCGCAAGCCTGAAATATTATCTAAGTCACGTTCTAAGAGTCTCACAAAAGAAATGATTGAGGAGTTTTTTTTTAAGTATGAAAGCATCCTCAATGAGCATAAACTGTGGGATCAACCTGATAGAATTTTTAATGCTGATGAGACAAGGCTAACTACTAATCCAGTTGCAAATAAAGTTTATGTGGATAAGAAATCTCGAAATGCCTATATGGAATGTGCAACAAATGGTTGTGTTTCAGCCGCTGGTCACTACATGGCCCCTTTGACCGTGTACAAAGGTAAAAAACTTTACGATACCTGGACAAAATATGGTCCTGACAGAGCTATTTATGCAGCTACTCCATCTGGTTGGATGCAGGATAACGTATTTGAAAAATGGTTTGAAATGTTCATTAGCAGTGTCACAGATTTGAGTCTTATACTTCCAGGGTTACTAATATATGATGGTCATGGAAATCATTTAACATATGGCACTGTGAAAAAAGCTATAGATAATCAAATCACAATATTATGTTTGCCACCTAATACCAGTCATGCCATCCAACCTCTTGATGTAGGGGTGTTTGGACCTTTAAAACTGTGTTGGAAGAAAATACTAAAAGATTGGTATCGAGAAAGCCGCATGCATTTAGTAACCAAACCTGTTTTCCCCAAACTTCTGAGAAAATTAATGGAAAAGTTTGCGGAGGAACATGCTATAGGCGGTTTCAAAGGAAGTGGGATCTTCCTTTAAACTTAGTGTGCAATATTAGATCTCAATAAAGATAAAGCAAAATATGAATATACTTATTTTACCCCACGGTATGGGGTAAAATAGGTAATTTACAACATGTTTTAAAACAGCATTATAATTATTAATTTGTAATTTTTTTGCTAAAATTGTTTTTTAAATGTAGAAAAGAATATTAAGTTGCATATTTAATACAATTTTTTTGCAAAAATTACCAATACATTTTTTGCAAATTAGGTATAAATGAAAAAGCACCTCTTTTTATAACTGTTTTACCCCACCTGACCTCACTTTAGTTTTAGTTTTTGATTGATTTTATATATATTTCTTTCAGCCCATAGTAAAATGAGTGGTGAAAGCAAGAAAAAAGTTCGTCAATATTCGGAAGAATATTTAAAATTTGGGTTCATACCTGATGTCCACGATGAGAGGTTTCCTTTTTGTCTTTTATGCCAGCAATGCTTGACTAACGAATCAATGAAACGAGGTAATATTGAGGCGCATTTGAAGGCGAAACATAATGTTCATATTAATTCAGATTTGAATTACTTTCAAACTTTAAAGAAAATTTTTGAAAAGAGGACAACAGTAAAGTCTTTATTTACTGCTCACACTTCAACTCATAATCGTATTCTTCAGGCTAGTTATCAAATTTCTTTATTCATCGCTAAATCTAGAAAAAATCATACTATAGGAGAGAATTTAATAAAACCGTCAATATCAGCATTTCTTAAAACGGTTCTTGAAAAAGATGACAAAGATGTAAAAGCTATGCCACTCAGTAACAATACTGTTAGCAGAAGAATAGATGAAATGAGTGAAGATATTGAAAAACAACTTGTTGAAAAGCTGAAAACAAGAAAATTCTCAGTGCAAATGGATGAATCAAATTTGAGAGACAGTGAGGCAGTATTGATAACTTACGTGAGATATATTGATAAAGGGCATTTTGCTGAAGATATGTTGTTCTGTAAAATATTAGAAAACACCACTACCTCCAAAGATGTATATAATAAGCTAAAAAACTACTTAGATGTCAATAATATACCAATGAAAAATATAACATCTTGTGCTGCAGATGGTGCTCCTAATATGATGGGCAAGAAAAATGGCTGCTTAAAATTGATGAAAGATGATGATCCAGAAATGATTCTTGTGCATTGTGTTATTCATAGGGAAAACTTGGTAGCTAAAAACATCTCGCCTGTTCCAAATGAAGTACTACATTCAGTAATAAAGTGTATCAATGCTATTAAAGCTAATGCCAAATGTGAGCGTCTCTTCAAGCTATTTTGTGAAGAACAAAATGCAGACCATGTGAGACTTTTACCCCACACTGAAGTAAGATGGCTTTCTAAAGAGAACTGCTTGAAAAGATTTATGGAACTGTTTGATACTCTTAGTGATTTTTTAAGCGACAAACCTGAAATGAAGTATATGTTAACAGTCGATGGTAAAGCATTTGTGAGTTATTTAGCCGATACCTTTGAAAAATTAAATATATTAAATAAGCAACTTCAAGGAACAAATAAAACTCTTGTTGATGCAAAAGCGAAGATATTTGGTTTCATTACCCTTATTGAGTTATGTCAGAAATATATTAACAACAAAAACTTTGAACAGTTTCATTGGCTCCAAAAATGTGAAGCACATGATACCACTTTACTTGTTATTGTCGATCATCTGAAAATTCTATCGGCTGATTTAAAAGAAATATTTTCTGATTTTAAACAAATTGATTTTCCAACATGGATGGTGCAGCCAATGTTAGTGGATTTGTCTGATATATCAAATATGCAGTATCAAGAAGAACTCGCAGAAATGCAAAATGACGAGTCAGTTAAAACTTTATTTAATATAAAAGGAGCGATGGCATGGCTTTGTGAGGAAACAGAAATCAAATACCCAAATTCAACCAAATGTGCAAGAAAACTATTGTTACTGTTTCCATCTTCATATTTAGCCGAATGTGGATTTAGTTCTGTAAATGATTTACTGGTAAAAAAAATCGTCTGGATATAACACAACGGGGAGACTTGAGACTGAAGCTAACCAAATTGGAACCTAACATAAAATCTATGTGCAGCAAGCATCAAGCGCAAGGATCTCACTAAATTAAAATATTAAATTATTATAGAAAAATCTTTATTAAAATTATTTCGAATTTGAATTTCAGTTTTTTATTATATGTTTTGAAAATTTATTTACTGTGTTTCGTTAACAATTTCCTAGTGATTTCTTCCTAAAACCTATCATATAAGTTTCTTAAGTGAACAATTCAACTTTTTAATATTAAAAATTATGTATATGTTACATAGGGGGGCATAAGAATTTTAGAAAGGCTTAGGTGGGGCATGGCACAAAAAAGGTTGGAAAACACTGATCTAAAGGAATAAAATATGCCTTTTGCAAAATCGAGTCGCATGACTCTTCAAACAAAACATACACTAAGTATCATCGTTTGAATTATGACTAATCAATTCCGCAGCTGTAGCTTTGCGATCTCTCGAATTCATACTGACTGGCGTCGTCAGGTTCTTTCGCTCCGAGGGGAAATGGAATATGTCAGTTCTACTTAATTTTATTTTTTCTTCCGTTTGAAATTCGTTTTTATAAAAATAAATTATAGCGTCATGACTCGACAATTTTTGTTCGTGTTCTATAATACATTTGTTGGTAATGAACTTTCAACTAGAGTATATAATATTACCCCACGCATTCAGATGTAACTCAATGCTCTTAATTGAGTAGATAGTTTGTTATATAAACAACTCAAAGAATCACTTTTATATCTATTCGCGTTGTTCAAAACAAGTCTTAACAGCTCTCTAATATAAAAATCTATTAATAAATCTGTTCTGCCATATCTTTCTTTTAAACTTTCAACGGCTAAAGCATAGTTTTCATTCGTCACAGGAAAAGATTCTACTATGTCTCTAGCTTCTGATTTTACTTTCGTCCACTGAATTAAATAATGATATTTATCTGCGTTAGTTAAATTTGCGTTTTCATGTATATTTTTAAATTGGTTCCAAAATGTTAACCAATCTTTTAAGTATCCACCAAATTTATAAAGTTCCACTTCGGGGAGTCGCTGACATAATGTTTTCGGAACACCGTCGTCTCTTAACGGACAGCCATTACCTGGGCTAACAGTTTCGTTTTTACTCATAATCTTTTTAAAGTTATCTAACACACGTTTAGCTTTTATATGAATTCTT
Organism: Metellina segmentata; assembly: GCA_947359465.1. Taxonomy (NCBI): domain Eukaryota; kingdom Metazoa; phylum Arthropoda; class Arachnida; order Araneae; family Tetragnathidae; genus Metellina; species Metellina segmentata. The sequence goes on from OX375882.1 coordinate 97,730,043, forward strand.
AGAGCCTTTTCTCGATACTCTTCAACCGTAATAAATTCGGTTTCAAAGTCCTTCTCATCTTTTAAACTATCTAAATAACTGTTATGAATTATTTCTAGTGTCTGCTTTTTGTTTCAGTAAGCTTAGACACATTTCGATTTCGTCATGTTCGACATTATTGTCAGTTAATGCGCTTTCTAATTTATTATAGGCCTTAGTAAATGAAGCTCTTTGAGCGGTTTTGTTTCTTTTTATTATTTCCATTTCTACTATCTCATTTGTTTATTCAAAACTTCTAAAACTTTATGTATTCAGAACAATAATGTTGTATGTTCAATAGACCTAAAATACCATTCAGATTTCAAAATACACATCAAATCTCCATGTATTTAATCTTCAAAATGGAAAATAATAAATCCTCTCCTACCTTATTCTAGCTTCTTGTAGTCGTTCCAATCAAGCCGCCCACCCGGGCGCCAAAAATGTCGCTTAAGACAGCGAACTATAATAACACTCATTTCATATATATAAAATGAGACGGCTCTCATGAATTAACATCCAAGAAGTTTCTTTAATAGGTTATTTACATTTTATATACATATCTGAACTGTTTACAATCACCACTCAATTCAAAAACTCACAATCCCATAAAAATGCAAACAGTTCTATTTTTTCTTTTTTGTCGAGTTTCCTGTTGCCACTCCTCTCACAACAAAGTATAAAAAACGGAATAAGTGGCTTATCGTTTCTATGGATATGCAACAACCTGATTGTTCAAAATGTTCATGCAGGCGTTCAATGTACCAGGAACAACATGCAAATGTCCCAGGCCATACCATGAAAAACACCCCAAAACAAGCTGTCGGATTCTATGCAAATCCGCTGGCGTCCGGTGCTTTATTGTAGGATAGGGTACATAATTAACGTAAACTCGTCTATCATCTTCTATTCATGTTTTAAAAGAAGCACGGTATATCCGAATGCGAATAACTTCCTATAAAGTGCGCGTTATTCATAAAATAAATTATTACAAAGTGAAATGCTATTTAGTCGAACGCTAATGTTCTCGCGCGTTCTCACTAATTTATGCACTGCTGCCTTTGAAATCTTGAATTCGATGCATCCGAGAGAAAATCAACTTCAGCAAAATTATTCTCCTTTCCCCACGTCATTAATCGAATTCCAATAGCTCTCTATGTATACACTGCTGCTCAATCTATTATGGATGAGGTTCGAAGTTAATCGTTTCGGATGAAATTTTGACGAATTAAATCAATGCCTTACAGAATAACCGATTACCTGACCACAAACGGGCCCCGTTTCATTGATTTCGTGACTGAATGTGTGCACTTTTTTATTCTGTTATGCTAATATACAATTATAAACGAACATTAAATCTGGGCAAACGGATTTTAGCATTTGTGCACTTTTTTATTCTGTTATGCTAATATACAATTATAAACGAACAATAAATATGGGCAAACGGATTTTAGCATAAAAGGCTCAAAGTTTCAAAGAATTGAAAGTTATTCGGTTATCGTTTTTATAACTGCTCACTTTTATATGAAATTCTAACTTTTGATTTATGGGGCCACGGTAGCCCGGTTGGAAGAGTTACGGACTAGTAACCATGTGTCCCATCCATAAATATTCTTCCATGAAAGCCTTGTACCTTGACAGAATTTCAGGCTCTCTCACCAAACGCGCCCATAGAGAATCTAACCGTTTCATTGCTATCTGCATTGAATCACCTAAACTAGCCGGATTATCTTTAAAGGCCATTTGTACGATGTACCGACCACTTTTATCTCTCGTATGGATTTTTTGAAAATGTTCCTCACAAATAAGTGCTTCCTCATTTTTATTTTCTCACACTCAATATTTTCAATTTCCCAAAAACTTTTCACAATTTTCTCTAAATCGGTACAATTGTTAACAAGCCCACACTGTAGACTGTTCTCAGTTACTGTCTGTACACTACCACTCACAACAAAACCGAACACAGTGTTTTGTAGTATTAATTTTGTGTTACATGGGTAAATTTGACCTGGTTTTAAAAGCTCATAAAAATTTTCTGCTCACAAAAGTACATCAATGCGACCTGGAATGTTAAAACTTGTATCCGCTAACTTTTTGTTATTTAATTCTAAAACTCAGATATCAACTTGCTTAGATGGTGTCAGATCTGTTATTTTTGAAATAACCAAAAATTATAAATCTAATTTGAAATTTCTCATCTCAGTAGTTATCTTAGCATTAACCTTAGATTTAATTGTCAAAGACAACCCATTCAAACCTGACACTGCAATATTTATTTTTTGCTTTCTTAGATCAAGCTGATCTTCACATATTTTAATTAAAAAATTAGCATTTGCCCCCCACATCTAAAAGACCACGCACGGGTATATCATTTCCAAGATCATCGTACAAAAAACAAATAAAAGTGTTCAGCAATACAGCCTTCGAATTAGCGGAAGACTTACTAGTCGCCACAAAATAGTTTCGATCCTGACTCATTTGTTTATTCTCTGCTGGTACGAATTCTACAGTCGTTGGGGAGGGGAAAGCGACACTTCCCTCTCTTGGGGTGTTTACCACTCCCTCGCTCGCTCCTATTTTTTGGGTTGTGTTTTGTTCGAAAGGGAAATGTAAGGTCATGTGATGACGCCGTCTACAAAGATTACAAGAGTATTTGACTTACAATTTGATACTCTGTGATTCCCTAAGCAATTAAAACAAAAGTGATTTGCTTTTGCGAACTCAATACGTTCGTGTACAGATATTTTTTTGTAAATTGGACATTTATACAAAGGGTGACTGTCAATACATGAAAAAGCACACTTAAAACTCTTAACATCTGACAGGAAAACTTTCGATGCCTTTCTTGACTCGGGAAATTTCGTGCATTTTCTACAAAAGTTCTACCGCTGGCTGTAAAATATAAATCGATTTCTTTTGCTAACTCAAAAGGTTTATACCAGTAGTCTGCCTGTCTCAGACTAATGTGATAGGCGATTTCTTTGTCCAAGGTTTGACATACTTTATCCGATATAATCAATTCTTTAAGGGTCTCTAAATCAGTGTCCCTTCTCAACTGCAAATAGTATTCCCAATTCGTCATTAAGCGCGATGGAAATTGTACATACGTTACATTGGTCTACTAGGAATTTTAATTGCTAAAGTTCGGACACTTTTGATGAGAGAGTCTAACGATTCTGTTTGATGACTGGCACTAACATACTCAAATTTTGATTCCGCTATAGCAAGCGCGAATGAACCAGCGTAACTTAGTGTCTACCAAAAAGTACTTCATGGTAGAGATGGGTTACACTGGTAATTTATACTACCCATTTGTAAGTTAAGTTGTGAAGTGGTAGCTAAGCTCGCTACACCGCTTTCAGGTGAGCTAGTTCCAGTTCTGTTTTCAATCTCTCAAGTTTCAGCTTTTCTAGCTCTATTTGCTGTTGCTCTTCAGACTTTCTTTCCTCAATGATCATGGTTGCCAACTCTCTAACCCATTTTTGATCTTTTTGGAACTTTTCATTTTGTTAAATAAAACTTCTCAACTCAGTAATAGTCATTTGCTTATTAACATCTTCTCCCAACTCCCTGGCAATTGCTATCAAATCCTCTCTCTTTGCACCTTTAAACATTTTGAAAAAGTATTTCAAAGCATGAATAATAAATTCAGTCACGTACCTCAATTTTCGTCGACGATGCTGATTTGAATATCAATACGCAGAGCTGTTTATAAGAAATCAATTCGCCAGTTGCTCCGTGAGACGTGACCACATGTTGGTCCATCGATAGCTCATAATCAACTCACAAATACTCTAGTGGACTGTATCTTTATTGCTCAACAAAACTCAACATTGAGGAAGATGCGCTCATACGCCTTCTCGCGGTACACGCTCAAGCCAGTGGTGCCAGATTTTCAGAACAAAGTACCTCTGCTTGGCAGGCGTAAACCTGTAGAAAACCTCTTATTTAAAGATCTGGGACATATAGACATATCTAATGTCGCCATATTATCGACGATATTTTAAACAACGCCGATATATATCGATATTTTTTATATGTGCCATATGCTAAGCAGCACACACATGGCATTTATTTATAAGCGCACTGTGCTTATTTTATTCTTACTGCTGAGTGCTGCCGAATTAAAATTCATTTGTGTATGCTTTATTTTTTCTTCCAACTTTAATAAGGTTTTGATAAAAATGCTAAAAAAGGGCTAACGACCTTTTTTCAAGTATTTTTTTCCCGTCTGTGCAGTTAATAACATACACGTTTTAAGCAAAATTCATTATTTAATGAATAATTATTCAGAATTGTGTACATTATTTATTATTATTATCTTTGTTCAATTGTGCAGTGTATATTCATGCATTTATTTAATACTTAAAATAATGCCATCACACACACACACACACACACACACACACAGAGATCCTTCAAAAATCTCTTATTTCATCTTCCCTTCTTTCATGCTCGGTTACCTCTATGGGCTTTGTGCCATACATTGCACATGAATTAAATTTCATCAGCTTTTCTTTTCTAGGATTAAAGTCTACACAGCTTTCACCTCTACCTAACCATAATGTTAATTCAATCGATTGGCACTGTTAAGCCGTTACATAATGAAGACTATCTCCCTTATGTAAATTCCGCTAAGCCTACCTCGATTCTGTAAATCTTCTTCTTGACCTTTGTGCAACACGGAGTAGAAATGGTCACTGCGTAAAACACTCTAAACCTAGGTTGATCTTTGTGAATCATTATCACTTCTGAAAAACCAACAAGTCATTGTTGCCAACTCAAAACATCAAAAATACCTTAGGCTAGTTTACAAACGGCGTATTAACGGCAATTATACTTCAGACCTCTATATAAACCTTTGTTCTTTTTTCCAAACCTCTGTTTTTACCTCTGAACATTTTGTACCTCTGTTTTTACCTCTGAAGTGAATTGAAACCTCTAGATCTAAAGGTAAAACCTCTGAACTGGCACCCTTGGCAAAAGCTCCACTGGCTGGGTGCCAGATTGTACATTTCCACCAGTGGTGCCAGATTTTCAGAACAAAGTACCACTGTTTTGCAGGCGTAAACCTCTAGAAACCCTCTGATTTGGAGATCTGGGATATATCGACGTATGTAGTGGTGCTATATTACCGACGATATTTTAAATTAACGCCGATGTATATCGATATTTTTTTATATGTGCCATATGCTAAGTACACACATGGAATTTATTTATTAGCGCATTGTGCTAATTTTATTTTTACTGCTGCGTGCTCCTGAATTAAAAATCATGTGTATGCTTTATTTTTTCTTCCAACTTTAATAAGCTTTTGATAAATATGCCAAAAAAGGGCTAACGACCTTTTTTTTTCAAGTATTAGTCTCCCGTCCATGCAGCCCTGTTCTTAAATAACATACACACGTTTTAAGCAAAATACATTAATTTAACGAATGATTTTTTACTGTTGTGTTCATTATCTACTATAATTATCTTTGTTCAATTGTGCAGTGCATATTCAAACATTTATTGAAAACTGAATAGAAAGCCACCAGATCCTTCAAAAATCTCCCAGATTTGATCTTCACTTCTTTCAAGCTCGGTTGCCTCTTTGGGCTTTGTGCCATACATTGTATATGAATAAAATGTTATCAGCATTTCTTTACCAGGATTAAAGTCTACACAGCTTACACCTTTAAATTTTACTCCATACCTAACCATCATGATTGACTCAGTTGTCTTCAGCTGTAGCGAGTTTCTGAGTTTAGTTTTTTTATTACTCAGTTAAGAAAACATTCTCTCGACAGTTGCATTATAAAATGGAAAACTCATTAAGGTAAATACAAGCTTACAGATCTGAGGAAATTATTTTTTTCCAGCAGCATCTGTTAGTTTATCTATAGAGGCCCAGAATATGACATGGCTCTGCTTGATAAATTCCTCGGCTGACACTTCTGAGATCAATGGTAACCGATCCCACTTTCTCTGGTACTTATCCACATTTTCATACACAGCTACGAATTGTGCAGCAAGTGGGACAATGCTTTACTTTTCTCATTATTAAGACATTAAGAAACACAACATTATTGGGATGTAGTGTTGACAAATGAAGCAGCACACCAACATTATCTGGTAATCTACTACGTACTTCTTTGACTAGTTGAACAGAGAATTCTTTACAGTGACGACATTCAACTGTTCACTTGATAACGTTTATACTGTGACGCCATGTTCATTCATTCAATACATTGGCACTCTAAACCGTTATACAATAGACACTCTATCTCACTTATGTGGATTCCGCTAAGCCTACTCCGATACTGTAAATCTTCCTTCTTCTTGACCTTTGTGCAATGCGGAGTAGAAATGGTCACTGCGTAAAACACTCTGAACCTAGGTTAATCTCTGTGAATCATAATAACTTCTGAAAAACCAGCATGCCAAATCAAAACATCGAAAATCCTCTAGGCTAGTTTACAAACGGCATTAACGGCGTATTATAATTATACTTCAGACCTCTACATAAACCTCTGTTCTTTTTTAAAAACCAATGTTTTTACCTCTGAGCATTTTGTACCTCTGTTTTTACCTCTGAAGCGAATTGAAACCTCTAGATCTAAAGGTAAAACCTCTGATCTGGCACCCCTGATTTCCACTGTTTTACATAGATGGCGCTGGCGCATTACAACCTAAGATTTACTTCGCTTCAACAATGTCCAAAACTTTTTGAAGTGGTACTCTACTTTTTTGTTTGTATTTTCCAAGCTCGTTCACGGTTGAAGATGGTTTCACCCATGTTGATTCCATTTTAACAAAACAAAGCTAAATATATAGAATTCCGTGGCAATTTAAGGCTGAAACTCATCTTGAAACCAACGCTACTAATCGTGTCAAAAGTCACAAAGCCCTTCACATTTAAAACGTTTGGAAATATTGCATACTGGTTCAATTCACGTAAAATGAGCAAATCCCAGTAGCTGACAAATCACCGATTTTAATGAAAATTTATTTTTAAATAGATCACATATAGAAAGAAGGAACTGCCATATATTAGATGTCCTAGATGTATATTTTATTTGTATTGAATTTTAAAGTTCAAGGTCACACAAATGTAGATTTTTTTAGCACTAATAGTAGCCTGTTTGAGACCTTATATTGCAATAAGTTATTGACACAAATTAAAAAAATTTATAGTATTGTTACATTCTTCAGCAAAAGATCTTTTAGAAAATGTCAGACTATAGTATTATATCCGTCAGTGCTCTTTCTCACGGATCAGCGAAGATAGAGATTTTGCCTATTTGATACAAACTTCAAATTAATCAAATACCTCTAAAAATGGGGAAAGACAGTATCGAAAATTATTCTTAACAAAGCACTTCTTCTACTTATCTAAACGTTTGGTTTAAATTATGATTGTGTTTCTGTTCCCTAGTTAAGAAAAAATATTAATAAAAAAGTAAAATAATTGAAAACAGCGATGTTTCTATTTATTTAAATACAAATTTTATTGTGAAGGACAACTCCGAAAACGTAAACATTTTTCAGTATTATGAGTCAAGATGAACATTATCTGTCCTGAAATTTCCATCATTGTAATTTGTTTAGTTTAGTGTCAGGTACATTTTTGACTAGATGAAAATTATCGTTTATTTTATCGCATGATGAATCAAAAATGGCGGGAACACGCCAGTACGCCATCCATTTCCGCCCCTTTGAAATAGATAGTATTACATTCAAGAGGATATAACCGAATAAATAAACACAATTAAATGAATTATGGTTATAAATGTGCTTACTTTTCTAAACCAAAAGCTTTCGAACACCGGCGAATGTTCTATGGCAATCCAGAAGTGTTCCCGTCAGTGACCGCAGCCATTACGGGAATACGTAACTATCATTGCTACCTTCCTATTCCCAATTGTAGGACACAAATTCTTGTTTCATATTTATCACTTCTTATCTTCTTCATTCATTTACTTTCATATCTTCTTCATTCATTTGTTTTTAATGAATGAAGAAGATTCAAAGATATTAAAAATACATAAATGATCTAATTTGGGCATAATTTGAATTTTTTATAAATATTTCAAATTGTAACGGACGTATCATGTAGTGTAACGGACGTATCATCTTCTGAAATACATACACTGTTTTATGATTATTTATAGAACAAAATATGTTAAAATAAATTATTACCATAAATAAAAAAGATAATAATAATTAAACATTGCCGTAATAAATGACAGTAAAAAAAATCATAATTTAATGGAATTTTCAAAATGTAGTGGTACTACACAATGACAAAACATTTTTAAGTTAAAAAAAATTATACATATTAAATAATGTATCAAAAGTCAATCTAAATCGATTATCAATTGAGATTCATCAATTATGTCCACAATATATTCTATATTCACCAACAAAAATTTCATCATTTTCCGGCCAAAAAAGTTTTTGTCCAAGTCCTTTTTTAAAAAACTGTACACTGATTGGACTATGGACAGAAATCACTTGTCCAACAAATTATTTTTTGTTACCCTTTTATGGTAGTCAGTTTTATAATGACCCATGAGCCGAGAGTGATACTGTCATTACTGGATACAGATTTATATTGTTAGGCTGCATTTTTGTTAACGTTTTCAAAAAAATGTTTTGGATCTAAAATGAAAAAAAGTTGCAGTTTTTCTAAAAATTTTTGAAACATACACAATATTTTTAGAATTTTCCATTACATTGGATTGAGTCTTTGGAATTGTTCGTATGCCTTTAAATCTCTCCTTCAAGTTGTTAATGTTGTTTTCAGTTGTTTCTTTCGGACCCCCTTAAAGTCTGCATTCAAAACGTAAGTTAAAATATTTTAAAAATTGGAACAGCTGTTGGATTCGGATCCGAGTCGGATGGCACGAAGTAAAAAAGTAGGGTTGCTTTCCGAACACCCGTTGGAGTTGCTATAAAAATCGTTAATCGCTCGTAAAGAATTCGAAAATTTCGCCAAGTTCTGCCACAGGACGGAGATCCGAATCCAACAGCTGTATCAAAAAATGTTCCCTTTCAAATTTTTATTTTTATGTGCTTACGGTATTCAATTATTATTTTGTGTGCTATATTTGGCGATATTTAGCGATTTACCGCTTGCGCCCGTTTAACGGAAAAGTACCTTCGTTTTTTGTGAAATTAGCGGATCCGTATATAAGCCGACCCCCCCCCCACACACACACACACATTTTGTTTCACAACTTTTAAAAACAGATGGTTCGGATTAATCAAACTCGGATGAACGGGGGTTTTGAATTAGCAGGGTTTTATTCAAGATTATCCTTAAATATAATTTGTTGTTAAACCAAGCGATGTGTTTCTCATGTATGTCAATAAAACAACATTGTTTAAAACGACTTTATTGGAAATAAAAGTAACTAACATTTGCTAGACGCAAAATTTTTAATACGAAAAAAAATATCAATATATCGCGTGATTTTTAACATAAAAATACGAACATTTTCCTGAGAAGGTCTCCAAATGCTCCACCTTTTTATTTGTTCAGAGTTCATACTTCTCGGGACTGAACACCTCCCCCCTCCCTCCCCCCCCTCTACTACCCCCCTCCCCCTGTCATCAGCCCTAGTCACGACTATGCTTCTGAGTACTACAAAGGTCCGCGCAAAGGAATTATCGATACTACACTCGTCAATGAATAAAGATTTTTGGTTTTACTAAAAAAAGTTCAATAGAAACGTTAATATGAAGAGTATAAGTTATTTTTCCTCTTGTTGACACTACAACAGTGATGTTTCTACCAACACTGATGAATGATTTTATGTCTTAATCTCATCATAAATATTACAGTTGCATGTAGTTATTCCAAATATATAGTTAATACACTTATTAAAAAATTGTGAGCACTCATAGACGACAGAAACAGAATCGAGAGAAGTTTCACCGATGTGCTTCAAGCAAATCAAGTTTAAATCTGAGAAATTACGAAAACGTCGAAGTTTTAATTTCTAATTGAAATGTATTGTAAATTTTAAAATTCACCATAAAAATATCTGGTAAATATTGTATAAACTAGGGGGCTCAGCCACCTGCTCGCGAAGCCACGGGGATTGCTACACAATCCTGTTTGGTTTGCTTCGCAAACCAACATTCTTTTCGCAAGTGATTTCTATATTCTTTATTTTAACACTTCATGGTATTAGTAACGCATTAGTTAAAAACCTTCTCCATCTTGTTCCCTCTACAATATTAAATAGACTATGTTAATCTCTTAATTTTCTGATCTCTACTTTCTTGGGAAACCGTCTGAGAATAGGGTAAAAAAAAAAGCAAGCCTTTTTCCTCGCCAAATTTTTTAAAAAATCGTTGCTTTGATAAATTTTATATCTGGTAAATAAGTTAGTCAGAAAATGTAACCTTCATTTCCGTGAAGAAGAGTGAATGCTATCGCTCCGCGATCTAAAAAGTACGAAATTTGTATCACCAACTTTTAATTGTATCAAATTTATTTATGAACCAATTTTAAAAGTAATTTTACCGTATGAAAGAGTGTATTCTAAGCTTTCACGTGCTATTTTCAAATTTTAAAACTAATGACAGTTTTAGTTTTGTGAATCGGAACTTACGATCTTAATGTCCCGAAATTTTTATATGACCAACCAAACTCGGAATCGCATCGAAAATTTATTAACCAATTTCCAAAATAATTGTACCATACGAAAGAGTACATTGTAAGGTTTTCAGTGATGCTTTCAAATTTAAAAAATGATAGTATAGCTCTAGATATGATAGCTCTAGAATGATAGCTCTAGAAAAATTTACGAAAATTTCCCAATATTCCAAAATTTGTATGGCCAACTTTTGATCGCATCGAATTTATTAATTAACCCATTTCAAAAATAATTGTACCGAAAGAAAGTGTACCCATTCGAAGGTTTAATGCGATGCTTTTAAATTTAAAAACTAATAGCAATAAGCTATAGATATGACAGTTTACCAAAAAAAAACCGAAAATATACCGTTTTTTTCCGAATTAAAAAAAAAATATTACCAGGAACCAAATGAAATTTCTAAATAGCTCGACGAACTGCAAAAATTCACGTTTAGAAGCGCTTTAAAAAATCCCAACTGAAGACTGAAAATATGTATGTCTTTTGCTCACTCGCGTTTGAAATTTCGCTTTTTCGCTTAGACACTTAATAAATCCTAAACTAATAGCGGCATCGGAAAAAAAATCTTTTTTTTTTTCGTGTTTCCTGTACAATTTTGAACAAACCATGTTAATTTCGTAATTTTCTGCTCTGTACTTTCTCGGAAAATGGTCTAACGGCCGTATTCACAAGTCCGAGTTAACTCGAGGATCAACGATAATCCACGAGTTATCGAAAAAGCCGTATTCACGAGTCCAGATCCGTATTTTAAACTGCCGGTTCGGTGTTACATTTTGATCCTCCGAAATCGGCAGGTTAACTCGCGTGTAAGAGTTACGCATGCGCAGTACTACCTTTTCAGCGAAACAAAATGGATGACACATTTCATTTTATGCTAAATTACAGTATTCTTGCGACGATTGGATTGGATTACGCAACACCTTCTGCATAGCAGCTCATGTCCTCATCATAATATTGCTTAAATGAAAAATTTAAAACATAATTTTATTGAAATTCAAAAGAAAAATGAAAATAAAGGTAGCTGTGTAATCTTAAACAAGCAGCTTGGCGAAAAGATAGATGGCGGCACCTCCGTTAACAAACCGGAGAGAGCGAATGGTAGAATACGACCATGGCAGATACAAATTCGTCGTAGAAAAAAAATTCTTCTGTTGATTTATTACGAATGAAAGAAAATTGACAATGCAAGTTACTTTTCACGACACCAACACTCCCCCATACTGACAAGTACAAAGATAATCAGATTACATACATCTGTCAAGACATTGTGTACAATTCTTTCTTGCCAAATTTAGGTTTCCATAAAAATCATTCCTTTGCATTTCTTTTCCCAAACCTATATTAAAATGCTGTGAGTCCTATTTATTCACAATTTGCAATCATTTCTACGGCGAAGTACGTACTTGATCCGCATGAATGCAGATTCGGGCGTCGAAACCAATGTAAACAATATCATGTGATCGTGAGGAGCCGGTAGTAGCGAATCACAGCGAGCTGTTCAGTAAACTCTGTTTACGTGTTGCTTGATGAATTAAAAGATGCACAACTTCTTTATTAATGATTTATTAGAACTTAACTACACATGAAGAAGATTACACGCACAACGACTATTGCTATCACTCAGAGAAGAAGTACAAGGTGTTGCCAACATGGCAAATATAAATGTACTTACAAACCAACACGCCTCCTTACATTTATATTTATTAATTACAAACATAACAGAAACAAGCATTAATTACATTCAACCCTTAACACAAAACACTTAAATTATTTAAAAAATTCTTTCATTAACCTAAATGTTAACAAAAATTTAAATACAATTTAGCTTATTTAATATTCTGACATAAACAAAATTTATATCAATTTCAACATTTCCATGAATTTAGTAAATTTAATTTTTCCTAATGACTTAGTAAAAATATCAGCAGTGTTTGAATCTGAATCTATCTTAACAATTTCAATAACTCCATTTTTAACATTTACATGAACATAATGATATTGTACTTCTATATGCTTAGAATTTTTTGTAAAGTTTCCATATTTAGCTATATCAAGAGCTTCAGAATTATCTTCATAAATTTTAATAGGTTGAGCAATTTCAACAAAAACATCATTGACAACATTTCTTAAGAAATTTATTTCTCTTACAGCTTCAGATAAAGCAATATATTCTGCAAAGGTGGATGACTTAGTTACTCAATTTTTTTTTTGGATTTGCAATAAATGGAATTTCTAAACAATTCAATTACAAACCCAGTAGTTGACTTTCTATCAACAATATCTCCTGCCCAGTCAGCATCAACATAACAATTCATAATATCAGCTTTATGACTTTGGTTATATGTTAATTTAAGATCCTTTGGTTAAATACAAATACTTTAGAACTCGCAATGCATATTTGAAATGTGTCTCATCATAACAATTTTGAAATCTACTTAAATAATTAACACTGAAAGATATGTCTGGTCTAGTACCATGACTAATATACAAAAGTGCTCCTATTAAATTTCTATATTTAACATTCTCATTTAACTTGATTGACTCAGTTTAAGATTAATCTCCATTGGTGTATTATAAAGTTTTGAGTTTTCAATATTATATTGTTTAGCTAGCGATTCTATATATTTTTTCTGACTCAATGTTAAGGTATTACATTTCTCATAATCATATTCAATATAAATTCCAATGTAGCTTTTTACTTTATTTAAATCCTTCATTTTAAATTTATTATGTAGTTGTTTTTTAATATCATTAATTACCTGAATATCTTTGCAACATATCAACAAATCATCGACATATAAAAGAATATATACAGTTTTATTATTTTCAGCTTTAACATAAAGACAACAATCATATTTACTTCTACGAAAACCCAGAGTTTCAATATAATCATTAAAGCATTCATACCAAGCACGTGGGCTCTCTTTTAAACCATACAATGCTTTGTTTAATTTATAAACTCTGTTGGAAACATCATTATAGCCTTGTGGCTGTTTTACATAAACTTCAGATATTACTTTACCATTTAAAAACGCCGTCTCAACATCCATTTGATGTATGTTTAAACTATACTGACAAGAATATGAAAGTAATAACTTTAAAGTTTGCATTTTAACAACAGGTGAGTATGTATCATCAATACTGTCTTTTTGCTGGAAACCTCGAACCACTAACCTGGCTTTAAAAACATCACCTGGTTTTCTTTTGTATACCCATTTCACATCTAGAATTGCCTTACCCTCTGGTTTACTCACTATGTTCCAAGTATTATTCTTTACAAGACTGTTCATCTCACTGTCCATTGCTTCTTTCCATCGTTCAGCCTCATTACATGTTGTCGCCTCCTCGAAGTTGCCTGGAATCATAGCATCACAAAAATTTGCACAAACACAATACCCATATTCTTCATCAAATCGAACTGGTGGTTTGATTTGCCTTCTTGGTCTCATTCCACTTTTTATTTTGTCATCATTTTTCACATCGTCCATGGAGTTCTCATCATTACTTGGCTCATTTGACACTTCAGATTTTTCCTCATCTTCATCATCACAACCTATACACATAATGTCTTCTTCAATAATGTCAACATGCCTTGCAACTAATAATCTGTTAATCATCAAAACTTTATATCCAACTTCTGCATATCCAAGTAAAATTCCAAATTCAGCCTTTTTATCCCACTTTGATCTTCTAATTCCTTCTGGTATTCTAACATAAACTCTACTTCCATACAATTTCAATTCATTTGCAGATGGTTTCCTATTAAAAAATATTTCATAAGGTGTCTTCCTCACTACAGTATTTGCCAATGTCCTATTTTTCAGATAAGCTGCTGTTTTAATCACTTCAGGCCAAAAACGTCTGTCAACTTTTGCTTCTGCTAGAAGACATCTAGCCATATCCATTATTGTTCTATTATATCTTTCCGCAGTACCGTTCAATTCATGTACGTGTGGTGGACACGACTTTATCTTTATACCTTTTTCTCTTGCAAATTTAAATATCTTGCTATTCATATATTCTTTACCATTATCACATCTCAGTTCTTTTATCATCTTCCCAGGTAAATTTTGTATTTCATTTACATATTCCATAAAACAATCAGAGACTTGATCCTTCGACTTAATACAACAGACTTTTGCCAATTTGCTATAATCATCGATAAAACTCACGAAGTATTTTTCACCATTACATCCAGTTGTTCTATGAGGTCCATTTACATCAGTATGAACAATCTCCAGTATATCTTCTGCTCTTCTTCTATTATTCTTAAAGGGTAAATTATGCATCTTGTGCCGACCAACCGGTATAGTGGTTAAGGTGTTAGCCTCTAGATCGGAAGGTTCCTGGTTCGAATCCGGGCCCGGGCATGGATGTTTGTAAACGTATGGTGTAGAGGCGGCTGGTGCACCTTAAATCTGTCGTGGCCGAAAGTCCTCACGTTGGGTTGGCGTGGAAGTTTGGAGAGTGGGGTGCCAGCTCAGGTGCTGCTTCGTCATCTGACCGTGGTTCAAAATTACGAGGTGTTGTCCTCGGATCTTTCCCTTACGGGACTGATCCCGGACCGTCGTCAATAGCCCGTTGTGTTGCTCTAGTACGACGTTAACTAAAATTACCAATTACCTATGCATCTTGTTCTCAATACATATAGCACACTTCATATATTCTAATTCTATTTCTTTAGGTAACCCTTCTAGTAACTGATTTTTACACATAATATCCAGATATTTAAAATTTACATGCCCAAGTGTACGATGTAGTTTTTCTTTTAATGTTAATGTATTATTGGTCACATTTGCAAATATTTTACTAGCATTTGAAACATAACTTGTTACTTTATATAATCTTTCATCTTTTTTCGCTACTGCTAATAATGTACCATCTAATTTATAAATTCTTGAGAACTGCCCTTTTGATACTATTTTATGATTGTCAGTGATCTTTGAATAACTTAATAAATCTGCCTTCATTTCTTTAACATAAAATAAATTTTTCAAAGTTACTATGGATTCAGTGTCATAAACATGAAAAGAGACTGTAATATTACCAACCTTTGTCGCTTCCAACATCCTTCCATCACCAACTTTTACTTTAATAGGGTTCTTCAATGTTACTTGGTTTTCAAAATATTCATCACTATTTATTATATTATCGGTACACCCGCTGTCCAGTAACCAAATAATTTGATTTTTATTTGCCATATTATTTTCATTTGAGCTTGACATGTTGCTTTCAATTATTGTAGTATGAAAACTGTTTCCTGGCTGACTATTGTTTTCTCTGTGGTTAGAGTTTGCTCCACGTCCGCGATGTTTACCAAAACCACGACCCTGATAATTTGAAAGACTTCGACCACGATAATTAGAACCACTGCCACGATAGTTCACTTGACCACGGATATACCAACAGTACTTTTTAATGTGGCCATATTTACCACAATTAAAACAGACATTTCCTTGTGGGCCCGATTTGTTTGTTTCAATTTTAAATGCATTCGATTTTTCTATTGGTGCTCTGTCTTCACAATCATTTTTCTCTTCGAGAGATTTTGACTTAATTTTACTTTTTAGATAATCAACTGTTCTGTCCTTCTCCGGTAAAACATCAATTAAATCACCAATATGACTGTAGTTTGATGGTAATGCTCTTAACATGTAATTAAATTTTTCTTGTTCAGTCACGGTTGCACCGGCTTGTTTAAGCTCGTTAACAGACTTCTCAAACTCATCAAAAAATAAACATAAATCGGAGTAATTCTTCAATTTGACATTTTCTAAGTTATTTCGACATACAATTTGCAATGACGTTGAAGTTTTCAAATACATGGTATCGAATTTGGCTATTATATCAAAAGCAGACTCACATTCATGGATGTAATCCAATTGCTTGTTTGTTATTGCGCCATAAATATAATTCGTTGCTTGTACATCTTTTTCTTCCCATTTTTCTCGGTTATCGTTTGCATTAATTTTTCGTTGTACCACTTCCTTACATTTTTTAAACTGCAAAAATGTCATCATTCTTATTTTCCAATTAAAGTATTCCGAACCATCAAATAGCGGTATACTAATATCGCTGCTTCTTGCATGCGCCATTTTCTTTTTACGCTGATATGGGTATATTCTTAAGCAACACTAATTTTCAAAAACCACTCTCTGCTACCATGTTCAGTAAACGCTGTTTACGTGTTGCTTGATGAATTAAAAGATGCACAACTTCTTTATTAATGATTTATTAGAACTTAACAACACATGAAGAAGATTACACGCACAACGACTATTGCTATCACTCAGAGAAGAAGTACAAGGTGTTGCCAACTTGGCAAATATAAATGTACTTACAAACCAACACGAGCGTCTCATTTTAATCCCTGGATTACTTAACACACCGTTTGAGAATACCGTTCTTGATAATCCTCGAGTTAACTCTTATTCGCGGATTAACTTATCCTCGAGTTAACTCGAGACTTGTAAATATGGCCGTAAGAATCGAGCAAAAAAAGCGAGTTTTCAATCCTGAGACGGCGACTACGGCAACGCTTTTTTAATGTAGAGCGATAAAAAAATTGTGATTTTCTAAATCAAGTGTTAATTAATGAATATGTATTAATATAATTAATTATTTTTTGATGATTAATAGATATTAACCATTTTAATATAATTAATTGTAAATAATTAATAGCTGTTAATTATATTAAAAAGTTAATTTAATCTTAACCTTTTTACTGGGGTACAAACCAAACTTTTTGTGAGGACCAACTCCTCCCCCCCCCCTCCCCCATTCAACAACCCTAGTTACGTCTATGGTTTCAAAACGAGCGGCGCCTCTGTGGCATCTCAAATTCCGTCTGAGATACGAGGACTGTTCAATAAAGAATGATTATAAATTAATAAAAATAATTTCCTGTACTAATCCTCCAAATTTTTATGGTCTTTCTCAAAATACTCCATTACATGCCTACTTATACTTACCCACCTCTTTTCCAGTCTTCAAACACATGCTGGAAGCCATTTTTTGAATAGGCGCCTCAATCCCATGATAGTACTTTACGCAAGTCCAACTTGATTGGCTAATCGGATCACATGACCTAGATACGTATGTCATGAGAATTTTTCTGTTGGCGATTTATCTCTTCCTTTCTGCTTTCTTCTTTTCTTTTCAGATCCATGGCTATGGGTGGGTAGAGGTGGGAGCCGAATATTGTATCCTTTTATAATATAAGTTAATAATTATATAAGTTAGTGTTTTATGTATGCTTTTTGTTGCATCAGAATGGTCCTAAACTAGGGGTGGATACGACACCATCATCCTAAAGCAAAGGGGACGGCAGAGGGGTGGGAAAATATCAGCTGGTAGTGAGTTCAGGAGTGGTTCTTAGATTATTTATGTAAAATCAACGGAAACTTGGAAAAATATAAAAAGGGTATTAAAAATTAGGAAAAGTAATTTCGACTCAAAAGGAATTAAATTGGAACTTTTTTTTAATAATTTGGAGGATCTAAAATATTTTCCGCCTGCTGGATTCGAACTCGTAAAGTCATCGTCCGCTGCCGACGCCAATCTGAAAGTAAGTGACTTTAGCCATTAGGCCATCTGTGCTTCGCGGAAGAAGAGCTCTTTAAAAGTATAAGTACCCTTAGTATAAGTTGGCGAGAAATACTACTAACAACAACCATACAACATATATATGAGGAGCCAATCAGAGTCAACTTGTCGGACACTTACGCTGAGGTGCTAGTGTATTTGTAATTCTACGAAACAACGCGCATATTCAAAATCAAATGGTTACTGCAACAATCAGATTGGCGAGATATCCAAGTGAAGCCAAGCCCGTGGAACTAGCCAATCAAGTTGGACTTGCGTAAAGTATTATCATGGGATTGAGCCGCTTCTTTTTTTGACAGGTCCGTCCTTCAAAACCGCCTACGCAAATTTTACCACTGCCTGTGATGATGAAAACCGCTTTTCTCGGAGGTGTTTCTTCAAATTCGGGAAAAGAAAAAAATCGTATGGTGCTACATCAGGACTATATGGAGGATGGGGAACACACGTGACATTGGTTTTTGAAAGATCTGATGATCTGACGATTTTTTAAGGCGAAAACAAAATTTCAATGCAGTGTATTGCACTTCGAGTGCGCGTGTCACACACATTCATTTTTGCCGTATGCGAAAGTGAAGCTAGGCGTTCTTGGCCGGCTGCCAAGGCCTCAGCAATGACGTCATGACAGTGAAACTTGCGCTATCTATTCTCTACTTATCCCGCTACACATTCAATGTGAATTTTTTTTTTCTTGATTTTTTTTAATCACCTTTAAAAAATTATGATCAATCTTCATTGAATAGCCCTCATACATTAGATCCAATGGAGTAGTTCACACATACCTCCGGCGCCTCTGCGGCGACGCACTTCCAACTTGCGTGCAATTTGTAACGATTTGTAACACAATTTGTTACCAAATTTAACGAAGTTTTGAAACATTTAATTGAATATCTTACTAGACCTTTGCTTCTATTCTATTATGGAAGGAAGTGTTTGTCTGTTTTCTGTTTGTTTGTTTTCTGTTATCAAAGTCCTGACGAATCTATGGCACTTACAGTAATGGGATTTGGCACACAGGTAGTCCGAATTTTTTGCGATTTTTGTACGAAGCCTGAATTTTAAAATTCAATCTGAAACATTTTAAAATTAATTTGATGGCATTTAATATTATTAGTGTTTTTTTTTTTTTTTTGAATGGCAGTAGCAGAAAGAGATGACAGATTCTGAATTTTTTTTTTCCGTTTGATTTTGCGGAGAAACAATTTTAGCCGACGAAAAAAAAAAAAATTTAACTGGTGTTATATAGATTTTGTTCTACTAGATCGTTAAAGATGAAGTACAAATTTCAACTGATATGAAATCTGCGGAAAATTTTACATTAGATTGTTAACTTAAAATATAATTTTCTGAAAATAAATCATTTTTAAACAAAACTTCTTTTTTTTTTTTTTTACAGTACGAACGCCGCTTTGGAAAATGATCTTCGTTTGATTCGTGATTCGAGAAATCACAGATTCCATTTCTTGTGCTCAAACGATTCCATAGCGAAGGAAATCAAAAGAAATAAAAACATTTTTGCTGGCATTGTTTAATTCTTTTTTGTGTTAAGTTGCTTTTCAGTTGAAATGAATGCAACTAGTAGTTCCTGGGAAATTCCACTTTATTGGTGTCCAGTTAAATAGGCAAAATCAGCTTTACCTGGGGAACCGCTGGATCATGACAAGAGACTTTCCGTCAGATGAAGAGGGAATGGATTCGCCGGGAACCTATGGACATCAGTCGTAAGAGCTGGGCATCACTGGTGTATCGCATCCGGAGATGTCGTTCTTGTCGCCCTTGCTTTTCATGAACAGCTCAGTCCGGTCCGCTTCCCTTCGTCTTCTCGTGTCCTCTCCTCCTTCTTAGGCACAAGCGGATGGAG
The DNA here is from genome assembly GCA_947359465.1 of Metellina segmentata. Lineage (NCBI taxonomy): Eukaryota > Metazoa > Arthropoda > Arachnida > Araneae > Tetragnathidae > Metellina > Metellina segmentata. The sequence goes on from OX375882.1 coordinate 97,750,173, forward strand.
GGAGAACGATCAGCAATGTTAAAAACTTAGAAAATTTCAGCGGCTCTGGTGAAGCACCTGGAATGACTAACCGATATTCAGAGAACGATCATACGTGTTAAATTGGCTGGTTTTTTTTTAAATAGCTGTTCTTTTTGCGGTAATAGATTTCTGTGCAAAATAACATCTTTATTCACATGTAAACAATACAATAGCTTCATGATCGTTCTGTCTTATTTTCCTTTCCATTTAGTAACAAGCATTGAAGATTATCATCTCGGAACTTCTTAAAAAGAACGATATATTTGAAACACCAATTTGTTTTTACTGGGATGAATCTCGCATCTTTTAAAACCTAAGCATATAGAAATGCAGGGTTTTATATGTTTAAATTGAGAAAAATTTTCATTTTGCTTTACTTATACCGATTGTTCTCAACTTTTTAATCTGAACTCTTATTTGAAATAAAGTTTGAGTTAATTTTCGGCGTTTGTTCTCGCTCAATTTTTACCTGAACTTAAACTTGAAAACAAAACTTGCGTTTGTTGCGTGTATTTTTTTTAAATAAAATTTTTATCTGATTAATTTTAAATATCAATGACTTGTGTTGTAATGAGATGAATGAATACCATGGAATTCAGGAACACATTATTTTGGCTCTATGAAATGTTCTTTTCTTTTTGTAACATGCAGATATCCAACACATTTTACATTTTTAAACGATTTAATTGTGCATTGCCATGGTTGATTTCTTTGGAATTCACTCAGGAAAAAAGAATCCAATCTGACTATGCTAAAGCACCTCTAGTAAATACAAGACATTTAAATTAATTTACTAATTGATGCATGGATGATTTGATACAATGAATCAAGATTTTAAAAAATTTGAAATGCAGTAAGTTATAATTACCATTTTTTTTAAAAACTTAGGTTTCAGTAATACAATTATGCTTCTTAAAAGTATTGATTTTATTTGCAGATGCTTTTTTTTTTTCATCAAATCCTTGTCATGGGCACCCCTACAGGGGTGCTCAAGCCCCTTCCCTAGCCATTAGTATTGCCAAATTGGATAAATTTAAAACAATAAAATGGACTGAACCTTTTTTTTTAAATATAAAATATTGATGATGTAATTGTCTTTATAAAATATCTTTCCATTTAAAAAATAAATTTTAAACAAATCAGAAAGCTTTTATTGTACAATTCCATTGTAACTTCTGCATTGAAAAAATTGCTAATATTTGTGTGGATTTAGAGATAGATTTAAGTTAAAATTTCTTATGCCCATAGCATAGGCTTTAGTGACAATGGTCCTATCAAATTATGAGAAAATTTTATATAAACTTAAAATTTTCAATAAACTGAAGGTCATTAAAAACTTTTTTTTTTGCCTACAAAATTGATTAAAAACCAGTTTCATAATTTAACATTAGTTCAGTACTATATTTGCTAGCATTTATCGTGAACATTAAGTAACTTCTGATTTATTTCTTCCTATTATAAGTTAGACTAGATTATTTCAGTTTGATTGGCTGTTAGTTGGAACAACAACATATGAAAGACATGTGTATTATGAAGGAGGGCAGCACAAATAATTAAAATATGAATTTAATTTTATTATGCAAATGCAAATATTTTATTCACAATAAAATGATTTCAGGCATGCTTTCAACAATTGAAGTTTTAGAAAAAGTCTAAATTATGTGGCAAATCTCCAAAATTTCTTTATTATTTACATGAAATAAAACATCAAATCCATTATTTCAATGAATTTTCTTGGTAAAATTACCAAAACCAAATTTTCTTTAATTTAACTTAATAAGTAGCTATGCAAAATTTATTAGCCTATAATTCTGACTTTGAAAAAGTGTATTTTAGTTATTTTTATAAAAATAAAGAATATATTTGTAGAAATAATATATTTATTAACTTTTATTAGCATCGAGAATTCTAAATGTTGTAGATAGAGAAAAAATTTTATAGGACAATTAATCACACCAGGGGTGAAAACAGTCAAAATGTAAAAAAGAGGAAAATATATGCAGCGTTATTTTGAAGTCAAAAATAGCTGAATAAGATTACTATATTTGTGTACTAATGTGTGTACAGAACAGTGGTGCAGCCATAAATTTTTTTCTGAGGGGGTAGGCAAATTTTTAGTCTGATAAAAACCCTATAAAGTCCACTATAAACAATGAAATTTGTCTTTGGAAAAGTAGGAGTGGGCACCTTACGTGCAAACTCAAATTTTGTAAAAGAGAAAAAATATCTAGGCAACTATAAACAGTATAAATAAGTTGGATGAAGTTGAAAATGTTATTTTTTTGAATATTTTTGAACACCTCACCAATGGTAAGATTTTCTTAAGAGTTGCAATTTTTCAAAAACCTTGATACCAAAAATGAAATTAACAGGAAATCAAAATGCTGTTTCAAAAGAATAAATCAAATATATACTATTTTTATAAAATAGCATAAATTTTATATTAAAAAAATAATAATTAGACACCAAAAATAAAAATGGTACAGCTTCAGACTTGGTTTATAGAAATGGCAACGGACTTGGCGCACTTCTAGTAGCGAGTAATTACAGGTTAAGGTAACCCATATGTATAACGGTTATTGCGTATTTTAATACATCCAGGTCAAGTGGAAAATTTTTAAAATTTCATCTCGAATATTCCAGAAAAATCTTTCAAATTCCGTTAAACTGTCGTTTGATTTCATTGGTTCATTCGAAATAATTCTTTCCTAGGCGAATTAAGGCCAGGTACACATCCGGTTTTTCAACGTGCGGCACCGAAGCCCAACTATGCACACATAACCCACGGAACTCATTTCGCGCCATTTGCGATAAATATTCTATCGAAGAAAACGTGTTTATTTCGCTTACTTGGCGTAAAAAAAGTATATTTTGAAACAAAATAGACGTTACGGGATACAACCATTTATTAATTATTATTTATAATCTATTTGTTTATGAAAACAAGGTACTTCCGAACGGCGCCGCGGGGAACTGCGGTACAAATTGCACGCAAGTTGTTGGACGTGCGTCGCCCCAGCGGCATGTACGCACTGCTGCATTGGATTTAATGTATCTCAGACCGCACTTGCGTTGCGCCAGCGGCGCCGCACGTTGAAAAACCGGATGTGTGCACCGGGACTAAGTGCGCCAAGGGCAGGTCGTTGGCACAGCTATAAACGTAGACTGAAGCTGAAACCATGTGGTAGGAGAAATATTTCTTAGTTCAGTTTAAATTTACAACCTATTTTCGAATATAAAATAACTTTTTTTTCAAAATCTCTATATTTTTCCGTAAATATTCTTATTTTCTATTTGAATCAAATAAACTTAAAATTAATAACTCTTATTATCCAAGAAACAAAAAAAATTTAACTTATTAAAACAATCATAAATATTGCCCTTAAAAGAAGCATCATTTTGAAAATAGTTGCAGTCTATGTTTAAAACGATGGCCACCGCCTTGGCGTACTTCTAAAGTCGCCAAAGAAAGAAGTTTTAACGGATTTTGAAAGTAATTTCTAGAATATTCAAAATGAAAATTTAAACTTTCCGCTTGCCGAGGTTGCCATGAAAGACGAAATAACAAAGCATCTTATTTTCTAGTTGAAAGAAAAATCACATTAAAAGCTGATCAACTTAAAATATTTCATTTATACCTTTTCCGCCGCATCATGACGTTTCACGGCCTTTAGATAACAGCTCCGCTTTTTTAGAAACCGTAGCTTTACCTACGAAATATGCAACAACGTACGCTAACTAGTTTAAAATCCAAGTTCTCCAGGTTTACCATTAAACTAATAAGCTTCTCACAAAGGATTCTTTTCAAAAAGGAATTAGCAAGACTTATTTGTCTTCTATAAACTTAAAAAAAGCTGATAAGGGCAAAAATAGGAATTTTTTTGTAAAAAATTATAAAAATCGGTCATTTTTTTCAAAATTTGCGAAAAGTCGGAAGAATCTACTACCTGAAGTAAGGACACACTTTCCTTATTATTATTTTATTTTTTTACATTTATCCTTTGGCTGTAATTCCATAACATAATTTAATTCAAAGAAAAAAGCGGAAATTTTCGGAAGAAAAAAAAAAAACGGAAATTCTCAAAAGGGGGAAAAAAGCAAAAATTCCCGAAAGAAAAAAAAAAGCGGAAATCCGCGTAAACGCGGAAGATTTTCACCCCTGAATCACACATAATTGAAGTAAAAAAAAAATAGGTCTAGTTCTGCCCTCTATATATGTAACCTTTTCACTACCAACTATATGAAAATTGTTTAAAAATCAGTTTTTTTCCTTCTGATAAACATGAAATACTTCAAAGTTATCAAGCAAATTCCTCTTTTAGATGGAATTATAGGGCGACTAAACATTTTAGGTACACATACGAGTACTTCAGGTCTCAATCATACTGAAAGCCTAATAATTTTCAAATGATTAGTTATTGCTTAAGAAACTCAAGTTTTTGTGCAGTGCTGTATTATTATCACTTTATAAGCCCAATAAAAATATTAAAAAGGTTAGAACCACAAAATATATATATATTTTAAATTTTTTTCATGCTATATTATATCTTGGGAAGTGCTTTTTCACATACATTCATGACAAATGCAAAACATAGTGGGAAAAGGCCCCAAATAGTGATTATCGTGCACAGTTATTTTCTCAAGGATCCAGCACACGAAAATACTTTTGCACTCAACAAAAATATAAATTTATTCACAAAAAAAAAAACCAGATAACAAAGACATAGAAACAATGATTGCACACCCCTCAGACAACCGACCTAGCTCGCTGAAGTCAGACGTTAATCTCTTCCCAAACATACTCTCTTTCATCAAGTGAGTATAGCACACCCACTAGAGAGTAGGGCTAACGCCACACACCCCCATGCAAGATTGACGTATCACCTACGATACACAATCTGACAATCCCAGAAGGAATCATACAAAAATATTGAAATTTAAATACATATTCATATTATAAAACCAAAAAATACCGCTCACATATACACTAACTGACTCTAAACACAAAATAAGTCTAAACCTTCTTGTATGATATAGCAATATAGGTAAACAAATAATACACACTGATAATACAAATAAAAATAAATGTACTGTACACAATTATTGTGGCAATGAAATTATATCCCCATTATAAAAATTCACATTTCATAAATTGAAAAAAATATAATCACTTATTAGAAATTGAAATACATTTTAGAACAGAAAAAATTCAGAACAGAATTCTAACTAAGCATGTCACTAAAAATCAAAATGAAATTATTTTTCACTTCATCCAAATTTATAGTTAAAATGTTTACACTTTTCACAATAAGCATAAGAGTGCATCAGCATGAGACGTTTTTGCACCAGAGCAATATTTTATATTAACTAGGGGGCTCCGCCCCCTGCTCGCTTACGCTCGCCAACCCCCGGGGATTGCTGCGCAATCCCATTTGGTTTGCTTCGCAAACCAACACTCCTGTCACAGATACCATTTGGTTTGCTTCGCAAACCAACATTACTTTCACAGAGTGAAACTATCTGAATAATTCGTATTATGCTGATTTCACTTTCCGGTTCATGACGTCACAGCGAGGGCTTCGCTGCGTCTCGCTTACGCTCGCCGACCCCGGGGATTGCTACGCAATCCGTTTGGTTTGCTTTCTCAAACCAATACTTCTTTCGCAAGTGATTTAACTTTTTTTGCTTTAACACTTAATGCACCCTAAACTAATAGCCGCATCAGTAAAAAATCTTCTGCATCTTGTTCCCTGTACAATTTTAACTAAACATTGTTAATATCCAAACTTTACGATCTGTACTTTGTCGGTAAACTGTCTTGAAAACAGAGGGAAAAAGCGAGCCTTTTTCCTCGCCAAATAAAAAGAAATCGTTTTTATGGCAATTGTTGCTACGATAAATTTGATATCTGGCAAACCCGATAGTCAAAAGTGTAACCCACTACTGCTTTCGGAAGCAGCTATGCGAACTGAAAAATACGAAATTTGTGTCACCAACTTTTGATTGCATCGAATTTATTTATGAACCAATTTTAAAAATAATTGTACCGTAAGAAAGAGTATATTCTGAGGTATACTGCAATATTTTTAAAATTAAAAATTAACAGTAATACTATACAGATATGACCATTTTAGTTTTGTATCGGAAGTTACGATCTGAAAGTTCCGAAAATTGTATGACCCACTTTTATTTGCATCGATTTTATTTATTAACCAATTTGAAAAATAATTGTACCATAAGAAAGAGTGTAATGTAATGTATTCAGTGATGTTTTCAAATTTAAAAAATAATGGCTTTTGCCGTAGACAAAACGGTTTTAACAATAAGTAGCGAAAATATCCAAAGATTCCGAATTTTGTATGACGAACTTTTGATCGCATCCAATTTAATTATTAACCGATTTCAAAAATAATAGTACCGTAAGAAAGAGTATATTCTGAGGTATACTGCTATATTTTAAAAATTAAAAACTAATAGTAATTAGATATAGATACGGCAGTTTTAAAAAAAAGTAACAAAAATGTCCCGATTTTTCCCGAATTTCAAAAAAATATTATCAAGAACCACATTTAAATTTCAAAAAAAACTCGACGAGCTGCAAAAATTTACGTTGAGAGGTACTCTTAAAAAAAAACTCACGACTAAAGACTGAAATTTTGAATGTGTTTTGCTCACTCGCGGAAGAAATTTCACTTCTTCAACTTTAACACTTAATAAAACCTAAACTAATAGCTGCATCGGAAAAAAATCTTAATAATTATCCAGGGAATACGATGAAGAACAAAGCATGTTAATTTCATATTTTTCCGATCAGTACTTTCTCGGGAAACCGTCTAAGAATGGAGCTAAACAACAAAAATTTCAATTCTTCGGCGGCGGCGGCGGCGGCGGCGGTAACTTTTTTTTAATATAGAGAGATATTATACTTTAGTAGTGCAAAAGCCCATCTTTGCAATCTCGAAGATTGAGGAGCACTTTCAAAGTAGGGTAAAGGGTGGCAAATGCCTCCCGTTCAATCGTAGACCAAGCCTGCTGTGCAGTGGTCAGTTTCTGACTGGCATAAGCAATTGGTTAGATCATATCACCATGTTTTTTTACTGAGCAGCAGTCAAAGATTCACATTCAGCAGCTTTTTTCATTTTAACATTCATTTCTTAAAGATAATCGGCGGTTGACTGAGAGATTTTTGTTGGTAGGTGTATCTCACCAGCCCAGGAGGATTTGAGAACTGAGAGCGGTCCCCGAGCTTTTCTGCCATACAGAAGTTGAAAAGGTGAAACTCCTGTAGTCGTGTTCGTCACTTCTCGATCAGCGAACAGGAAGGGTAGTTGCCGATCCCAACTTCTCGGATCTTCTCTAATAACAAAATGAAGCATTTCCTTCCACACTATGTTCTATTGCTCCATCAAGCTGTTGCTGGATGGGTAACCAGGACAAGAAAACCTTGGGCTTGATCCAAATCTTTTTAAAAACTCTGTAAAAGTGACCCAAGAGGTACTGCTTCAGGCCAATGAGTGTGCTGGTCCATCATACAGAGAATGCCTTTTGTCTTCTACTGGATGGAGGCTTAATGGGTCCAACAACATCAATATTGACAACTTCAAAAGGCAGCTCTGGATGAAGTATTGGGAGTTCTTTTGACAATCGTTTCCATTTTCCAAAGATGACAACCCTTCCAAGTCTGGACAAATTCAGTAATAATTTTTTTCATGCCCGGCCAAGCAGTGAAATTACACACCGCTCAGGATTTGGCAGTTTGCTTTATTTGGCAATGGAGACTCGACCAGATATTGCTTAGGCAGTGAGTTTAGTGTTTCTTTAGTTGGAGTTGATTCCAGAGACTGATTGGGAAATCGTACAGACAACATTAAGATACCTTTGGAATACCATTGAACATGGGATTGTGTACAATAATGAAGATTACAGAAGCCTGATGTTGTTTGGTCATGCAGATAACAACAGCTGTGCAGAAACAAGCAGGTCTCACAGAGGGGTAGTTACTTTCTACTGTGGAAGTGCAATTACGTGGCGAAGCAAGGTACAGGAACCAATATCCAATTCTACGACAAAGTTCATGGCATGTTGTCAGGTTTTGAAATGTGGAGGGGAAGCATGGATAAACTGAACATGAACATGGGATGCAGCAGATATATTAACAGTTCTTGAAAGGCATGATGGAGAGAAGGCAGGGATACTGTGGTCACTAACCTGTGATTCTGGCAGGTTTTGAAGTGTAAACAGTTCTTGAAAAGCATGGATGAACATGAACATATGATGGAGGCAGGTTTCGAATGGTAAACAGTTCTTGAGTAAACATAGAGAGTATTTGTGGCTTGTTCCATTTCATTTTGAAAGCCAGAAATTCAGCCTCAGAATTAAATTGCTTTGTTTCTTAGTCAAATTATAATTCGTGTACATCAAACAAATCACTTTCTAGCTGCTTCTTTGAAGCTTGTTTCAGACTGCAAATTGGTCAAGCCAGGCTATTTTTACTAGCAATGGTGACTGCAGATAATACACCGTGAATTTGCCGTTGATGCTGCAACATTCCAGAACCTGTTTTAAAAGACTTGCCGCAAATCGATGTGATCGAAATACATCTTAAAACGTTGTTTGGAAAAATAACAACACAATCGTGCTCGAAACAAATAATACTGAATCTGATTTAGCTAAATCTAAATAAAAGTAAAGAGCTTGCATATAAAAACATTCGGACCGAACTCTGAATTGAAAGTTTCAAAACAAATATTATAAATAACAGTTTGATTTAACCATACAAGCATGTATTATCGGTTAACTGTGTCAGTCTCTTCTGCGCAAGCGCAGAAGGATTGGGAAAAAGGTCTGAAAACGACTAAGTTTTAACATTGCTGATCGTTCTCCCTCCATCCGCTTGTTTCTTAGGCCCGCCAGAAAGGGGTCGAAGCTCCCCCTTCTCGTTAGGACAAGAGCTTCGTTTCACCTCGACTCTCGCCAATCCAGCGGGAATCCCCAAGTTCCGCTCATACATAGGAGGAAGTGAGGGCCATCGGAAATCGTAACGTAACATTTGTATTTCGGGATCGTTAAAGATAGATTGAAAATTTCAACGGATTTGGCATCTGCGGAAATGACTATATTTGAAATGAAAGTGACACACATTTGCTAAACGTAATATTTCTAGCATTTTGTGCTTGTGTGTATGTCGTCTCTGTGTAGTTTTGACGAATTTACTGCACTTACAATAATAAGATTTGGCACACAGGTAGTCCGAATTTTTTGCGATTTCCATATCTCGTCCGAGTTTTAAAATTAAATCTACACATTTTTAAATTAATTTATGGGAATTTAATTATTATTGCTTTTTTTTTGAATGGCAGCAGTGCAAAGAGGACACAGATTCTAAATTTATTTTTTCCGTTTAATTTTCCGATCAACGATTTCAGCAGAGCAAATAAAGTTTTAACTGGACTTATGTAGTTCTTGTTTCTATCTCCTAGATCTTTAAAGATAGAGTAAATATTTGAACGGAATTGAAATCTGCGGAAAATTTCACATTAAATCGATACCTAAAAATAAGATTTGCTTTAAATAGATAATTTTTAAATTGTACTTCGCTATCGAGAGATCACGGATTCCATTTCCTTATTTTTAAGGGGGTCCGGGACACATTGAAAAAAAATTTTTATTAATTAATTTAGAATTTTGAATTTTTTTGTACTGATTACCCATCTAACTAATAAATGAAATCACAACACAAAATTTTTCTAAAAGTTTTTTAAATTATTTTTTTTGAAAAAAGAGGGGTCATTTTAAATTGCTAAAACTTAAAATATTCTTGATCAATTTTCAAAATTCTTGCAGTACATTATTCACAAATTTATAAACTTTAATTTTGATTCAGCAATTTAAAAAATATTAATTTAATAAAAAATTAAATATATTTGAATGAAAAAATTTCAAAATTTTAAGGTACTTTTTTTTTTTTAAGTCATATTTTTAAAAGTAAATATTTGTTTGAAATTTGATGAATCTAAATTAAAGTATAATGTTTGAAGAAGATATATTCCACATATCAACCCTTAAACGTTATCGGTTTTCGACTTATAGCAATTTGAATACAGTAAATCTTGAAAAAAAGTATCATGGAGAAAAACGCATTTAAAGTTTGAAAGACAGGTGTTGTTGCCATGACAACAACTGTCAAGAGTGTTAGATTTTCAAAACAATGCACCACAAAAATTATTATATTTCTAGTTCTAATCAAGATAGAAACATGATTTAGACGCCTTTTTAAGCAAAAAAGCACAGATAATTTCTTAAAATAATAAAAAAAAATTCGAAAATGTGACGATTTTTGTGTCCCGGACCCCCTTAAATCGTAACTTTTTAATTTTGGGTGCATTTGACAATGACGTCACGACTTTTATGTTCTTCAGTGGTTTTTCTATCTCAGCGATCGTTACAGATAGAATGAAAATGTCAACGAATTGGAAATTCCTGCTCTACAAACCTTTTGAAGTTCTACGAAAAAATTACTGAGGAGCTGGATAATAAGAGCAGTGTGGATATCATGTACATAGATTTTCAAAAGGCTTTTGATAAAGTACCTCATGAGGCATTACTGTTTAAATTGGAAAGGCTGGGGATTCAGGGAAAAACATTAATATGGATAAAGAATTGGTTATTGGGTAGAAAGCAGAGAGTGCAGGTAAAAGGAAATTATTCACAGTGGACAGAAGTTATAAGTGGGGTGCCTCAGGGATCAGTTTTGGGACCAATTTTATTTATAATTTTCATAGATGATATAGGTCAGGGGATCAAGAATAGAATCAGTATATTTGCAGATGACTTAAAAATATGGGGGACAGTGGATACCAAGTTACAGATAGAAAATTTACAAGGGGATTTTGATAAGATATCCGAATGGGCTGTAAAATGGGGTATGTCATTTAATGTAGGGAAATGTCAAGTTCTGCATATGGGTTACAGGAATAGTGGAGCCGAGTACTGTCTGCAGGGAGTAAAGGTAAAGGAGGGAGAAACAGTCAAGGATCTTGGGGTGATAATTCACAGGGATTTTAAAATGGGTCACCAATGTTCAGCTGCGGGTAAAAAGGCTAATAGGTTATTGGGGTATATTAAAAAGACTGTAACTTCAAGGGATAAGAATATAATCTTGCCATTATATAAGGGTTTAGTAAGACCACATCTAGAATATGCTGTACAATTCTGGGCTCCATATATGAGAAAGGACATAGAATCAATTGAAAGGGTTCAGCACAGAGCTACAAAAATAATAAAGGGGCTAGCAAATTTCGACTATAATGAACGTTTAAGTAAGCTAAACATGTATACACTGGAAAGAAGAAGAAGGAGGGGGGATTTGATTCAGCTTTTCAAGTTTGTAAAACAAGGGGACACAGAGGGCTTAAATTTCAATAGGGATAACAGAACAAGGGGCCATGGGTATAAATTGAATAAGACACATTTTAATCGGGATTTAAGGAAAAACTACTACTTTAATAGGGTAATAGACAGTTGGAACGCGTTGCCAGAAAATATAGTTAATTCAAAGGGAGTGTACGAATTTAAGACACAATTGGATAGTCAGTGGGAATTGGAGAATTCATAAACAAAGGACCAGCCTTGTTGGGCTTGAGCCTGTAGCTGGTCGTCAATATTTGTATTTGTATTTGTATTTGTATTTGAAATCTGTGGAAAATTTTACATTACATCGATATATAATACATTTGATTTTCTTTTCAAAAATAATTTTTCAATTGAATATCTTTGATATTTTTGCAAACGTTTGTGACGTCACGCCTATTGGATCTGTTCGGAATTAAATGGGAATGGAATCAATCCTTGAGGTTGACGAGCGTTAGCGAGCAGTGGCGATTGGATCTGCGTTGCCCGTTCGCAAACCAAATAGGAATTCGTAGCAATCACCGGGGGTTAGCTAGCAGTGGTTCCACCTGGCCCCACTAAAAGAACTGTCACGGGCAACGCCGTGCTGGTCACGCAGAGCCTAGTACATTCTATGGCGAAAAGTATTTCTGTCGTTGTGTTCTATCACCCCCTGAAGTTTGTCGCATTAGTTCAGACATGAACGCAAAGTATAGTACGTTCAATATATGAATGCAAATAATCTTTAAAAATGCAAAGCAATGAATGTAAATAAACTTTAAAAATAATGTACACGTGTTAATAATCGGAGTCATATAATTCCTCTTTAATCTAATCAGAAAACAAACACATTTCACAAGAATATTATTTATTTAAACAAAGTCAAAGATTTCATATACTTTTTCAGAATAACAGGAAACTGTTCACAGTGATTTTTAGCTTCCATTTTATAGAGAGTATATAAAGTGCATTTTTTATAGATGATTATCTATGTGGTTTTATAAGGGAACAGTGGAAATTGAGGAGACCGATGATATTTTGTCAAACTCTTCAAAACCAATTCGATTTTTTTTAATTAACCCAAACATTTAATTGATATCAAATTCTAGATTTTCAATTACGATCCATTTTTACATCTCTATTGTATATATGTTCTCTAAACAAACTATACCGTTTGAAAAATACACACTAAATTTGGTACATGTATTCTTTAGAATCCCCGCGTAACGTAGGTTACATATTAACCTACTTCTGTTTGACCTAGGTCTGGAAAGCCTAAAACAATTCAATATCCCCATAGGAATAACATTGAGTGTTTTACGATCACTGTCAGACCAATTCATACCAAATTTGGTACACTCATTCCTTTGAATCCTGCAGGAAACAAGCTAGATATAAACCCACCGTTCTGTTTACATCGCAAAACCGAAGTGCTGTCTTCACACTAGTGATGCGACATCGACAGCAAATCATCGATGTTTTGAAACATCGATGTTCAAAATTATACATCGATGTTGATAATACATCGCCCTCAAAACATCAATGTTTTTAAAATTCAGTGTATTTAAACTTTTTTCCCCATTTCTTAAAAGTGGTTTAGCACCTAGTGATGCGACATCGACAGCAAAACATCGATGTTTTGAAACATCGATGTTCAAAATTAAAACATCGATGTTGATAATACATCGCCCTCAAAACATCAATGTTTTTAAAATTCAGTGTATTTAAACTTTTTTCCACATTTCTTAAAAGTGGTTTAGCACCTAGTGATGCGACATCGACAGCAAAACATCGATGTTTTGAAACATCGATGTTCGAAATTAAAACATCGATGTTGATAATACATCGCACCCAAAACATAAATGTTTTTAAAATTCAGTGTATTTAAACTTTTTCTTCTTTTCTTAAAAGTGATTTAGCAACTAGTGATGCGACATCGGCCCCAATACATCGATGTCGATGTTTTATAAAAAACATCGACGTCGCATCCCTACTTTTCAGACCCTGTGAAGGGCCACATTGGTCTAAAACTATGTTCCATTTGCTAATTATGAAAATTATGCTACTTGGTTATCTCTCTATATTAAAAAAAGTTATCGCCGCCGCCGCAGGATTGAAAATTGGGATGTTTAGCTCGATTCTTAGACGATCTCCTGATAAAGTACTGATCGGGAAAAAAACAAAACTAACATGGTTTGTTCTTCATCGTATTCCCTGTGCAATTATTAAGATTTTTTTCCGATGTGGCTATTAGTTTAGGGTTTATTAAGTGTCGAAATTGAAGAAGTGAAATTTCTTCCGCGAGTGAGCAAAACACATACAAATTTTCAATTTTTAGCCGTGAGGTTTTTTAAACAGTACCTCTCAACGTAAATTTTTGCAACTCGTCGAGGTTTTTTTTTTTTTTTTTTTTTGAAATTTCAATTTGGTTCTTGATAATATTTTTTTGAAATTCGGGAAAAATCGGGACATTTTTGTTACTTTTTTTTAACTGCCGCATCTTTATCTTACTACTATTAGTTTTTAATTTTTAAAATATAGCAGTATACCTCAGAATGTACTCTTTCTTACGGTACTATTATTTTTGAAATCGGTTAATAATTAAATTGGATGCGATCAAAAGTCAGTCATACAAAATTCGGAATCTTTGGATATTTTCGCTACTTTTTGTTACAACCACTATATCTACAGCAAAAAACATTATTTTTTAAATTTGAGAACATCACTGAATACATTACATTACACTCTTTCTTATGGTACACTTTTCTATGGGTTGGCTAGCGTAAGCGAGCAGGGGGCCGAGCCCCCTAGTTTTTTAAATATTTATAACGGTACTTTTTTCATTTAAAAATAAAGCATCGACAACGTAAACACATCGACAAGTATAAACATCGATGTTACAAAAACATCGACTCCATTACATCGATGTTTAAAACATCGATGTTACAAAAACGTCGACTCCAATACATCGATTAAAAACATCGATATTTTGAAAACATCGACATTGATGTCGTATCCCTACTTCACACGCGTAACGTTTTGATGTTTGAAAGGAGGAATCGAGTGCTTGGGGAACGTATTGCAAAGTTTGGTTGTGTTTTTTAAATTTTTTTAAGCATTAATAATGGTTGTTTAGGCTTTTTTTAAACATCGATGTTACAAAAACATCAATGTTACAAAAACATCGACTCCAATACATCGATGTTAAAAACATCGATGTTTTTTTTTAAAACATCGATGTCGTATCCCTACTTCACACGCGTAACGTTTTGATGTTTGAAAGGAGGAATCGAGTGCTTGGGGAACGTATTGCAAAGTTTGGTTGTGTTTTTTAAATTTTTTTAAGCATTAATAATGAATGGTTGTTTAGGGTTTTATGGCTAAGGTCCAATAGCGAACAAGCAGCATTAAGAATGACAATAAAAAGGAGCATTTTCGATATGTTATGCTTTTCAATTTCAGGAAAGGCAAGAATGCTTCGATGACGCAAAAGGAGATGCGCGTTGTACAGGCTTAAGGCTGGTTTACGATTCTGCGTATGTGCAACTGCGTATGCTCCGCCTTAACGCATACGCGGAGGATAGTCGTTTACAGTTTTGCGTATGGGCTTGCGTCGGAACGAGAAATCCAGCTTTCGATTATGCACACTAGATGGCGTGTTTACTTTTCGCGCGCTTTCTTGATCCATTTCAGTATTTTTTTACGAGCGTTTTTTTTTCTACCGTCTTATGTTTACTTTAACCAATTTTGAGAACCGTTGGTTTTTTTTTTCTTTTTCCACGGGAGACATTTTTGTAGGTACTTGAGAACATTGCGAAATTAACATCACTTTGGAAACTTTTAACTCCGAACAAAACCAAAATTAGAATAAACAAGTAAATCTCGATTTCTAAAAAATATTGTACCGATTGTGAATACTCAGATAAATCAACATTAAACTATTTTCTTTCCAAAACAACTATCTACTTTAAACTGAGACTATATATAAGTGTTAAATTTAATCAGAGCATTAAAAACCAAAATGAAATGAAGTTACATGAATAATTTGTTTTAAAATCTTTTTACTTTTGAAGCCTTTTATGTGAGATTGAAGGAAAACACGAAATTTGTTATCTGATGAGGGTTTCTAGTTATTGAAATGTAGATAAATATATCTTCGATTTACTCATTATCAGGGTGTCATGATTTTAATCAAATGATTTTTTTAATTCACTGATTTGAATCACAACAAATCACAAATTTTTTATAACTAAGTAAATACACCATAGAAGTTGTAAAACGCTTTAATGTTTCTGTACTCATGGTGATTTCAGCATTAATGGCTACACTAAGCTCAGAGAGAACTGGGTCAATTAATGCATATTATAAAAGATTGCAACAGCCAGTTGTAACATATTAGAATATACTATATACTGGAAACAGTAATGTAAACACACATGCCATCATAAATCTAAATGCCAGGAAGAGTAACGTATAAACATTCCTGATTAACAGCACTCATTTTTTAACACTCAAAAGTATGTATGCAACACAGTTTGATTCAAAATTATAAACTAAAGGGTAGTTTACTAAAGAGAAAGAGGCTAAATTACTTCCTACTAGTGTTTTTTTTAGGTATTTGTCAGTTAGCTTATTTTTGTGGTGTGCAATAGATTAAAGAGTAGAAATATACATTTTCACACACACAGCCATTAACATGTCAGCAGGAAGAAAGAAGCAGCCTACAGAAATTTAAAAAATCTGATTTTTTTACACCCTGCTCATTATATTTAATCCAGCCAACCACCGAACAAAAATTTAGTTGTCCATACAAACCTCATTTTCCTGAAAATTTGTATCATCTTTTGTAAAATCTACAAATTTTTTTTCACAGTAAACAGAATAAAGTAAGCTTTAATGAATTGGAGTATGTATATTTTATCATTGGGTTGGTGCTATAAATTCAAATTGTCAGCATTCCATTTCTGCCCGAGATTTTTTTAAACTTGAACAAAACACACCTTGAATGTTGGGAAGTATTGAATTTTTAGTCAGCGAAACATTTTCCAATGATATATTCTGTAGTTAATTTAGTTTCAATAGAAATGTTATTTTGTACTGAGGGTTTGAATATGTTTCTTGTGTCAACTCACTACAATAGGAAAATTACTGTGTTTCTCATATTTCAAGAAATTAATTTATGCATACTACACATGTATGTGGTAACCATGTTCTTTTAAGCATTTAGATTTAGTTTACCATGTCCTCTCTTTTATGATTTGTGTGTCTTGCATATTCAATCTTATAAGCATTGTTAAATACTTAGTACTAGTCGGGCTGCGCCAGCTAGCGCTCGGCAGTGTGTAATAGTGCTTTTTAAACTTTTTTACACACCGTAATTAAACATGTTTTGATTTGTATATTTTATTCATTTTTGTGAAACAATTCTTTAAATCATTGCATATTCAATCAAATATTTAAGCAAAGTTGGCCGAAATGTACATATACTGCTACAAAATTACCCGCGTCTAGATATTTTGCAGGAAAAAGACATATCATTAAAATCTAACTCCTAAATAATATTTCTGCAACATGTAATATACCGGAACACATAATGCAAACAAAAATAAAATTCCAATCCTTGAAAAAATGCTAAATTCTGAAAAAAAAAACACGTACGTATCTTTTCAAACATGTTGAATTTCGACTTCCCGATTATATTTATTGTGAAATAGAATAATGCTACAAAAGACTTTTCAACGATATTGACAAAGACAATAATGATTTATTAACAAAAATAACACATTTATAATACTTGGGAATCCTCAAATATGTCGGCAACATCTCGCAGTCAACTCAAATACCCAAACACGGAATTCTAAATCAAATTAAAAAAGTAAACATTAATTCTGACGCGTGGCCCGATACCGGGTAGCAAAATTACGTTTACATCAAAGGAAGAAATAAAAAGTAAGTTCAAACATAAATATTACAATTTAATTCCTTTTTTTTAATAGAAATTGACCTCGGCTATTTGAAAACAGCAATAATTCAAAATATCTGGGTTATTTTATATATGTTGATTGTTGCCATTCGACGATACACAAATAACGTCGATTTCGGGTCCACGTACGTTAGTGTTTTATATATATAGATAGTTTAAATATATAAGATAATAAGCACAAGAACAATGCAATTGACTATTTCATATAAACTTCCTATTAAGATATTCAAAGAAAATTTAAGTTACTTATGTTTAATATTATACTTGGATTGAATGCCGTTCACTGAGCAAATAATTTCAATTTATAAAATGGATAGGTGGCAAAATACAAGTGAAGTAAACACAGATGAGAATAATTAATTTATAATAAATGTAATATGTTGCATGTAATGTGTTATTTTAAATATTTACCTGAAACATTAAGAAATAATTAGTAAGCAAATATAATTTCACTTTATTTAATTTAAGTATTGAAAAAAAATTATTTTATTCTTTTTCTGCATTTGTGACTCAAAATTATATTAAATACAAAACTTGTAAATTTTAAAATGAAACTAGTACTAAAGATTATGAATAATAAAATGTACACACAAGAAATTCTTAGCATTAAATTTATTTAATTATAAATCTATCAATATAAGCAAGGGTGCAATTGTATACAGTCGAATTATGCCCATGGAGTTTACAAAACTATCATGTAGCTCAAGTGTATTCTTTTGCCATTGACAGAGCAACTGATATCTTTCAGAAGTTAGCTTCTTTCTCTTCTTTAGAGAATAATGTCTGAAATATAAAATGAAATAAACAAAATGCAAACTATATAACCACTGGTCATGAAATTCATCTTATGGATACTAATTTTTTGATATATGGTATTAA
Organism: Metellina segmentata; assembly: GCA_947359465.1. Lineage (NCBI taxonomy): Eukaryota > Metazoa > Arthropoda > Arachnida > Araneae > Tetragnathidae > Metellina > Metellina segmentata. The sequence goes on from OX375882.1 coordinate 97,768,444, forward strand.
ACATGAAATCACACTGTAAGTTAACTTTCGACTTTCTGAATAACTCAAAAAGAAATTTTATTAAACTGGGAGTGGAGTATGTTTTATATTCAACTAATAACCACTATCTCAGCCTAAGCCATTCGGTGTATCGCCTTGTAATTTTGAACCATGGTCAGATGACGAGGCAACATCAGAGCTGGCACCCCACTCTCCGAACTTCTACACCAACCAAACGTGAGGACTTTCAGCCACAACAGCTTTAAGGTACATCAGCCACCTCTACACTATACGTTTTATATAACTTACAACACTAACTTAAAACAGTTTTACCCAATATATTGATTATTATCCTGGTGTAATAAGATTATAAAAACTTACATAGCAACACTTTAAAAACTGAATTAATCAACATTTAGTTTTATATCACTTTTAACATGGAAAGTACATTGTTTTTCAAATTTGAGATAGAAATTTTACAGAAGAATCAATTGCGGTTACTGTGTCTTGATTTGATGGGTATTCAAGGATGTTTCAAAATTTCACACAATCACTCGCTGAAAGCAGAGCTTTTAAGGAGTTACATGTAAATCTAGACACATTGCCGGAGTAGATGAAAAATTATGATACTGACTACTCACAATATATAGTTGTCACCTAAGGTAAAATATTAAATGTATTGAGGGGGGGGGGAAGCAGAGTATAGTAATTAACCTTGTAAACATACATAGAAATGTTTTCTCAAACAGATATACATCAAATGCATTGCAACTAAGCATGAATAAAATGACACTAGTTTTGAATTACAAACATAAATATTATAAAAATGTTAAGTTATAAAAGATTATTTTACAGTGTTATTACTTTATAAACGTATTTTTCGTGTCCCTTATCTCCGGAACAGTTTTTGGCACCACTCTTTTATAGGCATAACTTTTCATGTTCTTCGAACATTGCCAACTTCTCAGAAAGTGACTGATCTTGTGAGAAAGTAGAATATTGCCAGCGTTTCCATACAAGAATCTCACACTTTATGCATTTACAGTAGAAAACGGTACTAAATTTTGTGTTTTTTTTTAGACACAACAAATTTTAAATATTACCAGAATTATTTAAACAAACCATATTTTAAGAAAATAATGAGTGACCTTTTGTAAGAGAACTGCTCAGTATTGCAGCATCTTCTGTCTTGCTACAGCATTTCCATTGAACATCTGTCCCTGGATGTACTTTCATCACTTAAATGAAGTTGGATATTATTCTGCAAAAAAAAATTTCAACCAATTAGTTGACACAGGAATTAAAATTCAAAATTTTTAAGGTTTCTCCAAATATGTGCTGTTTGCACCAGAAGCGTCATCTGTTGGAAAGGTTTCAACTGTTGGTGTGTTCTTGAGAAGCCATCGAGCGGTTTCAGCTCTCAGAGTAAGAAACAAATAAGCTACAGTCCAAATGAGGTGTTCTTCCTTGTGTTAAGCATCAGGAAGTTTATTTTGTGAAAAGCGGGTTCGAGAACCAAAACCTAACCTATCATGTGAATACATGTACTTTCTTTGACTTGCAAGGGTAGTGGATTTCAAGTGAGCCCATTACATTTGGTAGTTTGCAGCGGCATAATTTCCTTTGATTTTATTGCTTTCGACAAAGAAATCCCTCCCATTTTACTTGGAAGGTACTTTTCGGTTAACTGGTTTTTAGTCATAATTGTGCGGTAAAGCTTTCAAAAGTGGAAATTTGTTGGTATTTGTTGCAGTCTCGTTCTTCCAGTGCAGTGGCTATTCGGGCTGTGAATCGAAATAATGCTTTCGTTGGCTGTGCTGGTCCGTTCAACAAAACCTTTGAATGCAGAAAAAAGACAAAAAAAAAAATGTGGCAAAAGAAAGTATAATTTAATCTGACTAAACCAAGAAATTTTCAGTCTTTGTTGAAAGCCTATGTATAGGGGTTGTCATAAGACTTGAACTAAAACCAAAAAACTATCAGTAGAAAAATTAATGAAGATAATTCTGTTTAAAGTAGCGAACTGAAGCATTTTGGTCATCAAACACTAATACTAGGAAAACTGAAAACCAATCTCAGGGTTTTAGGTTTCAACGGTGCAAGGGCCATATTTGGCTGCACCAAACACAAGACAGATAATGTCAAGTAATGTACATACACAAAGGTTTTACCAAAGAGGGAAATACACCTAGGGAAAAATAGAACCTGTGCTGCCTACAACTGGCAGGTAGCTAACTGTGGGTAAAACCTCCCGAGAAACGAAGGCACCTCAATCTCAGGGAAAGAACATTTGCACATAAAAAAACAGATGAAGTTTTTTGTACATTTCCTCTTAACTAAGCACTTTAGTAGAAGTTCAAGTGTTGTGTTTTGTGAGGTTGGGAAAGTAACAATTATTGGTCAAAAGAGGAGGTGGAATGGAATAATTAAACAACAAAAGTTTCCTACATTCACAAATGTTTACGACCACAATAGTTTCAGTTATAAAAAATAAACAGTTATTTCTACAGCGCTTTTCTATCGCTCACTTTAATTTGCCAATAAACTTAAAAATCGCTCATAAACGTTGAAATAAAAGCTACACAACAAATCAACTTCGAAAACAATTTTTCACTAGCATAAACTAAGAGGTTTTATTATTTCGGATGAAACTAGGTAAACAAAATATAGACATATTGCAATGCAAATTAAAGATTAGTGTAAATACATGTACTTACAAGGAATTCCCAAGGCCTTTGCAACAGCTGTCCGTCTCTTTCGAAGTCAAATTCGTACATAACGCATGCCCAGTGTTTTATAATGTTTTTTAAACTTCCACAGTCAGCATTCAGCAACTCGCTAACAAGTTCGGTAATGGCGATGTTTAGTTTATTACTCGATTGAATCAAAACATTAGATGCTGGATTTTGATTCGTCAAAGTAGTCGCGTTTGCTTGCGTATGTGCGTCGAGAGTTGAATCTGATGAAGTATAGAATTGGACCTTGCGTTGCTCTGCAGAGAGGCTGCGTGATCCCGCCCATCTGTCAATCACGTGGTTCTCCTCTATCATTGGTTCGACGCAACCGACGCAGTTGGACATACGCAGAATCGTAAACTGGCCCTTAAGCTTCGGTTTCCTAAGAAAGCGTAGCCGTGATCTAGCGGCCGTGATGTATCGGTGGGTGACGTCACTAAAACGTTGCTTATACTAACACATGGTGTTGGTTTCCTAGAGAGCGTTGTTTGTGAGCGTAACAAAAATGATCGGAGCCGCCATTTCCATGACTGGCGTCATAGCAGTCTCAAACAGATGGGGAACGTTTTTTCTCTTGTAGCGGCCAGATTTCATTTCCTGCTCCAAACGATTCGAACGGAGAGGAGCGAAATAAATAAACATTTTTGACTACCATTGATCAATTCGGTTTTGTAAAATCGGGATCGTTAAACACAGAATGAAAATTTCAACGGATTTGAAAGCTACGGAAAATTTGACACCAAATCGATACCTCAAATGTGATTTTCTTTAAATAAAAAATTAATTATTTAAAAAATAATTAAATAATCAAATGGTAAATAATTGAATAATAAAACTGTTTTTGATATCGATCCGGCGTAGAAATTTACGCTGATTTGAAATCTGTTGAAATTTTCACTCTACCTTCAACGATCCCGAAGTTAGAATCTTTAAACTAGAGAATAAAAAAACCACTTTGTTTTGTTTCTCGAATAAAACAAACCACGACAGCCGTCTGTGTTGCCCATTCTCCAACGTATTCTGTCCGTCTAAGTTGACACGTCGGGATTTTTGTTTAGACGGCCGTCTAGTTATGCCCGCGGAATCATGACGTATCACGGCTGTTAGATAACGGCTCCACTTTCTTAGGAAACCAAAGCTTTAGGATGCCGTTCACGGTTCCGCGAGCCGTAAGTTGTTCAGGAAGTTTCGTCACATGGATCAATTCATTAGCCAGAAACCTCAGAACTTCTATGAGCGAAGGTTGATGCAGCTGCCGAAAAGATGGAGGAGATAGGTCGTCGAACAGAACGGTACATAGGATATTGATTCAATGCAATTTTTAGTAAATAAAATCATTTTTCTTCAAGTTTTGCTAGAAAAACGGGACGAACTTTTGCATCGATCCACTGTATTCCTTACAAATGTATTCTTCAAAATTTTGAAATTGGTCTTTAAAATGTTGATTAACCAGTCTTTTTAAAAATTGCAGATGTTTTAGTACACTGGTTTTTTTTTATGAATGTTACAAATGAGGTGATACATTAAGCAAAATAATATAATTTGAATTATACGTATACAAGCTATTATATGAATGGAAATTTTGATAATACATGGAAAGTTGATACGACTGAGATCTATCAAGTTTTGCAAACTAACAAACACTTTGATACCATTTTATGTAATAACTTCCTCATAACTTAATATTTTTGGACAAAACGTTATGTATAGTGTCTTCAACAGAAAGCAAACAGACGGTGCAAATTGTTTTGCAGTCGAATTAATAACTGCAAAAATTTTTTTTGCCAATCCACTGTTCCCTTAAATGTCTAGAACATGGCTGCCACAGCCAAAGCACTCTGAAATAGTACGAATAAATTCCCAGAAGTAGTATCGAAAAAAAATCCTCGTAAACCATATTTTAGTAGCGATTTTAGTTGCCCATATACAAAAGAAACTGGCTAAAACACAAAATGTGCTAATTAATTTTGAAACAAAAGTTAAAAATCTCGTTAAGAAATTTAAATTTTGAAATGAACGAAAACCGTAAAATATTCTTAATAAGCTTTTCGTGCCAACTTATCAAATGTAGATTCCGATGGGTTTTTTTTATGGTTGCCACGGCTTGGAGTCAAATCTTCAAATATGACACACTTGAAAAGTTATCTCTGTGAAGAAAAATCCGAAAAATATTTTTCCGTCCGCTATTTGTTAAGAAAAAAGGGACTAACCTTTGGTGAATTTTCAGAAAAGTCGCCAAACATTTTCGAACTTGGCGACTAAAAATTTTTTTACGAAATAAAAATCAAAAATCTTTTTTCCTTCCGCTATCTGTTAAGAGAAAAGGGATTAAATTTTCGTAGACCTGGGATGAATTTTCAAGTCTCCAAAAATTTTAAATTTGGCGAGTTTGGAAAAAATCCGAAAAATATTTTTTCCGTCCACTATTGGTTGAAAACAAAAATACGAAATTTTCGAGATGTCGCCAAAATTTTTATGAGTAGAATTTAAGTTGCGTTTGCTTTAAAAGATGCTTCTTCACGTAATCACGTTGGAAAATAGTTGCAAAATGTCGCCTTTTAGTCGCCTGTGGCTGCCCTGCTAGAATTAAATGCAATTCATCTAACCAGCAGCGTGATCATCATCCAACAGCGTGATACTAGGGAAAAAGTGTGTGTAATAGAATCGAGATTATTTTCGATAGTTGTCGAAAAGTTTTTGTCCATACATGTCATGCGAAGGTTTTATTTTCTTCCTCTTCTGTTTCATTAGCAGGCGGCCAATGGGATAAAACAACAGGTGGGAAATTGTTTCGAAAAGATCGAAGAGTGAAATGAGAGAGAGGCCTAGCCACATTCCCATGTAGCCTCCCACGTAGCTATACAATTCCACACTCTGAAAATATAGTAAAACAAATAAGTAAATATTAACTGGCTTATATTTTTAAAAATAGATTTTTTTGTACATATGTTAAGTTGTAGAACAGGATGCATAGATTTGTTAAAATCAAGCGCCGCATAGATTCAATGTGACTTACGGGCCACCCAAAGAAACATGAAATTTATCTATCCTTTTTATTCATTTGATATTTATCGATATTTAATATTTGTTTGATATGTATCAACATTTATTTTTTATTTGATATTAATATTTTTTTTTATATTTATCTATTATATATTTATTATTTATGTATCAGTATTTATTATTTATTTAATATTTATCAATATTTATTATTTATTTATTAATGTTTATTATTTATTTATCAATGTTTATTATTTATTTATCAATGTTTATTATTTATTTGTTAATATTTATTTATCAATATTTATGATTGATTTATCAATATTTATAATTTATTTATCAATATTTATTATTGATTTGATATTTATCAATATTTATTATTGATTTGATATTATCAGTATTTATTATTTATTTGATATTTATCAATATATATTATCTATTTGATATTTATCAATATATATTATTTATTTTATATTTATCAACATTTATTATTTATTTGATATTTATCAACATTTATTATTTATTTGATATTTATCAATATTTATTATTTATATGATATTTATTTTTTATATTGTTACAAAAAAAGGAAAGATAATACAAGTTATATCAACTTATCAGGCCAGCTATATAAAAATCAACTCTCAAGACATTTATGTACATACAAGATACGAAACCGGTACACATCTCCAAAACGTACAACAGAACCTTTGCTCTCTCGCTTCTCACCATTAACGATGCACTCGCTTTCAAACGGAATAGAAAACAGACACATGCGCAGAAGAGATCACGAACATGTTCCCTTGGAAACAGTTGGAAACAACAACAGTTCCTCGTTCCAAATGGAGAGAAGAAAAACAATGATGTGTTTTGCTGTACAAAGTAAATAAAGACTTTAATTTGAAGCTTGATATTGCATTGATTTAACAATTATTTCACCATTTAGTTCGATTTCGATAGCAGCCAATTGGTTCTAAATTTTCATTAGTCAAGCGATTTCAATTTTTCGCTTTGCGTATTTTAATGCATTATCTACCAACGAAGTTCTAACCAAAATTACCTATCGTGCGACTTTATAAAATTAAAATAACACTTGGTAAGCCCAGCAAATCAATGAGGGCAGCATGAGGCCCGTGGGCAGCGGTCTGTGTATCCCTGTTGTAGAGGGAAATTGTCTCATTCGTTATCCGCTTATGGTTTTAGTATAGAAGATTCAAAGGTATAAACTATCAAGAATGTATTCAATGTAATGTCAAAAAATCTGGCCAGATCTTAACCTCGTCATCATTAAACAATCGGTATTTTCTTGATGGACGAAATATATCGTCGAAATCAATTGGAGGTTTTAAGATTGACACAGGAAAAAGCAATTAATGAAATAAAATAGAGAAATGTACCAATTTTAATTTTTGTTTTGTTGCATTACTAGGAAGATCCTCCTTCTGCTCGCTTACGCTCACCTATCCCCGGAGATTGCTACGCAAACCTATTTGGTTTGTGGATCTAATTGCCGAATAGCCGCATTAGTAAAAAACTTCACCATCGTGTTCCCTGTGCAATTTTGAATAAACCATGTTAATGGGGTCGTGTACCCCAAATCTAAAAAAAATGTTTATTTTATTATTACATTAAAAAATACTACAGATATTTCTGAATAAAATGACACAAAAGTTTTATTTCTGTCTTTTAAAGAGCCTGCAAAATATGGAATTTAGTAATTTGACATCTGCGCATCCGACGAGTCCATACAGAAATGATTCGTGGTGTTTTTACAATCGCGCCATTTTTAACAAAACAAAGCTAGAATCACCCAAAGTGGGTATTAATACCCCTTTGACATCTGTCATCACTTAAAATGATACCAATATTTCAAAGACTAGCTTTAGATTCTTTGTTGGAAAGATTTAGCAAAGGGGAAACTCAAAATCGAAACGAATCACTTCATAACATGGTTTGGAGCCGTTGCACTAAAAACTTAAATGCATCGAAAGTTCGAGTCCAGATTGCTGCAGCCAGAGCTATTATGGACTTCAATAAGGGACTAACGACTAGTATAAAAGATGTGCTGGAATGCTCGTGTCTTGTAACTGGAAAAACTTCTCTAATGCTGTCCAAACGAAGGGACTGCAGACGATTTAGGAAAGCTGAGATAAAGTCAACTATTGCCTTCGAAACCCACAGAAAAAAAAGTTCAACTTGACAAAATTAAATTAAATGAAGCGTCTATATAAATACGAATAGAGTGTTTGTTTGTACATTCAATATTTTCGACCTATTTCAAGTTTTCTATCCGTTTTGGACCCTTCTGATGCCAAATCTGCCCTTTTCGCGTTTGGTGTCTGTCTGTCCATCTGTATGTCTGTCTGTCTGTCTATCTGTCTGTCTGTATGTATGTATGTGCCCTATACACGTCCACACAGTTTAATATATTTTCATGAAAATTCGCATACAGTGAATACTTATTTTAATTTAGTGAGCGAAAGTGGTTGGGAAAGTCTGTGTGTCCGTCTTTCCGTTCTATGTTCGATTTTGTGTTTGTGTGTTTGTTCCGTCATCACATGAATTTTATTCCAGATACTTGATTGCAATCTCTTTTATTACATACATTATCGATTAGTTTAGTGAAGGCAATATTAAACATATCTTTATTGTTATATTTAGTTGAGTTTCATGCTAAAACACTTGAGTAAGTATACTTAAATCAACCATAATTTGGTAGTTTTGTAAAAATTGGAATGTATATTGTATATTACGATTACTTCGATTGCTTTATCAGTACTGCTAAAAAAGTAATTATTCTTCAAAAAATTATTTTTTTTTATAGAATTTCAGCTCTGATATTTCATTTACTTCGAGTCTTATTATTGTTCTTTGCGCAATGAAAACGATTTCCGAATATTTGGGACAGACGATTATTTTCAACAAACGGGAATGAACAAGATCGCGCGAGCAGTGATATTTTCTGTTTCTTTCGCTCTGAATTAATTTCGCATTTCTAAATTTTGTACACTTTTAGTTGTAAGTTGTGGCAACTGTGCACTTTTAAAATTTTATTTAAAATTATTTTTTTTAATACAAATTTGTTAGTTTAGTTACACAATACAATATTTAACAAGAAAAATTCAAAACAATTCGTTAAAAATTGAAGATTTTAGATTTTGGTGTACCGGACCCCCTCAATCTCGTAATTTTATGATATGTGCTTTCTCGGGAAACCGTCTTAGAATAGAGCTAAAACTGCGAGTTGAACTTTCCGCTCATCTCCATGACGTCATAGCTGGTTTCACAAGTAGTTTTAACGGTCAAATTTAAAAAAAATTGTTGCTACGATAAAAGTTTTTATCTGGTAAATCCGTTAGAAGAAATGTAACCTTCATTTCCGTGAAGAAACATGCACAATTTCGCTCTGCGATCTAAAATCAATGAAATTTGTACAACCAACTTTTGATCGCATCAGTTTGATTTATAACCAATTTCAAAAATAATTGTACTGTAAGAAAGAGTACATCTCAGATGATCAAATTTAGAAACTAATAGTAATAAGACATAGATATGACAGTTTGAATAAAAAAATAAACGAAAATGTCCCGATTTTTCCCGAATTTCAAAATATATCATCAGAAACCAAATTGAAATTTCTAAAAAAAACTCGATGCGGTGTAAAAATTTACGTTTAGAGGTACTTAAAAAAAACTCACAACTTTAGACTGAACATATGTACGTCTTTTGCTCACTCGCGTTAGAAATTTTGCTTTTTTCGACTTTGACACTTAATAAACCCTAAACTAAAAGCCGCATCGGAAAAAAATCTTCGTCCTCTTGTTCCCTGTACAATTTGGAACAAACCATGTTAATTTTGTAATTTTCGGATCCATACTTTCTCGGGAAACCGTCAAAGAATTGAGCGAAAAAAGCGAGTTTTCAATCCTGCGGCTGCGGCAGCAACGTTTTTTTTATATAGAGAGATTAATATATAAAGAATTTCGAGTTTTATATTGCTCGAACAGTCAATAACCACATACCTCAAACTTGGGTTCGTAAATGTAACTTGTCAAAAGAAATCTTTTGAAAGATACAGTTATCTTAATAGCCTTTTTCCTAAAAAAGTAGAAAGTTTCTTTTAGCTGTGAATGTAATATACAATAATAAAACAGTACACGTATGTCATCTCCCATGAAATATAACATGTTTCTAGCTAAACGGAAGGGCTCAAATCTCGACAATACTTATACACAGTCCAGTCACATCAATGTGACCGCCTGTCAAAAGCCAGAATAACTACCTTTGGCAGAGCGGACCGCTGCTAGACGTGCAGGAAGAGAGTCCATTAGGTTTCTGAAGGTGTTCACTGGGATGTTGAGCCATGCGACTCCAGTGCTGTGGCCAGCTGCGCTAGATTACGCGGTTGAGGATCCATGGCAATTGTTGCAGGGTGTTTGCTTTCAGACGTTTCATGCCGTATACGCCAACGTCCATCGGTCCGATGGAGCATAAAACGTGATTCATCGGAAATAGCCACCTGTCTCCACTCTGTGGACGTCCAGTTGCGGTACTGGCATGCAAATTCCAGCCTTCGTCGCCTATTAACAGCAGTCAGCATAGGTGCATTAACCAGGGCGTCTGCTGCGGAGGCCCATGCGCAGCAACGTTCGCTGAACCGTTGTTGAAGATACACTCTTGGTAGCCCCTTGGTTCATCTGGGCGGTCAGTTGCTCAACAGTTGCACGTTTATTCGCCCGAACGCATCTCCGTAGCCTCGGTTCGCCTCTGTCATCTATAGCCCGTGGTGAACCACATGTGCTGCTGATTTTGGATAGTGCCATTTTGCCATGCACGGTATACTTTTACCACGGTGGAACGCGAACAGTTCACAAAATTAGCCGTTTCTGAAATGCTTCCACCCTAACCCGAAAGCCAATAATCATGCCCTTTTGGACGTCGGATAAATCGCTACGTTTCTACATTACGCCAACGATTGAATAGCTTTCCGATGCCCTGGGACATCCTTTATATATACTCCACTGCAATGTGCTGCCACCTGCCTTTTGTGATTGGTTATTTCACGTTGACGTCGAAAGTATTTGGTAGTCACATTAATGTGACTGGACTGTGTATTTTAAGAAACAAAATGCATGTAACATATTCAGAAATTAATGTGTAGAACCTTGTTGGTTGCACTAACTTTTCTAATCCTTAATATTATTTTTATATATTTCTCATTTGCGCATCATTCATGGAAATCTCAATGAGAATTTGTATTTTACCCTCTGATTTAGGTATAGAATTTTGATTAGAATGTAGCACGTTCAGAATTGATATTTACTTGTTTACTTAACCCTCCAAGTGGTTTCGACGAGATATCTCGTCAGTCAAGATCTGACCGATTTTGCTAATGGGGTTATTATCGTCATTAAAATACTTCCAATGTTTTGACTAGATCAAGATCTGGTCACTCTTCTATAGACGAAATATCACGTTCGTCTGGTCATTTTTGCATGACGAGATACTTCGACAAGACAACCTTTTTGAGGGTCACGGGAGTTTGTCCAGTGCAAGTTATTTAGTCTCCGAAACTGTCCACACGAACTTACGAACGTCCAATTGATAACGTAATTTCATTTTTAAATGCTCTGTAAGCCAGACATTCATCGTCAAGTAACATAGTAATCTATTTTTCTCGAAACATTTTGAAACAGTTACAAGTTACATGTTAACAAAAAGAAATACAGATGATTTAATTTAGAGAATGCAACCTTGCAATAAAATATAAAACAAATTAAGATTTTTCTAATAGTTTAAAGAAGTTGTTTGAATTATTGCTCAAACTAAAAACACCAAAGCATAACATCTGCCGAATATGCATCGATATGCTCATTTCAGATCTCCAAATAAAATAAAAATAAAATACGTTAAATGGCGTTTCTTGTACTCCTTGAGCCGTAGTCACATCGAAAGCGCAAGACGCACATCCACACTAGCAAACTAATCAAAGCTTTTCAACGCTCGAGCCGGCACGTCTGATACGTCGGTGCATTTCGCTTTCCACTTCCTATTTGACCACGCATTTACTGGTCAAACGTATTCTTCCAATGAAGTGCGTGGTGGAAGCTGCATATCTTAGTCAGGTTAACAATTAGCTTCTAAATGTGCAAAGTCGATTTCATCGCATTAACGAGGGCGAATTCGGTAGTTTTTCATATCAAAACTGAAATCGTAATATAAACAAAATAAGAGGTGAAATGTTTATTTACCTGCAATGCTCGTCTTCTTGAATGCACTGAAACACAAAAATCAGTTTAATGGTTTAATTCATTTCCTGAATCAAAAAGAAGTTATTAGTGGTGACTAAAAATGAATAATGTGACATTCTTAACCAGGGGTTTCCAACCTTTTAGTAACTGAGTACCACTTGAAATTTTTGGCGTACCACGCGTCCTATATTTTTTTAGAAACATATATCTAATGTCAGAAAAGTGTCAATGGCTTGTTTTATTTAAATTAAAATACTAAGATAGCTTCATATTTTATGATTAATGCACTTGTATTTCGTTTTAATGATGTTTTAATAAAGTAAAAAATAAAACGACTATTGAAAATTCCAGTTTTATTTTTACCCACAGGTCTAAAAATAAATAACTTTAAATAATTAGCACAAACTAAGCAAACAAAGATTAACATAATCAAAAATCCATTTTTAGTACGAAACCTGTTGTTTTTTTATTAAAATATCAATATTAGGAGAAATGGAGCTTAACTTCCTCTTAAGTCCTCTTCAACACTTACTCTGTTTCTGTATTTATTTTTTACATACAAAAGTTCAGAAAAACTACTCTCACACAAGTAACTAGCAACAAATGGCATAAGGAATAGCATAATGTGGTTGTACATACAAAAAAATCAAACAAACTTCGTAGAATATTTGGGTCGCTTGTATCATTCTTGCGTACCACCTGAAACGTTGCCGCGTACCACCAGTGGTACGCGTACCACCGGTTGGGAATCCCAGCTCTACACTATATGGACAAAAGTATTTGAACTCTGCGGAAATTCGGAGGTTGATCCATCTTAGTATGGGGAAATTTTCCTGGGTTAAGACTCGCCCCATTGCTTTATGTACCTGATGCCATGAACACTGATGTGTACCTCGACGTTCTGGATAATTCGGCCTTGCCTACACTATCTCAATACTACGGCGATGATGGTTGTTTCTTCCAACTGGATCGAGTTCCATGTTATACTGGTTTCCTGAAAATGAGGTAAATTTGCTTGACTGGTTTAGTCCCCATCTCAAACCAATCGAACACTTGTGGGTCTAACTGGAGCGACGAGTACGCACGCCCATCTTCAGAACAATCTCTTCTTGCAGCCTTTCAAGAGACATGGTGTGCTATTTCTTCCCAGACGTATAGAGAACTTGTGGTAAGTATGCCTCGCCTTGTTGCAGCTGTAATACATGCAAAAGGAGGGCCTATCCTTTACTAAATAGTATAATAAAGCACTTTTTCTGAAAACCATGCAGCGTCCAAATACTTTTGTCCATTTTGTGTATATGGGGTGCATCGATTCCTGTTACAAAATCTCCAAATCTATGTTACAAAATTCGAATTACTGTTACGATCGTTATTAAATTTGTGTTATGAATGTTAATGAATTTACGTTTATGTCTCCATTTGAGGGTATTTCGGTTAGTTCTTGTCCAAAACTAGAGTTTTGCAAACTGTGGTTTCCTTGGAAGTCGCAGATTTCCGACAAGCAAGTCGTTGATGTTTTGGATTGCTTTTCTGTGAAGTGCTCCGCAATGATTCTTTGATAAAGAATCGTTTGAGAAAAGTGACCCAGTATCCCAGTATGAGATACTCTGGAATCTTTACCCTACGGTGTCGCCATCTTCTGGAAGTGTATTGAACTATTAGGTAGGAAGACTGTACAGTCCTACAATTTCTACAATGCATTCTTTCGCAATTTGTAGATCCTTAAATGGTTCCCTTTTATACCCAAGTATCTTATCTACTTTATAAATTTCTTAAATGAATTTATTTCTTGGTCTTTCTATTCCCTAAAAACATTGGATGGGGTTTTCCTTTACATCTTTTAATTTCTGCAAATTCTGCAACTCTTACAAAAATAAAAAAGCATTAGCACAAAAGTAAACAAATCGTATTTCATCTTAAACAAAAACTAGATCACCTTTGAAAATTTTGTTTTCTTCCGTCAGCATTGATTTGTTGATAGGATAGGTTAATTTCCATCAGTTATTTTTTTTTATTGTTACAGCTTTCCCGAATCATAATAAATTTTTACTGAATTCAGATTGATTCGGACTCCCCTGATTATGTTGGTGTGAAGAGGCCTATAGTTTGAAACTCTTAACCCTCCATGTGTTTTGACATGATATCTCTGGTCAATTTTGCTAAGGACGTGATATCTCGTCGAGGCAAAACTGCCCTTTTTACTCCAAAGGATAATGAAGATTCAAGTAGGAAAAGCAAATTTTCCCTTGCCCAGAACAGGTGATAGTTTGGAACAGGGTTTTTTTGGGTTTTTTTTGCACCAGACGCTGGGCACAAGAGTACAGTTTTCGACACGAATATAAATCTACCAAGAGAGTTAATGTGATGGGAAGTATCAGAGACTAAATTAACCGCTGAAAAACTCGCGGTCCAGAATCGGAAGAAATAGGAATCGAAAATATGTTTTGTACGAATCTCTTCTATAAGATTCTAGTTGTTGCAGTTGATTAAAATTAATTAAGAGAATCTGATATTATTTTGTTAGAAAAAGTACTCACATATTCTGACAGATCTCTAATTTCTTCGTATTCCGCTTGATAGGTCCGATCTCTGTACAAGCAAAAAAAAAGTATTTTTAGAAATATTTCAAAGTAAATTAAAACTTTTAGTTACAAGAACAATCACACAACAGCTTTCAAATTTAAAAATAAATATACGTGAATAAGGTTACTCAAAGTAAGGAATATATTTATATAATTCTCTTACGTGGCACGCAAAAAAAGACGTTATTTGTTATCGCGTTTTGGCAACATTGTACGATTGTTTGTTTACCACTAAGCCTCGCGCCTCACTTCAATTTATAGCGTTATCGGTTCAAATTTTATTGAAAAAAAATTAATTTTAGTCGAGCTGAGGCAGTTTATAATAGAAATCAAAGAAAGCGAAGGATCTTTTCAGGGCCATTTAAAAAACGGTCCTTTTCAGTTCCAACATGTATGTACACACAAACATGCTGGGTATATTCAATTTCGACGTATTAAGCAGCGCTTACATTTTAAGTAAAATTTGCTCAAAGTTTTTATTTGAATTCTGATTTCAGAAGTTCTGTATATATCATTTCTGTTTTCAGCAAGTCTATATATTTAAAAATATTTTTTTGGAATATCATATTTTGTAAACAATCCCTTCTGCTAGGACACATGTCTTCATTGATGCGAGCGAAGCGACCATAGGTTCGCGCAGCGAACCAATGACGATTGCGAAGCAGTCCTCCGGGGGTTGTCGAGCGTTAGCGATCAGGGGGCGGGCACCCTAGTAATATTTAAAGCACATTAAATAACGTTCATCTGCGTAGTATCTTTGAATATTTTGTTGCTGTACGGTGAGGTTTTACTAAACTGAGGTTTCTTAGACAGACCTACAACTTAACCCTTCAAGTGGTTTCGACGAGGTATCTCGTCAATCAAGATGTAACCAAATTTTCTAATGACGAGATAACTCGTCAACAATATATTGCTGATTGTTTTATAGTCCAGATCTGGTGAGATGCCTCGTCGAAAACAAACATCAGGAAGGTTAGTGTATCTTTTATAAACCTTACTTTAGATTATTCTGTATAGTTAGTTCCGCTTTTTTAACCCTCCTGGTGGTTAATCTTCACGTTTAAAACTACCCTATTATGGCCAGCCTCTGATGCGAAAATACGTAATTTTTCTCGACGAGGTACCTTGAACTTGGCAAAATTTACCAGATCTTTGTCGAGTTATCTCATCCATCGAGATCTGACCAATCTCTCTAATAAAGAGAAATCTCGACACAAGGCAGTTTTGTCTCAAGGAGGCATTTCGTACTTAGCAAAATTTACCAGCTCTTTGACGACATAGTTCATCCATCAAGATATGACCCATTTCTCTAATGAAGATAAATTTCGGCATAGGGCGGTTTTGTCTCGATGAGGTATATCGTCCAAAATGACGAGTTGTCCTCAAAACTTTCCGTTTTGGATTCAACCCGGATCCGGAATTCCGAGGCCCCCGATTTTTCAATGATGACAAGAACGATATCTGATCAGTCTTTTTTAATGACTAGATACTTTGTCCACCTAGATCTGGTCAGTTATTAAATGACAAGATATTTAATCCATCAAGATCTGGTCACTTTTTCTAGTGACGAGTTTCCTCCTTCTTTAAGATCTGGTAAGTTTTCCTAATGACGAATTATGTTCTCCATCAGTATCGGGGAAGTTTTTCTAAGGACTAGATATCTCATCCGTCAAGTTCTTGCCTGTCTTCTTATGACAAGATATCTGATTCATCAATTTCTGGTCAATTTTTCTAAAGACAAGATGCTTGGTTCATAAAATCTGGTCAGTATTATTAATAATGGAGCAACTAGGAGGGTTAACTGAAAGTTAAAATCAGGCACTAAGAAATTTTGGTGCTGTAAAAGAAAATAAGCTGTCCAGCTATTCAACAGTTAATAATTAGATAAAGTAGTAATGTCAAATAGTGGGATACCTACTCGCAGGCGTTGTTGCAGGCTATTGTACAGTTTCTTATTATTTCGACAGTTGTTGTGATCTCTGCTGAAATTGCAAAAGTATTCAATGAGGTGAGCAAGGATGTAGCACTTATACTCAATAAAAAGAAAGTAAAATAATGTGTTTCCCCTCACACATTGCCTTTTTCGGTACTCATCAATGCTTTTCAAATGCCTAACGACACATATCGGATATGGCTATTTGTTTTAGTCAGATTTCATTGGATTTAGTTTCTTATTTATTGTCTACTCTTAATATTTTGCTAAAACAATGCTTATGATTTTAACCTCTTCACTACCAAGGTCTCTTTCGACTTAAAAGCAATCTTTCTGAAATATTTGTAGTTAATATATATAATATTATTCTGAAATATTGGTACCCGAGTTCTTAACTACCAATATTTCAGAAAGGTTATTTTGGCGTGGACGTCTAAACTTCCGATTGACACCAATAGATGGCAGTATAAATCGGTAGTGCCTGTGGAATGCTTACTATTCAAAAGCCATTTGGAAGAAATGGCGTCAACTCAACGTTCTCGTAAAAGTAAGCAAACTTCATTTGTTTTTATATCCTTTAGTTAATGTGTTTTTGTTGATAATTTCTTAAAATATGTGATGATATAGTTTTTTTTAATAAATATCTTATCATTTGAAAATTATTTTGCTTTCAGCATAATTGAGACCCGAGATACACATATGTGTACCTCGATCTCGTTTATGCTGAAAGCAAACCTAAAATGTTTAGCCCCCTATGGATGCCACCATCTAAAATAGGAATTTACCTGAGGACTTTGAAGTATTTCATAACATTTATGAGAAAAAAAAACTAATTTTTAAGCAATTTTTATATGGTTCGTAGTGAAGTGGTTATTGAAGTGCTCAAAAACTTCTGTTCTGGCCGCCCATAAATTTCACGGGTCCCCCGACAAAATTTTCGCGCGGGCCCTTAAACTTTTTCCTTGTGTAGAAAGTTTTTATTTTCTCAAGTATCCATATATTTACAAATACCCAACTTTAGAAATGTACGAGCAAACCCACCGTAAATAAATAATGAACTGGTAAGTAATTATGGAATTAAATATGTATATGTGTTATACGCCTAAAGCCCGAAGTGTGGCCACTTAACGATCGAACAGGACTTCGATAAGAATAATGAAGTATAATCAGAAAACTACAATAAATGTCTCTATAAAAAGATTTTAAGAAACCCATGCAAAATCATACCTTGGACGCTGAAGACTAGTCAAAACACCGAAAACTTTTGTAGGAACCTCATTTTGCACGCCTGTTCATGCTCAATTAAAAATATGCTAAGATGATTCAAATTTTTCTTGGCCCAAAGTAGATCGTAAATGATTTTTGATTATACATTGTTTACTGAATCCTTTCACCAGAAGCCACAGTGATGGGAAGAGAAAACAAAATTCTTAAAGCTATGCAAAGTTCTGGGAAAATAGATTTCAATTTTAATCTATAGATATCGTAAAAGGGAGAGTGGAAGACCTATATTTTCTAACTTAGCTTAATGTGAAAAAGTAGCTACTCGAACGGTCTTGTACATCTGAATTTCATTGATGAGATGATGGCTTAAATCATCTCGATAGCTTTAAATTAATTTTTTAAGTGCGTTGTTGTTGTCATTATAATTATAATTTATTTTTAATATGGCTTCGAATGTATTGCATTTGTTTTTTTCATTTGCTCATACCTTGATTCTAACTGAGAAACTATTTTATTGTTTACTATATCACACACAAAAACTGAACTTTTGAATTTTGTTTCTTCGGTTTCTAATACTTCAGGCATTTCTCTTTCCACTTCAAAAACTTCCTTTTTCGGAAAAAAAAAAAAAAAAAAGCTTAGTTTTCCGTCCTCTTTTTTTTTTGTGGAAAATTCTGCATCTATACCCATAATTAGAAGCTGTCTCTTTTGCTATTTTTATACAGGCCATTATTTTCTTAAATCTTTAACTATTGTTTCAGTTAACGCTTTAATGTTATTCATTTCATATCAAGGGAGATATATTATGATTGACGGATTAAATTTCTTGTATTAATTTGCTCGAGCATGTCTTTCCAAATACACTCTATAACAAACAAATCGACGCGTCAAGAAGGAGTTATCCGATGGAGACAAAAATTGGTGGATAGGAAAATTATGTACAGAATAGAAAATGATTAAAATTTCAGAACAATTGAATGATTTATTTCAGAGTTACAGTAACGAGCTCAATAAGGTGTTGACCAGCCTCTAGCCTGGATGCAAGCTGCCACACGGCGTGGCATAGACCGATAAAGCTCCCGGATGGTCTCCTGCGGTATTTCTTGCCAAATTTACTCCAATTGTCGGACTACGTCATCAGCATTCTCTACCGGATGCAGTCGCCTTCCCATCATATTCCAGACATGCTCGATGGGAGAGAGATCTGGTGATCTGGCTGGCCAAGGAAGTGTTTCACAAGCTTGAAGACAGTTCATAGCAACACGTGCCGTATGTGGTCTGGCATTGTCTTGCTGAAAAATAAGCCCAGGGTACTGCGAAAGGAACGGTAGCAAAACAGGTCTCAGAATGTCGTCAACGTACCGCTGTGCAGTAAGTGTACCTCTAATGACGACCAAAGGGGTCCGGCTATCAAGGGAAATGGCAACCCAGACCATAACTCCTTGTTGAGGTCCCGTGTGGCGTGCAATAGTGAAAGCAGGATCGGCACGCTGCCCTGTGCGTCACCAAACACGTCTTCGATGATCGTCAGGACACAGTTGGTAGCGGGATTCGTCGCTAAAGACTATACGTCCCCAGTCAGCATCATTCCAGCCTGATCGAGCCAAATACCACTGTAATCTGGCTCGACAGTGTGCAGTCGTGAGTGGCAGGTAGCGTAACGGTCGGTACGATCGTAGATTTCGCTCTCTCAGCCGTCTGTGAATGGTCATGGTGGGCACCAGTGCTGTAGTCGTAAAAAAAACAGAGAGCATACCATGGACGCTCGCAGAATTTTTTACATGGGTAGGCGAAACATGTACTTACTACTTACACTTTCCAGTGTGGGGGGGGGGGGTTAAAAAACATGTACGCACACGCACATACATGTATATATATATATATATATATATATATATATATATATATATATATATATATATATGTATATATCCTGAGGAAATCCATATGCCAGGGAGTTGTCCGCTCCCAACCTCCGGACGCCCATGGGGTATACTCAAAGGACCAGGGAATATGTTCGAATTAATCGAAGTTCAAATTATCGAGAGAGAAAACACCTATATTAATTTTATGTTAGAAAGGAATTGTGGAACTTTGAAGAAACTTCGACTTAAGCAGAAATTCGTTTTAACAAATAAGAAGGCCTTCCTCTATCATTTTCATTGAAATATTTTCCGAACTGCTTGACTAGAGAAATCCGTCTCTGTGTCTCATTTTGTAGAGAATACTCTCGATTTAATTGTCTACTGAAGAGCGATGGTTGGCCAACCAAGAATTTACAAATTTTTTCTGGTTTAAAGTGTTCTATAGGTGGTCCATTTGCCTTAATAAATACACTGCTGGCCACCCAAATTGCAACACCAAGAAAGATAAGAGATATCACAACAAAATTTATTTTGTAGATAACATGTTGACCAAGTATCAAATGATTAAATTTATAGACTTCTGTGAAGTGTGGTTCCTGTCAAAATCAGTAGCCAGAGTTGCAGCCATTGTTGGAGATCACCGCTGCCACACGCCCCGGCATTGATTTTGGATGTGTTCTTGGGGTACAGCAGACCAAGCAGCTTCCACACGTTGCCAAAGTTGATCTGGTGTAGCAGCTGGGGATGTAATCTGGGTCAATCGTTGAGCAACCACATGTTTTCTATCGGCGAAAGATCCGGAAAGCGAGCTGGCCAGGGAAGCAATTCAATCTGGCGACTGACGAAGAACCCTTGGACAATGCGTGCCACGTGTGGTCGCGCATTATCCTGTTGAAATATGGCTGTGGGCAAGCCCTGAAGGTAAAGAAGGACAACTGGCTCCAACACCTCGGAGATGTAGCGCTGGCTGTTTAAAGTAACAGCAGTGCGTACTAGAGGAGTGCGAGAGTGATATCCAATACCGCCCCATACCATAATACCCGGTGCAGGACCAGTGTGGCGGTGCATAACGCAGCTGTAGAAGCTGCAGAAGCTGTTCAGTATCTTCTCTCCACGGTGTCTCCAGACTCGAATCCGACCATCGTGGTGTTGCAGACAGAAGCGTGACTCGTCAGTAAAGATAATTTCATTCCATTCTGCCATCCACATACTTCTTTCATCGCACCATTGGCGGCGGAGACGTCTGTGGTTCTGCGACAAGATTAGACGAAGCAATAGACGTCTTGTGGACAGACCACTCTGCTGTAAACGGCGTCGAATGGTACGCGCAGACACAGGATGATGCGTTACAGACTGAATGTGCTGTGCTATGGTTCGTGATGTGGCTGAGCGATCCGTCACTGCCATACGCACAATATGCCTATCATCACGTGAAGTGGTGCACTGAGGTGGATGCGATCGAACACGTCGGTCCGTCCGTCGTACCCTCCTGCATCCAACGATCACATATCCGCATTACAGTTGTTTGGTTTCGTCCAACGCGACTACCGATTTCCCTGAAAGATAATCCACAATCTCGGTAGGCCACTATCCTTCCTCTGTCGATCTCGGATACTTGATCAAAAGATGATCGCTGTTTTCTACGAGGCATAATTGATCGTTGTTTTGAAAAAACCACAAGAAAAACACAATTGCCGTACTTGAAATCGTCGAAATCTCCAAGCCTTAAATGGCTCTTGGAAATGGCGCCACAGGCGCGCGTGATGTGCGTCTGCGATGAAATTCTAATCATTTGCATATCTCACCTCCGCTAATGCATGTTGTAAATTTCTTATTATTTGCATGCTTCCTTCAGGGTGTTGCATTTAAGGTGGCCAGCAGTGTATTCGATTGGAGACGATTTAAATCAATAAAGATTATCTCAAATCTATTACACTATATTATTCCCCCCGTAGATATACGTAGATATTATTCATTCAACTAAGCCCGGTCTCGCATTCGGCAGTGGAACATGGTAATATTTCAATTGTTCTTAAAAGAGGCTTTAATTTTTCTGGAACAACTTGGACGTTTTCATTGGTCTCTCAAACCCTGAATAGTGCACATTTCATATATATCAAAATGTCGACATATCCTTTTTCCCTCCTTTTCTCCAATGCAAATATCCCATTTACTGTATTTTCTGGATTAAACATGGATATATCCTTCAAAAGTTGATAATTTTCTTCATTAACATCAGAACAAAGTCTGGATTTCATTCTATCGACAATACTTTGAATGAATTGCTTATGATTAATAGGTACAATTTTGGAATTATGTACAAAGTTGATATCTTGCAATAGAAACTTTTCTTATGCTTCTACAGTCATCTGCGTTTTACGTGACGTTTCGCGCGAAGTTTTCTTGGAAAAGCAAAACGTGTACGTAGTTTAAAGGAAAAGCAGAGGGTATAAGGAATTTGCTGAAAAAAACCAGAGGGTATACGGCGTATACCGTCGTATACCCTCCACTACAGCCCTGGTGGACACTCGTGTGTGGGTTGCACGACTGATGGTTGATAGCGATGAATCAGGCGCTGTGACAGTTGATCTGACAATCACTCTGTCCTCTCGATGTGTTGTGGCCCTACGTCGTCCGCTACCATCACGACGCTGAAATCTGCCACTGTCCACCCACTCTTGCCAGCATCTTCTAATCGCCGCATCGCTTCGACTCACATGACGAGTCATTCTCCGATTTGCCCAACCTGCCTCTTTCAATCCAATGATACGACCTCTTTCAAACTGAAAGTTGCTCGAATCCTGCGGCGAGGCATTTTTCAGACGTTAAAAGGTATCCTAAATCGCAATGCAGCAGAAATTTTTAACAACAGTTCAAGAACAACTCCTTATATACATCTGCTGGATGCGCAGTTGCGATACGCTGGAGATTGCACTATTCATTCATTGGACACCAAATTTTAATCATTTGCATACTTGGTCAAAACATTTTTGCATACGAAATTTCAAAGCAATCGGATGATTCCTTCTTGGTGCGTCGATTTTTTTTATTATAGAGTGTATTTAACTGAATTAAAGTATCAAATTTTAAAAAATAATTGAGGAATCCATTTACTCTTTCGCCGTTTCCTCTTACGATATACTACTGATTTTTTATATCTTGAAGGGCCTTTAAAACGTCAGGTAGTTTTTCAAATATATGTTTCACTGCCTCAATTCTTGCACTTCATCTTGTCTCACAAAGACCGTGTAGAGACCTCCCATCAGTGTGTTTTAGAAGTAGTTCCCATCACCGTGTGCTCGCACTAAAGAAATTGTAAAGCTGGTTTATGAAGTTGAAGAACGTGCTTACTATTTCATTACTCCTTGTGGCATGTAAACCAACTAGTCGGTGTCGTAGACTGGGGAAAATGTGAGACCACCTTGACGGGGCCGTTTTAAGGACTTGAAAAGAATATTTTCTGTTCGATATTTTTTGACAAATTCGGAAAATAACCCTAAAATGAGGCAGATAATTTCTTGAACAAACCTTGGGGCCGCGGGCCCCTTAAACGTCCGGGCCCCCCGACATTTGTCGGGTTTGTCCCCCCTTATGGGCGGCCCTGTGAGATATCTCGTCCATCAAGATTTGATCACTTTTGCAACTGACAAAACGTCTCTTCAGCGAGATATGGCCGATTTGGTTTTCATGATGACAATTTCACGATCTGATCAGTTTTGCTAATTACCATTCACCTCAAAGAAGATTAAAAAGCAAAAGGGCAGAATGGCGTTTATTAAAGAGTGTAAATGGGCTAAATAGCCGCTGTAGATTTCCAACCCCTTTTGCAGAGAGGTTGACCATTGAGATTTACTTTCTGTTCATATTATTTCATTTAATTGCAAGTATACACCGATTTAAAATTGAAAGGAAAGTACAAAATATAATATAACCCTCGTGATAGTTGTCTCGACGAAGTTAGCAAAATTGGCCAGATCTTGATGGACAAAATACATCATCGTCAGAAGAAAACTGAGCAAGTTTTGGTCACGCCTTCATAAAAAATTCGGCAATATTGGTCAGATGTCTCATCGAAATAATTTGGTTTGTTGTTGTTTTTCTGGCAACCTTTAAGGTTTGTCTCCGACGTAATGAACTCAGCGTGTATACGCACGATATCAAAGAAAAAAAATAAAAGCTTCCATAAAGTAACTTTTACAGTGTACTTACATTTGGGACATAACTCGTCTTCATGAGGATAGGAAACGTGTTTATCGATGCACTGGCCCATTTTTCTCAATGTCTCCAATTTGCAAACTTCAATACACGACTGTGAATATAAATAAATTTTAATAAATATGCAATATCCTTCATAGTCAAATAAGTAATATCATTTACAGTCAAGTATGTAGTATCCTTTTAATGAAGTATTTTGTAAATTTGTCACCGCAGGGTGAACCCCTTACCTCCCGACATATGTCAGGTTGAAGGTTGATAAGGTCGCCCACGGATAAGTGAGGAGTGCAAGCACCCTTGATTTGCAGCATTGTGAAGACCCTCATTGAGTAAACACAATTAACGCAGGGGTCTTCGGGGACTGTAGGAGCCTCGGCCGTAGTCCCATTAATACTTAGTTGAAATCCTGTTGGTAGAAAGAAATAAAAAAGAAAAACTTCACCCCATTGCGCTCTTGTGTCCTTGTCAATCCGGCCCCGTTTGCCTTAACTAACTTTGCCTCAGCTCCATCGTTCCTTTCTCCCCTCGCATTCCACAACATGAAAACACAATTGGAGAATAGTACATGAGCTTATATAAGAAAAAACGTTCACCATCTTTAACACGCTATAATATGTCCCGAGCCGGGTTCCGACACACTTAGTCTTTTCAATATAAATATCAGGCATCTGTGTGTTTCACTGTATTTCCATCACCCCAGGGGCTTAGTTTACCTAACAAGAATCTAATCTAGATACCTTGGGGGTCCGTAGAAGGGACACTTAGCAGAAGAGATATCCCTTAACGATGTGCTATTTTGCTCTAAATTCGTCTCACAGCCCTCTCAATTGTTCATAACTACTGGCTCTGGATAAGATCCATAGACTCCGTTAGGAACATGATTGTCATGAGTTTGGATTGTGCGAAATGGATTTGCGATGTGTTAATATCCCAGGCTCCGAAGTTATTTTGAGCTGGTTCTCTGAGGTGATTGCACACCGTGAGTGGGCGTAGAGTTGTTTTTCTGTTTGTAAAACGATTAGGGCTGCTTTAACATAAGGACACGCGGAGTCCCGAAAACTGGATTTCTAGACACCGGTCACCGGAATCTGACACGGTCTCTCAAGAGCCACTCTGTGCTCCTGACGTAGGAGACACAGCTCACACTCCTCCAGATCTTGATTTTTGCAGTACTGAAGTTCTATTTAAAATGTTGGAGTTTGAAGAGTTGGTTGCTGCAATCTGCATTTTGACTTTTCACAAAAAAAAAAGAAGAAAAAGGGGAAATTGTGGGTTTACCCAATTTGTGCTAAAATATTAGAAAGTGGGGCATTTTATAACTTGTTCAAGGAGCTTATGGCGGATGATAAAAAATTCTTCAATCATTTCCGGATATCAAGTTCCATTCAAGATACTATTTCTTTTCTATAAAACGAGTTAAATTGTCTTTTTTGTGTTCGTAATGATGATGATGTCGTATCTACGACGAGTCTTGTTCAAATGGTGTCATGAGCAGTTATCACAGCTCTAGCAATCTCCACTATATTGTCCTCGTACAGGTTCGGTTCCGAGAAAAGGACCTCATAAATAGATCCGCAATTATTGCTGGACAATCGAAAATGTGAGTTGGTGTTAACTCCATATCTGGGCAGTTATTACACTTTCTGTAAGATCTATTACCCTCGCTGTCAATCTTCATTTCTCTGTAATGACCTGTTCTTAACCTGGCTATGGTTTTGGTAATTAGTCTATCTTCATTGATATTGCAAAGCTGATGCTTATTTCGTATCGAAGGTTCTCTCAATTTGTAGTTAGCTAGGGCATTTGCGTCCAGCAGGGTGACATTCACAGTGTCCTCATTGTTTAGATTTCTAGCCTCTTTTGCTAGTTGGTCTGCAGTCTTGTTGCCTGATATATTAACGTGTGCGGGCAACCACTGGAGTGTGCAGATCTTTCCCAAATGTTGAATTTCTCTTAGGTGGGAGCATATTCTGCTGATGATCGAGGAGTCTCTTTTTAGTATTGTTTGTAGGGCAGCTCTTGAGTCACAGAAAATAACTACACCCTCAGCCTGTTCGTAATGAATTCGACAAATGCGACCAAATATGTATTGCTTATATATGAAAGTTACAATTGAAAAATTATTTATTTAAAGAAAATCAAACGTCTAAGGTATCGATCTGGTGAAAAATTTTCCGCATGTTTCAAATCCGTTGAAATTGTTGCTCTGTCTTTAACGATCACGAAGATAGAAGCTTGGACTAGCGAATAAAAAAAATTGGCCGAGACACAAAGCATTGTATGGGCGACTGGAGAGGACAACCACCAAGCAGCCATGGATTGAAGTGGCGCTAAATACTGTGGATCTGTGTGTGAGCTCCCATTCAGTTCTGTGTTCTTCCAGTGTCTAGAGATTCAGTGGCCCTAAACAGAGTGTCCAGTGTGAAAACCGGCGTAATACTTGATTTTTCATAAATGGTGCCCTTATGATGAACAGCGCTGAAAGTATCAGAGAACAAATAGAGGGAAATAAGAATAAGCTACCTTATAAAAAAACCTTTTTCATGAGAAACGCTGGGAAAGGTGTGAAAATATGCTGGAAGCAAACCCGATTACTTTCTCAAGGGAGGTACAGCAAAGGTTCCTTTTAACAGAAGTTTAGTTTTTTTTTTCTGTACTCGTGTGTGTGACTGAGCCAAAGATATTGTACCGTCATGTAACAATTAGACGGACAACTGTTTTAAAATTAAACTATTTATTTAAGAAAATTAAATATTTACAAATTTACAATTATTTTGGGCACAGCCATCGACATCAAAAACCTGCCTGGAGCCAAGCACCAATGACTCTCTACAAAACAGAGACTGCTGTCACTCTTCGAATCCAGAATCAGTTTGTCCAAAAGTTCTCATATCCTCGTTCTCTTGGATCCGCAGAACCGCATCTGCGAAAGGAAGGGGGGGGGCGAATTCTGGGCCCTTGCAAGATGTGTTGATGGTCCTCAACAGAACTGAAGACGCCCCCGCACAAATGAAAAAACCGTCTGCAACGCCGACTTGAGTTCACTAAAGTTAATTTCCATTCCATACATGGGATTAGGGAGCCGTCGGAACTTCATCTGTGTCAATGGGAAAATCGTTCCTGGGCATTACTGCAATTGAATACCAGACATAAAGGGGGGGGGGGGCTGACCGAAACGGAACGCCAGGCCACTGATGAGAAAAACTCTCTTTCGGTACTTTGTCTCAAGCACACGTGCAACCATTGAAGTTGTTGCAGGCATAGTCTTGATGATGATGCACATTCCCGACGCCCACGTGTTAGAGAAAGAGGGTCGGCTAGTACAATACGGTACAATGTTAACACAAGTTACCCCCTAAATACTCAAAAGACTACCGAAGATATATGGAGTAAAAATTATGAGACAAAACATCATCAACGAGATTTGAAACAATGAGAGAACGTCCAAAGTAAACAACAGTCAGGAAAATAACAGCAGCGAACAAAAATATATAATCCTTCCACTCGAAATTCAGCCCTGTCAAGCTATTTTGGAAATTTGTTTGCAGGATATATTTGATCAGCAATAAATCGAGGAAATGATCAGAAAAGACAAGACAGGAAGGTAGAATAAGAAAATTTGTACCGGGTGATGAAGATCAGAAAATATGTGAAGAAAAGGGGAAAGGTTTTCATGGATGAGTTTAAAAAAGTTATGGAGAACACTAAAATAATAAAAATACACAGAGAAAATAAAAATTGGCGCTGTATAAAAATATCTAGTGGTGGGACAAAAAAAAATAAAAAAAACCTTTTTTATGTGATGTTAAATAAGAGGGAGGTAATGAAAAATTATGTATGAAACAATCTTTTTAAGAAAACTTTTGAAAACCGTTATGCAAAAGAAATGTTTCAAGAGTTTTAAGCTGCTTGTCAACAGTAATTTATTTGATCCCTGCAGATATGATTTTTATTAAATTTCTGTCAACACAAAGAGAAATGTTGGCATCCCAGAGAACAAGTTTGTTAATGTTAAATTGAAAGCCGTTCTTTTTTTTCATAAATATCGATAGTTGATTTTGAACTAACATCAAATATGAATGTCAAGGAAGTTAGTGAATAGAGATGAATTGTTTGTTTTTTGAGGATGAGTTGAAAAGTATAAATATCTTTCCAAGAATCAGTGAACTGGTGAGTTAAAATGATTAAGTCAACTACGTAGCTGTGATGTTCTTTCCTTACAATAACCAAGCACGAGATTGTAAAAATAACAATTTAATTAAATTTAATTAAAAAACAGACACAAACGAACATAATTTCATCCGGTACAGAACATCGCACCTCAAAAACAAACGACAACCAAGACAAGTATCCGACAGTCAATTTCTTTATGTCAACCCTTCCACACACGGAGGTTAGTCGCCAAGAACTCTCCAAAATTGATCGCCAACAGCGGCCAGATAAGAAGCGGCTCAATCCCATGATAGTACTTTACGCAAGTCCAACTTGATTGGCTAGTTTCACGGGCTTGGCTTCACTTGGATATCTCGCCAATCTGATTGTTGCAGTAACCATTTGATTTTGAATATGCGCGTTGTTTCGTAGAAATACAATACATACACTAGCGCCTCAGCGTACAGCGTAAGTGTCCGACAAGTTGACTCTGATTTGCTCCTCATATATATGTTGTATGGTTGTTGTTAGTAGTATTTCTTGCCAACTTATATTAAGGGTACTTATACTTTAAGGAGCTTCTTCTCGTGAAGCAACGATGGCCTAATGGCTGAAGTCACCCAAATTCAGATTAGCGTCAGCAGCGGAGAATGACTTCCCGAGTTCAAACCCAGTTGGCGGAAAAATTTTTAGATCCTCCAAATTATTTTTAAAAAATTCCAATTTAATTCCTTTTTATTCTAATTTACTTTTCCTAATTTTTAATACCCTTTTCATATTTTTCCAAGCTTCCGTTGATTTTACATAAATAATCTAAAAACCACTCCTGAACTCACTACCAGCTGACATTTTTCCGCCCCTCTGCCGTCCCCTTTGCTTTAGGATGATGGTGTCGTATCCACCGCTGGCTTAGGACCATTCTGATGTAACAAAAAGCATACATAAAACACTAACTTATATAATTATTAACTTATATAATAAAAGGATACAATTTTCGGCTCCCACCTCTACCCACCCATAGCCATGGATCTGAAAAGAAAAGAAGAAAGCAGAAAGGAAGAGATAAATCGCCAACAACTATAAACCTTAATGACATACGTATCTAGGTCATGTGATCCGATTAGCCAATCAAGTTGGACTTGCGTAAAGTACTATCATGGGATTGAGGCGCCTGTGCCAGATATCACAGTAGCGATAAAAGCTCAAATCACTACAAAAATGTCTTAATCGTTTTCATCATTTTCAAGTGCATCGTAAAGGAAGGAGACTTCAGTATAACTCCAATCATCCGGATCAATTCGGATCAGACCCCATCCGGATAATCGAATATCAGGATAATTGGATAATTCACGATGAAAATTTTATTTCTTAGTAAAGACAAACGAATTTTTCTTTAGAAAGTAATGTAATTCAATGGCTACGAAAATAATTTTGTTTAGATTTTGTATTTATGTACTGAATTATAAAATGAATCATTGCTTGAACATATCGGTCAAACTCAGTGATTTCGCTGTCTTTACTCGATTTCCTGCAGCCAAGTCTCCCATGGGCTTGAGGCGAGTAGTTGTAGATGGTCGCACTTAGTCTGCCGATCCATTTATTTTAGAGATCTGTCATGGCACTCAAATGCCTTACGAGCTGAAGGTCCGCGTCTGGTAGAATAGCAATGTCGTCGCCATCTCCAGTGTCATTAATTGAGTTCTTCTCTCACACTTTGAATGAGTTCATCGTCACTGAGAATTTGGAATCCAGGGTCCAAAGAATCACACATCAGCCACTTGCTTACGTCCTCTGCACTGCACTCGGAACATCCAGGAATTTCAACTGTGAGGTTTCTTGTCCTAAACTGACACTTCGTCCTCTTTGTTTTTATCATTCATTTATAAAAAACTTTTAAATGCGGATTTTGCTGATTTTATTTTTTTTCTCAAAGCCATACAGATAACTGGAATTAGGATAATTTGAGTTCTACTGTATTTAGAAAATGACGGTCTTGTAAAATGCATATATTTGTTTAAATAGATTGAAAAAATACTTTGGGTACTAAGGTAGCGTATTAAGTTACATTAACGTAGAAAAAGGGACGGTTGTTTTTTTTCTTTTTAATCTTTAAAATATATTTATTAGGAATTCCAAATTTAAAAAATAAATATTAAAATTCATGTCAGAAATTGCGTTTTTTCTTCGTTTCTAGCCAATTTTGTTGCTATGTAACGCTTAGTAGAGAGGAAAAGATGCTAAAGGAAATTGTTTTAAGAACATGCACTTGTTTGATGGTAAGAAACAACTTTTCTACCCTACTATAAACGCGATATTGAAAACAAATTTCGGCCTACCCTAATGTACAAGCAGGTGGAAAATTTTTCTGAGGCTTTTAGAGGCAAGATAATGATTTGATTAAAAATGCCATTTAGGTGGAAAGAAAGTTTTGCAAGGTGCCATAATTTAAACCGTTTGTTTCAGTTAAAACTCCCTGGAGGTCACAAATTGCACGATTTCAATGATTTTGCGTTACACTAAGGGTGAACTTCTAGGTGCTTATGCCATATGTCCAAACATTGTACTGGTATGGAGGTGAGATTGTGATGAGACAGGTGGTACTCTTCACTGGACCTTATGAGCTTTCATGCCACAAACGCAGAGGTCACTAAAACGCACGCATTTCTGCGTCAGATGGACAGCGCGCATGTGATTAATTTAGTGTAATGCGCACATTGCTTTCGGAGCATCAGCATTTCACTATGAAACTGACGGTGAAATGCTGACATTCCCTTAAGCTACGGTTTCCTAAGGAAGCGGAGCCGCTATCTAGCAGCCGTAATGTAGTGTGGATGACGTCGCTAAAACGTTCAATATACAAAATGGAATTGGTGTCCTAGAGAGCGTTGTTTGTGAGCGTAACGAAAATTAGCGGAGCCGCTATTTTCGTCATAGCAGTCTCAAACATTTTGTAAACGTTTTTTCTCCTGTAACGGCAACATTTCATTTCCTGTGCCAAACGATTCGAGTGGAGGGAAGCAAAACAAACAACAATTTTGGACTGGTATTGTTTAGTTCGTTTTTGTAAAATCGGGATCTTTAAAGATAGATTGAAAATTTCAATGGATTTGAAACTGAGGAAAATTTCACACCAGATCGATACCTTAAGTGTGATTTTCTTTAAATAAGTAATTAATTATTTAATAAACAATTAAACAATCAAATGGTAAATAACTTTTATAATTATTTAATAAACAATTAACTAATCAAATTTTAAATAGTTGAATAATAAATCTGTTTTTGGTATCGTTCTGGCGTAGAATTTTACTCTGATTTGAAATCCGTTGAAATTTTCTATCGAACTAATGTGAGCTGGATACATTTATATGTGTTACCTTTATATGGATATTTATTATTTTTTATGTGGATATGACCGATGTTGTCGGGGTGGTTCTGGAGTGTAGAAGTGGCGCTTCACGCCATCGTGAGAAAAAACCCAAAAGTTCTACTACCCTTAGTAGAGTTTGATCTCTATAAGGCCCGGTGCATACATCCGGTTTTATAACGAGCGGCACCGCTGCCGCAACGCAAGTGCGGTCTGAGATACATTACATCCAATGGAGTAGTGCACACATGCCTCCGGCGCCGATAAGGCGCCACACGTCCAACTTACGTGCAATTTGTACCGCAGTTCCCCACGGCGCCGTAGCTCGCCGCACACGCTTCTCCGGTCTGAAGTACCTTGCTTTCATAAATAAATGGAATATAAATAATAATCAATGATTGGTTGTATCCAGTAACATCTATTTTGTTTCAAAATATACTTTTTTTACGCCAAGTAAGCGAAATAAACACGTTTTCTTCGACAGAATATTTATCGCAAATGGCGCGAAATTAGTACTTGCGTCATTTCGTGGTTATGTGTGCATAGTTTTCCTTCGGTGCCGCAGAGGCGCCGCACGTTGAAAAATTGGATGTGTGCACTGGGCCTAAAATTATACTAAAATGAGCGTATTACATTTCGCAGAAATTAAGTGAAAACTAATGTTTGCAGTTACCCGTTCGTTGAGAGGCCCCGTGCCGTTATTTTTCCTCCATTCCGATAGGTAGTCTGTGCAGTGAGTGTCGTACGGAGACTGCAAAAGCTTGGATTCAGTCTGAAACAGAGATGAGACATTTCTGTCATTGAGAGGTTTTAATATTCACGATGAGAGAACTTGTTATTGGATTGATACAAAAGTTATTTTTAACAAAAATTGAAGAAAAGTTATTTTATTTACTAAAAAATTACATTTAATCAATGTAGTATGTGCAATGTTCCGTTCAATAATCTTTATCCTTATCTCCTGTAATACCGCGCTCATTGAAGTTTTGAGGTTTCTGGCTGAAGTACTGATCCAGGTGATGAAACTTTCTGCACAATTTCTGAAGTTACGCTGGGTGTTTCAAAAATATCTCGCCAAATTGTAGAGCGAGGTAGAAGAGTCCCAAATACGCCATTCCTATCAAAGAAAGTGTATCCAGGTGTGCTGCTACGTTTATGTGGTAGAGGGCGCAGTTCAGATTAGTGATGCGACATCGCCAGCAAAACAGCGATGTTTTGAAACTTCGATGTTCAAAATTAAAAAAATCGATGTTGATAATGCATTGCCCCAAACCATCGATGTTTTTAAAATTCAGTGTATTTAAACTTTTATCCCCATTTCTTAAAACTGGTTTAACAACTAGTGATGCGACATCGGCTCCATTACATCGATGTTTTTTTAAACATTAATGTTTTCAAAATATCGACATCGATGTCGCATCCCTACTTTTCCGACCATTCACTCTTGGCCACTTTGGTCTAAAAGTATGTTCAATTTGCTGATTATAAAAATTATGCTACATGGTTATTTTTAAAATTTTTATAACAGTACTTTTTTATTGAAAAGTAAAACATCGACAACGTAAAAACATCGATACGTATAAAGATCGATATTACAAAAACATCGACTCCAATACATCGATGTTTTTTTTTTTTAACATCGATGTCGCATCCCTAGTTCAGATCAGTTGTTAACATTGATTATGTGAAGTAAGGCATCATTCCACGTAAGGATTTTCAACGGCAACTTCCGAATTCGTGTAGGAAAATCCTAGCGGAGAATGACGACTTAATCCACAGAATCGATGTTATCGACTGTCACATTCATGCAACATTTCCGGATACACATTCTTTGACAAATATGAATAAAGTTCTGATTTTCAATGGGCAACCCTCTTGCAAGATGTTTTGCAATTCCACGGTGAATAGTTGCTTAATAAACCCCACTTTTTTTTTTTTTTTGCTTTTGAATCCTTCTGGTGGTTGTCTCGACTAGGTACCTCATCATTAGCAAACCTGACCACATCTTCAAGGACGAGATATCTCGTCATCAGAAAATATCCTGATCTCGTCATCTTCAAAAAGTTGGCAATATTTGGATGAAGGTATATAAAATTAGACAGATCTTGTCTAACGAGATATCGCGTCACCAATAAAATGGTTCAGATCCTGATGAACAAGATATCTTGTCGAAACCTCTAGTAGGGCTAAGGCAATACCATTTGCTGCAAAATACGACACATATCACGTATGAATATGCTAATGAAATACCATATTCTTAACCAACATTCCGTATTCCTATCGGCAGTTCACCTTTTGAATAATCGGTGACAGTTTTTTTAAATAATCCCTTAAAAGTCATAAATCACTTGTGTGGATCAATGAGAGTGTGGGAGATAGAACCGGCATAGCTAAACAAGCTGAAGCATGTCTGATCCTTCTGTGAGGTGCACTTACAGTAGATCTCTTCACTCCCGGACCTCAGGGGAAACGAAATAGCGGATGATTTGGCAAAAGATAGTGTCGATGAACTATTATTCGCAACTCACTCATAGACGTTTCCGTGGAGCTTTACTCTATTAGAAAAATATCCTTGAAGGAAGGCATAGATCGTTTCCCGGTACACTTTTTTTAACGTGAAGATTTCTTTCAATTGCGACACATATATTCACACAACGCTCTCCCGCTATTTGAATGACCATCTAAAGTGTGTAGCGTTTTGTTGTGGTCGCAAGATTCATCCTGTTTGCTTTATATGCCAGTCGGACCAGGCCTCCCCAACTTCCAGATGACCCTCTTGTAACACGGTATTCTTACAACACGGTACTAAAATTGCGACGACCCTCATAACACGATAAAAGTTTGTGTATAATACGGTTTAATTTTTACATAATGTTGGTCAATTGGACGGTTAATTAGAGACCCGTTATATTTTTTTTCAACTGTCTGTCCTGTTTGTCTGTACTGTCTATCTGTTCAGTCTGTCTTTTCAGTCTGTCAGTTCTGTCTTGTCTGTCTGTTATGGTCTGTCTTGTCTGTCTGTTCTTGTCGGTAATGTCTGTCTGTTATGGTCTGTTCTTGTCAGTCTGTTATGGTCTGTTCTTTTCTGTGTGTTCTGGTATGTTCTTGTCTGCCTGTTCTGGTCTGTTCTATCTGTCTGTTTTGTTCTGTCCTGGTCTGTAATATCCTGATATGTTCTGTCCTATCCTGTTCTGTCCTGTGCTGCTCTAAACTCTTCTGTTCTGTCCTGGTCTTGTCTGTCCATGTCTGTTCGTCGGTCTGTATGTCTAGTCTGTTTGTTCATATGTCTGTATGTCTGGTCTGTCTGTTCATCTGTCCGTCTGTTATGTGTGCCCTATACAAATCCACACGGTTTAATAGTTCAAACGTTTTTAAAATTTATATGAATTTACTTTTTTATTTAATGATCCCTTATGTAACTTTATTTAAAATATAAATAAATATGATAACTTTTCTGTCTTTAGTAAGAGGTCAACACCACTGACCTCCGGACGAAAACCTGTAACATCCCTGGCAACAGCTAGGTATCAGAGGTCAACACCACTGAAATCCTGCCGAAATATCCAGAAACATCTTTCGAGACGGACTTTGATAGCCAATTGCCACCCATTAGGTCTTTAGAGGTGAAAAACGTCCCTTCTGGTTGAGCTGGTTGCGAGAGATATCTGGCGATACACAAGGGGAATGATTGGAGAACTCGAGCTGTGAGCAGAGGTGTTTTTTTTCCAGTGCTCCTTAGACACGGCCGGTGAGTGAATTAGCAACATGAGGTTGAGACATGATATATTAATTTACCACAAGCGGACGTGGCAATATGGCGTAACAATCAGCTATGCTAGTATAGAAGATTAATACAGACCATGGAAATGTGGCACACGTACTGCTTCCCTCCGTCCAGCGCTTGACCATCAACGAATGGGTTGATCAGAGTCCTGCGGTCATGAACTGCCACCTGCATCTTCACTGGCTCCGTGTACTTGAGGTATTCTTCGGGCATCGTCTCCAGTTCGATTTCATAAGCTGCAATATACAACATCATTTGGACCTGGATGTAACATCACTCAAATCTGTTCATTCAGTCATTTGAAATAGGATGATTAGTTAATGAGATCTTATCTAAGAGAATCATAACTTAAAAGACAAATATGCACACTAGACATACTAATCACGGAAATCGACCAGAATATCTATTTTTTTTATTGCTTAAAAATATTTTCCTAAACTATTTTGCTTTCAAACAGTGCCAAGATCTTGTAAATATTTAAAATACTATGGGTCTCCGCCCCCCCCCCCTGCTCGTTTACGCTCGCCAACCCCCGGGGATTGCTTGGCAAACTAACACTCCTTTCACAGATCCCATTTGGTTTGCTTTGAAACCAACATTCCTTTGGCAGAGTGAATCTCCTGGACAGCGAAGCTATCTTAACAATTCGAATAATCCTGATTTGACTTACCGGCCCATAACGTCACAGCATGGCTTCGCTCCCTGATCGCTTACGCTCGCCCCCCCCCCCAGGGGGGATCGTTTGGTTTGCATCGCAAACCAACACTCCTTTCGCAAGTGATTTCAGTTTTTTTACTTTAACACTTAATGGCACTCTAAACTAATTGCCGCATGAATAAAAAACCTTCTGCATCTTTTTCCCTGTACAGTTTTAAGCAAACCGTGTTCATCTCCTGACTTTAGGATCTTATACTTCGTAATTTCTCGTTAAACCGTCTGAGAACAGAGTGAAAAAAAGCGAAAATTTTTCCTCGCCAAATAAAAAGAAATCGTTTTTATGGCAATAATTGCTACGATAAATTTGATATCTGGCAAACCCGATGGTCAAAAATACAACCCTCGTCTGCGTAAAAAACCTGCTCTCGAACTAAAAAATACGAAATTTGCGTGAGCAACTTTTGATCTCATCGAATTTATCTATTAAACAATTTCAAAAATAATTATACCGTAAGAAAGGGTACATTCTGAGGTATAATGCGATATTTTAAAAATTAAAAACTAATAGTAATAAGATATAGATATGACAGTTTAAAAAAAAAAGTAACAAAAATGTAGTTTCGAATTTCAAAAAAATATTATCTTGAACCAGATTGAAATTTCTAAAAAAACTCGACGGGCTGCAAAAATTTACGTTGAGAGCTACTCTTTAAAAAAAACTCAAGGCTGAAAATATGTATGGGTTTTGCTCACTCTCGGAAGAAATTTCGCTTTTTCAACTTTGACACTTAATAAACCCTAAACAAATAACCGCATCGGAAAAAGGTCCTTACAATTGCCCAGGGAACAAGATGAAGAACAAACCATGTTAATTACATATTTTTCTGATCCGTATTTTCTCGAGAAACCGTCTAAGAATGGAGCTAAACAACACAGTTTTCAAACCTGCGAAAGCGGCGGAGGCGGTGGTAACTTTTTTTTTAATATACAGAGATTTCACTGGAGCAACTTAACGGGCTATTCGGAAATATGTGGAAAAATATGAAAATAAATTTCTCAGTTTTAAAGACAAATTGGTTGAGAAATTCATAAAATCAAAGGCAGAATTATTAAGTATAAAAGTGACTTGATTAAACTTTTCATAAGAGCATAATAGAAAGAAAATTACTGAAAGTATTCGGGAAATGCTCTAATTCTTCATTCGGCTTTTCCCAAAGAGATTGGACAACTTGGCAGTAGTTGGGCTCTCCTTTAAAGTCAGCCACTGGTACGTGCAAGGTCTCGCCTCTGAAACAATGTCACACAGAATATAGAGCATAGTAATACAGAGGTGTCACTTCAGATGTTACAATACTAGCAGCGCCCTCAATTGTAGTAAAAAATATGCGAAATGGAAAATCGGAGATTCTTCTGGGTATAACCAATGGTCTTATGATGTCAAAAATGTTGAAGAATTCCCGTATAAAGTAATTCTAGATAGTAGTTTCAATTAGGGATGATGTCGATGTTTTCAAAACAATGATGTTTTATAAAAAAAACATCGATGCATTGGAGCCGATGTTTTTTCAACATCAATGTTTATACTTTTAATATTTTTATGTTGTCGATGTTTTATTTTTAAATGATAAAAGTACCTTTACACAAATTAAAAAAAAATAACCAAGAAGCATAATTTTTATATTCAGTAAATTGAACATACTTTTAGACCAAATTGGCCAAGGGTAAAGGGTCTGAAAATTAGGGATGCGACATCGATGTCGATGTTTTCAAAAAATTGTTGTTTTATAAAAATACAGATGTATTTACCGTCGATTTTTTGGAGACGATGTTTGTTTAACATCAATATATTAACATTGGCGATGCTATTACGTTGTCGATGTTTTATTTTTGAATAAAAAAGCACCATAGTAAAAATTATGAAAAATGACCGTGCAACTAAGTATACGTCAGTGATGGCGACATCTGTACCATCTGTGAGATCGTGAAAAACTGGAGCCAGCTGCAACCCAACTGTTGTTTTTGCTTCGCGAGTTTTACGAGCGACAAAAAGGAGACTGAAACAGAAGCCGCTTCTGTAGGTGTTCTTTCCGACGGATCGTCGACCGGCCTTTGACCTTTGCCGTTGGGGGAGCTTGGAGACTGTGGGGGAGGCCGGAGTCGACGGGGAGAGAGCGAGAAGCGAGGTTGAGTTTTTCCTCGCGCTGACCCGTGAGATGCACATCTCGATACATGAATGTTGATTCTTTGTAAATTGTGTAAATATGTCTAACTAATAAGAACGTGATTTTCTTAGCTGTTGGTTGTTTTTTTCCTCATGTACGATTTAGTACAATTCATATGCTAACATTTTTGGGAGACGACACCACACATCAGAAAGAGTTTATTTCCTTAAGTGGTGGGATAGTTAATGAAAAAAAAAGAAGTCGGCTTAACCCTTCTTTGCATGATTTTTTCTTTATTGGTGAAATAAATCAAGGTGATATAATTCATGTTCAAAATTAAAGGAAAAATGGTTAAAAAAATATTAGTATATATTTATAGTATAAATTTAGCAAAAAACAATACGATGGTATCATGTGGTATTTTTTAAATTAAACGCAAACTTTTTCAGAAATTGCTCTAAAAATAACAGAAACACATGTTACAAACCTTTCTTCCACTCATTTTCACTTTTTTTAGCAATAGAAACTCAAATATAATAAAACAAAATTAAAAAGAAATCATACGTTTATTGCAACTACAACAAACAGCGGAATGACAACTTCAAGCTCGTTTTACGGATAGTGACACTTGCTTATTTTTGACAGCTATGT
Organism: Metellina segmentata; assembly: GCA_947359465.1. Taxonomy (NCBI): domain Eukaryota; kingdom Metazoa; phylum Arthropoda; class Arachnida; order Araneae; family Tetragnathidae; genus Metellina; species Metellina segmentata. The sequence goes on from OX375882.1 coordinate 97,806,995, forward strand.
TTTTTTTTATGCAATGGACATTAAAAAGGTATCCAGACACGATCAACTTAAAGTGAACTTGTTCTTTTATATAATTTTTGGGCATTCAATGTTATGATGGAAATTTCCACCACTATGCAAAGAAGGGTTAAGGTGGAGAAAGTTAACAAACTTCTTTTTTTTTGCATACGGTAAATAATAAATATTTTGGGGCACATAATTTTTATTTATAGTAAATAAAAAATAAGTTTGTTGTGTTTTCCCCCCAAAAGTTGACAAAAAATTAATAATCACTAATAATAATTCTGTGCTCAAATGGCAAAATGTTATACGTCACATTTCTAAAAAAATTGAGTTAGTCCCATTCTAGAGTCTGGTTTGTTAATGTTTGGAAGGAGGCAAAATGTCGTATGTCTTTCTCTTTCAGTTTATGAGAAAACAAAGGTGGAAAAATTGTACTATAAGTCAAAAACCACAGAACCACATGTTGAATATTGAATCTTAAAATTTCTGTCACGAAAAATTAAAACAAAAAATGACTTATAACATTTTGCCATCTGATCACAGAATTATTGTCACGTACCTGCTTAATTATACTTGCAGTTAATAATACCTATGTCAAATTGTTGAAAATATTATTTACTTTTATATTCGTCCATTTGAAAATAAAAGATTTGTTAGTTGGTCTTATTAATTTTTATGACTTTGCTTTGAAATTAAAAAAAGTCTTAGTTATAAATTACTGAACACGGCAAATGACAAATTAAATCCCCCCCCCAACTAATATTAATGTTTGAGCTTGTTAAACCAGCATTAAGAAATCAGAGAGAAAAATCATAAATGCACTGATGTGTTTAAAAACATCTATGGTTTTTGGGCGTTGTAATTATCAACATCGATGCTTTAATTTTGAACATCGATATTTTGCTGTCAATGTCGCATCCCTAGTTTCAATGTAAGCTATCTCAACTTTCTATACCGTTTAAATGATGGTTACGCATCTTTTGCAGTTTGAATTACGTACTTTGACAGTGATGCATCCGCATGCTTTTCTATATATTCTAAAATGTAAAGTTAAAGAACATATGCAAGCAATAAAACTTCTCGTGCATTGAAATATGTATAGTGTGCATTTTTGTGATTAAAGCTTTTCTTTCCATATCTGTAACATATCGTCGACTTACAAGTGAAGCACAGTCAAAATTTTCGAGTGACATCTTTAGTTCTTCTAGATTAGAATAAAGAGATCTTTAGATTGGTGAAGCCTATAAAGTCATTTTTTCTTTGCATGAAAGTTTAATTTCTAATTAAAAAACGCATAGAAAGAAACACTTAAGAAACCAACAGCATAAAGCAGGGCCCGAAATACCCGGGTGCACATGAAAATAAAATTGTACACCTAATTTTTTCCCGCTAGGTGCATGCGGTGCACCTAACGTTAAAAAAGGGGAGTGAACCTTTTATGTTATTTTGATGCTTGAACAAACTATTAGTATCGACCTCTCTCAATCTCTAAATTAACGTAATTAAAATCCCTTAATACACACTATGCGAAAACAAAATCGATAGGCCGTAACGGGTTTATACAGGAAGAACGTTTACTTGTGCACTGCTAACAGAACTTTCCGAAGATCGAAACATTTTCCAGATGGCTCTGTTGAAGCGACTGTTGCGATAGGCGTTCGCCGGAGAAGGGAGAGTTTAAATGTTTAAATATTTTTATTTACTACCTACTACTAACCTATCTAAACATAACCAACTAATAAAGTAGTTTACATTATATCAATGCTCTTACATTGCGTTTTTTTAAATGCACACCTAAAATATAACCTGTAAATTAAAATCTTAGGTGCACCTGTATCAAAAAATCTATTTATTGGTCTGGCATGAGGAACAAAAACAGATTAATTGTTTTTACGCAATTTTGGTATGTGTACGTAATTTGTTATTGAGTGTTATAGCAATACATAATCATTGTGAAGAACGAATCCTTTCGCCTCCCCACCTACAATCGAAAGGTAAAGGGAACTATTTCATCGAGGCGACGGATCACCAAGAACGCTAAGGGGAAAGGCTTGATCCGGACATTGGAGGCCACGACATATTTAACGTGCACTGACCCCTTTTGCTGCGGTCACTGCGGTCTTTGGTTGGATTCGAACTCGAAGCCCTCAGGTAGTGCAAATGCGTTACACTTCCCACCGCGCTACTGCTGCTCCATCTTAATTGGAGGTAATATGTACTTAACGTCGTACTACAGCAACACAACGTCGTATTGTCGACGGTCCGGGATCAATCCCTTAAGGGATTTTCCGAGGAAAACACTTCAAAAATTCGAACCACGGTCAGAATACGAAGCAACACCTGAGCTGGCACCCCACTCTCCAAACTTCCACGCCAACCCAACGTGAGGACTTTCGGTTTAAGGTGCACCAGGTGCCTCTACACCATCCGCTTACAAATATCCATGCCCGGACTCGGATTCGAATCAAGAACCTTCCGATCTAGAGGCTAACACCTTAACCACTATACCGGTTGGTCGGCCCATCTTAATTGGAATGCAGTAGATTAGCCTTTGAACTACGGACGGTACAGCAGTACGGTACAGATAGTGTCAAGAAAGAATTTTGACAACAACCAGTAAATCAGTTGTTCCTTAAAAATAATAAGAATCGCGCCAAGAAAGAGTTTAGACTACGGCCGTTACAGCAGTTGCATCTTCAAAATTATAAGAATCGTTATATCTATATTCGTATTCAAAAGGTAATGAACTGATTTAGGCAGCAAAAACGTTACTTTTAGATAAATTAGTGCACTCATATAACATACAACCGTTCGTACTTGCAAGGAATTCGTTCCTGATCGAGGAACATCGTGCAGGATTTGATGTTTCCTTGGTGAGCTTCATGATATGCAGTTGCCCAGTCGAAATCCTCAACTCCAAGCAACACGAAAGGAAACACCATCTGAAAGCAACAACACACCCAACTCCATAATCACGTAACGTTGTAAAAAAGCAACTAGAAATTTCTTTAACTAGAGATACCCCGAAAGAGAGTGAAAGTTTCAGCACTTAAACATAGTCAAATTTGAATCCTATGATTTCTGAAGAGGTATCAATGAATTTTACTACTTACGTATTTAAAGGCCTTCGATTGGTCCAAGTCTGGACAAAATCGAGGGTATGTCTTGCATATACCAGGCACCGGGCTGCAAGAAAATTTATCGTCGGTACACACTACACTTCTCCTGCGCCTGGAAAAGATTATTACCAATTAAGGACGGAATTTTCAAACCTCTTTTAAGAGTAGTAAAATCTTAGAAATTCGAGGAAAAGTCAAAAATTATCCGTACTTTAATTTTTTTTTCAATTTATTTACACAAGTAGGGATTGAACGAGCTCGTAGGTTTTCAAAAGTCTCCTTCCTTTTTCATGTACTTGGTCTAGCGGTCCACAAGCTGTATTCCTTCCAAGAAGGTTTTCGTTGAGTCGCGCAACTATTGCACCATTTCCCCCACTTCTTTGTCCGTCTAACCCGATAAAAACTCGTATCATTGTCGATGGTACCTCGCCGGTTTGCCAGAGCCATTTCTCGAGCTTGCTGAATCTTCTCGTCAGTGGTGGAGGTGGACGGACATACTGCTCCTCCTTTGTGTACAACGCTTTTCTGACCTCTTTGAAACTTCTCTATTTACTCAAACACGCTTATACTTGGTAGAGCATTCTCCCCGTATTGTGTTGAAAGTCTCCTCACTTTCAGCGCCTTAGACATTAGAAATCGTATCATCTCTTTATTCCTTCTTGTTGCACATTGTGGCGGAGCGGTCATATTTTCACTGAAGCTGAAGCAAGAAAAATGACGTTTTCGAGTTCAAACTTCGGTAACGTGACTACAGAAATATCAACTCTAGACATTCTTGCGCAGAAGGCAGAGTGAGAAACTTAAATTGGTAGTTGAATTAACGTCGCACAGGAGCAACTGGTAATTGGCGATGGCCCGAGTTCAATCCGGAAAGACAGGATGCAAGGACATCTTAAATTTCAGAACCGCGGTCAGATGATGAGGCCACACCTGAGGTGGAATCCCATTCTCCAAATTTCCACACTGCGACGATTGAGGTTCTTTAAATGCATTCCCTTCCACTGTGGTTTCTATGGAAATGATACGTTGGACCAAATACCCAAATAGGGAGCACGTATACTTCAAACTTGTCGACATAATATACCCCGAAAATCTGCAGTTTGAATTATCAAAAATCTATGTACATAAAAATGTTAGTTAATCTATGTTAGTAAAATCTATGGCACGCAAGAAAGACGTTATTCGTTATCGCGTTTTGGCAACACTGTACGAATGTTTGTTTACCACTAAGCCTCGTGCCACAATTTAATTTATAGTGTTATCAGATACAATTTTAATACAAAAAAGAAGGAATATTAGTCGAGCTCACAAACGACATCTGGGGTATTCTATTTCCAAAGCAGTGCTCACATTTCGAGTCAAAATCTGTTCAAAGTTTTTATTTCATTTCCAAATTATTCGAGTTCTGATTGTAGATCTACTGTATCATTTTTCTGTAGTACAACAAATTTATTTATGAAAAATATTTGTTTGGAATATCATATTTTGTAAATAATGTCTTCATTGATGCGAGTGAAGCGAGCAAGGTTCGCGCAGCGAACCAATGAGGATTACAAAGCAATCCTCCGGTGTTTAGCGAGCGTCAGCGAGCAAGGGGCGGGCCCCCTAGTAAAGTAAAATTCTGGAGTGGCTGATAAGATTAAACATAAAAAGTTAGGGTCTTCTTTTCTGATATTCCTGTCGGCCCTAGCTATATAGCGATGGTGGCTTTTAGATAATTTACTGGCATGGTTTCCTCACCTAGCACTTTCATCGTTTTGGCATCTAATGTAGCTCAACATGTGTCTTGAAGAATAGCAGACATGGACTGTGATTACCTTTTGGAATGTACGGCGTTAACAAAGGACGCAATCTTGTTGGTCTTTTTCCTATCTTTAAGTGTCACATAGTGAAACATGAAAGTTGATAAGTGCATTTGTCTAAGTTCCTTTCCAATAAAAAAAATCTTCAATCTCCCATGATTGTTATTGGAAGATAAGAGAACTTTTGAAGCAGTTGAAATCCTTTTTTATATCTGTACTACCTTCATTTCTGTTCTATGATCTAACTTCATGTATCACATAGTAACATATAGAGGTTGATAGACGTATTTGTCTAAGAACCTATGTTATAAAAATATTTTGATCTTCCAAGCATGCTATTGGATGACTAGAAAACTTTTGAAGCAGTTGGAACTTCTTATCTTTTTACTACATTTCTTTTTTATCTATGGCCTAACTTCATGTGTCACATAGTGACATGTAGGGGTTGATAGATGTATTTGTCTAAGTACCTAAAATATTTTTGATCCTTCAGGCATGCGATTGGATGATGAGAAGGTTTACGAAGCAGCTGGAATCTTTTTTATCTTTTCACTGTCGTTCTCTTTGTTGTGTGGTCTATGTTCACCTGCCACATAAAGACACAGAAGGTTAATATATATATTTTTCTGTCTTGCAATAAAAAATTATTTTTATCTTTCATACTTGTTATAGGATGACGAGAAAACATTTAAAGCAGCTTGAATCTTAGTACTTTTGGTTGTTCTATGGTTTAACGTCATGTATCACATTATGACACACGGAGATTAATATATGTATGGTTTTAGTGCATATGCAATAAAAAAAATGATTATGATCTTCATTCCATCTTTTGAAAGGCAAGAGATATTTTAAAGCAGCTGGAATATTGTTAATATTTTCTTACCTTTCCTTTTTTCTATGATTTTGCTTTACATAGTACATAGTCACAGACACATGAAGGTAATAATGATTAATAGAAAAAGTGCCTTTCCAATAAAATATTCTTTAACCCTCCAGCTTTGCTAATACAAGATGAAGGAAATTTCGAAGCAAATTGAATCGGATCGTCTTTGTCTTTAACAACGTCTTTTACGCGGTGTTTGTGGTTTTTCCAGAAAGAGTGACTCTACTTTGTTGAATAAATGTACTATATGTTTTTTTGTCATCTTTAGGACATCATATATTGATATTTACATACGTAAACATAGTCGTTCAAACGCACGTTCGTATTTCTCCGTCTCCGCTGGTTGAGTACACTTCACCCCTACAGTTATCCTAGTGACGCGGATGACCGTTCAAGGACACCTCACCAACGTCCCTTGGGAATCTAATGGTTCCATCTGGCCAACATTTCTTAGTGTGTTGGCCAGATAACCTCCCACTAGCTTTTTTTATTTTATGATTTAATTTTTTATGTCACATAATGGGATTTAACCAATGCATCTGCCTTTGTAACAAATAAATTAGTTTGATTTTCCATCGTAATTTTTCCCTTTAGTAACACTAACCTGTTCCGATTGCAGACTGTTAAAGCTGGCGGCAGAACTTCAGATGGATTGCTGACATGGACGTTGACCGATGTCGGGTAGGACATGTAGAGGTACAGGAAGTGATAAGTTTGGTATCCGAATCCCACCATGCACGAGAGGAAGACCAAGGTCTTGATGATTCTCGGGATCCAGTTCTTACTCGAAGCTATCTGCGGCCATCCGGTAATGAGCGACTCCTTCAGGATGGTTTTTGAGTACGTGGTGAAGGACTTGTACTTGCCGTACTGAATATGAGGTTTGATTTTCTTCGCTTCGGACGCGATCCTTTCGTGAATCTGCAATGGGAAATAATTTTGTATTGCATGTGACGAGATTATATGAGGCTATTATGGCGAGAGTGACCTAACCTACCAACATACCCAATGGAGATAAATGCCATTTTTTTGGCATCAATTTTTATATTTTTTTTATTCATCCACAATGTATGATTTGAAGTACTAAAAAAATTCAGTGATCAACTATAATTTATTTTTAACTTAAGAAGACTTCAACTTGCACATTTAAAAAAATGTATAACAGGCATAATGCTGTTGTTGTTGTTACTAATCCTCGACATGGTCTCTTTAAGTTAGACCATGTCCGCGAGTCAATAAACCCCCAAACATTTCAAGAAAGGTAGAGGTTCCGAAAAAACTTTGTCCATTGTAGAGTCAATACATTTTAAAATATGAGCTCGCGAAGCCTGATCAGCTCCGCACTTGGTACAAGTCCTGAAAACCTTGTGGCCCTGTTCGTAGGAGTGACTCCTCAAGTGTCCACTGGCCAAACAACGTGGAATACAAGTCTGTTGACTTCTATGGCCCTCAAAGAGTAGGGCGCCTCCAGGACGACTTCTCGAGTACCAATCATGTACTGGATGGACATTCCAGAGATCTTTAGATGTCCTAATGCATTCTGAGAAAGCTTCACTATAAGTACAAGGCATATCTGTCTGGAGAGTCTCTAAGGAAGCAGCCTTTGACAGGTCTTAATAAAAGACAATAATAAAATTTTCAGAATTTTATGGGTTATGCCACTTTTGCTCTGATAGTCTTAATCTTCGAAAAACGATTTTTGAGGCTTATTCCATGTATGCTTTAACCCTGGTGGTTGTCTCGACGAGTCATTAAGTCATTAGTAAAACTAACCAGGTCTTTATGGACGAGATATCTCGTCATTGGAAGCAAGCTGGCCAGATCTTGATCTCGTCATCATGAAATAACACTGGCAACATCTTGATGACGATATATCTCATCATTAGCAAAATTGATTAAATCTTGGTGTACGTGATATTTGATCGAAAACACTTGGAGAGTTAATTCGTGAATATGTTTGCTCTTAAAAATAGTTTGGATTAAAATAGTTTTTTGAATCTATATATATAAAATTCAAATACCACTCACTGACTGACTGACTCATCACTGTATCTCAAGAACTACAAGTCCTAGGAAGCTGAAATTTTGCAGGGTGTTTCTTTTTATACAGTAGGGGTACACTAAGAAAGGATTTTGAAAAATTCGAATCCTAAGCGGCCTTAAAAAAAATTGACCTAAGGCCTAAGCCAAAAACAATTTGAAATCGACATAGAAATAACATTGAGTACAAAACGATTGCTATACGCATCTCAGATTGCTTTACCAGTGTTGATCAAAAACCAATTTTCCTTTAAAAAAATTCAATTATAATGTTTATGTTTGAACTGAATTTTTATTTCTTCCCATGATGAAAATAATATTTATAAATATTTGATTGATGAAGAAGAATATTTAGAACATTTAATTTCATATTTACTTAAATTTTATAATGGAGCACGAAAAGCCCAAACGATAAACTCATTGTTCATAAAAGCGTAATTTTGCTACTCGGTATCTCAGAATTAATGCTTAATTTTTTAATTTGATTTATAATTCTTTTTGGGGGTACTTGAGTTGAAAACGAGATGGTTGCGATCATATTTGAGGATTCCCAAGTATTATAAATATATGTTCTTTTTTGCTTATAAATCATTATTGTTTTTATCAATATTGTTCAAGTTTTTTGTCGAATTGTTTTACTTCAGAATATATTCAGGAAATTGAAATTCAACACGCTAGAACAGATATTTTTTATTCAGAAATCTGCCTGTTTTAAGGATCGGAATTTTGTTTCTGTTTGCATTATGTGTTCCGGTATATTACCTATTCCAAAAATATTATTTAGGAGCTGGATTTTATTTATTTATTACTTGCAAAATATCACTAGACATGGATACTTTCGTGGTGGTATATGTATATTTCCATAACTTTCTTTAAATCTTTGGTTGAATACATAATAGTGTGTAGATAAAAAGAATAAATCAAATTTACAATTCAAAATATTTCTTAAGTAGTCATACTTAGTTGTTCAAAATTTTGATATAGCTTTTCATTGAAAGACGATTAAAATAAATTAAATTTCATTTGATTTTCGTGTTTCATGGGTGTCATTGAAAGCTGTACTCCATAGTCAAGTAATTACATATATCACTCTAAATAGATACGTGCTTTCCATTTAGAAACCAAATTTCTGATCTTAAAAAGTACCATAACGGTTCAATTTAAAACGATGTGCGTTGGAGAAAAGGAAATTTTTAACAAGACTTTGTTGATCTTGGAATAATATCACATTAAGTAATTTTGAAAAAGCGAAATTTTATGTCTTAAAAGGGAGAAATCCGAGGTTGCTTACTCTATTTAAACTGTTCTTACGCAACTTAGATGCATGTGAATCGTTCGTTGAAAGTGATTTTCTTTTTGTAAAAGCGCTGTAAAATCAACCTTCTGTTTATTAAAAAATTGTTATCGATTGGGTTTAATTTGTCTACTCTGATGACACGTATATAACAAAAGCTATGTTATTCCACATGCCACTGAATGGAATTTTCTGGAAAAAGTGCCCGTTTGCTTCAAATTAAATTAGTTACAAATGCCGTAAATTTTCAGCCCCCTTGTACAAATAGAACGCGGGTTAATATGTAGCCTATCATATCCGCAGGGTTCTAAAATATAAGTGTACCAAATGTGTGGATTGATCAAAAGGTGGATTAGTGTAGAGAACAGACAACGTCAACTCTGCTTTATATATCTAACAGAAATTCCGTTATTCCACCTGCCGCTGAGTGCAATTTGCAAAAAATATTGCGTTTGCTTCAAACTAAATTAGTAACGAATGTTGTAACAATTTAATTTACCATCTTCTCATATTGATGATGAAATTCGAAAATATCGAATACTAGGTGAAAGAATGGTACAGTGAAAACATATTCATAGGAAAACTAAGTGCAAGACTATCCACCGAAAATTCGCCAGTTTTACTGAAATTGAATGCACGGGAATATTCGTAGTCACTCGAAAACTTAAAATCAACTTCAGCAGAAGTGTGACGAATATGAAATGGATTATATGGTTGTATACAACATATATGCATATTTGCGTCCGAAGTAAATTGTAGAAGCAATGGAGAAGTTAAATTGGTATTAAATTTTTTTTTCCCGTACTCTTAAATGATAAGATTTTTTTATGAAAAATAATTGATGATGACTTTTTAATCAACATATTAATTCAACCCGAGCAAAGCCGGGTCTTTCTGCTAGTTCACTATAAAACCTGGCTGCAGTTCTTAAAACTTTAACAACATTTCACCTTTGAACCCTCCTGTAGGTTGTCTCAACTAGATATTTTGTCACTAGAAGAAAACTGACCAGATCTCGATGAACAAAATATGCATTATGAAGACCCAAGTTGTAGAATTGGCAATTGCTTGTGAATCCCTCAAAGGTTAATACACTGTGGTTCATTGCACAAAAGTTAATACTAGTATGACGAATAACATAAAAATTGACTCACTAGAACCTTTGAGCCTGACGAGATTCACGACTTGTGTAGCATTACTTTTTCATATGATAACGACTACATAATCCGATCTATTGTTTGAAGGATTCCCAGGAAAGTTTAAATTGGTCCAAGAAACCTAAATTGGCTTAAAAGTCATGCAAATTGTAAATTGCAGAATAGTTAAATGAGTGTGAATCCCTCAAAGGTTAATACACTGGAGCATTAGTTAACAATGGATCTGTCCTGATGTGATGCATTAAACCATCGTCATGAGATTTGTACATTTATAACATGACGTCGAGATGACGTCATTTTACAAAAGATATAAGTTCTTCTGTTTCTTGTCGACGAACGATGTACGGCTAAATCCAACTTTAATAAACTTGAAAGTAATCAAAATTCTACCTAATCTACACCTATTCTACCTATTTATTGTAGGTTACGCAATTAATTTTACATTATTCTATCTATATCTCTTATTTGGTTGCTTTCTTTCTTGTGTTGGGCTCAACTCTTTACCGCTTTTGGACCTTGTGCCATAAAACTCAAATCAACCAACTTTTATGATAACATAGTGCTAACATAGTCTCAACTTCGGGACTTAAAAATTACGGGGGTTAATCTATTAGATTATTATCCATCTATTATCTATTATATAATCTATTATCTTTACCTTAGGCGACTTTCTCCGTTTGGCATTCGTCCATCTTGTGTAAATCCAATCCTGATCATCCATACTTTGCAGTTAGACCAAGTACCTAGTACGCTTGGGGAAAAACAACTCAAATTTACTACTCAATTCATGACTATTGACAATTTATTTCAGTGATCATTCATAAATGAAGGATCAAGAAATTTCATATATCAGTGAGATGTTTCGTATTTTAAATGTTATTATTTTACCGTTATGGACCATTTTTGGGGTACTTTTAGCATACAAATCATTGGAAGACGAAGAGTTTACTTACGATTGTCCAACGCGGAATATTTAAGGTAAAGTCTCGTAACAGAAACTCATCTGACTCTAAAAGATTTCCAAAAGTAGAGTATGTATTTAATTTAATCAAAAAACCACCAAACCACGACGAAATTTAATGATTCATCTGCGAATAGAAAATTCATTATATTTAAGAAGCATTGGTTATGCTAATATAGAAATCGAAATCGTTGTTTTTAAAAAAATGGTATCTAATTTGGAACACCTAAAACATTTCTCATACACACAAAAAACGCTAAATTTGCATGAAATGTATATTTAATTAGTATTATTAAACAAAGAAGTAAGTTATATTTAAATTTGATTGCATCATACTTATTTTACACATGAGATAAAGTTTTTTTTAAATTTCGATACGCCATTCTCACACAAAAATCTTTCCTCCTCAATCCAAACATTGCTTATCAACAATACATTCAACCAGCTTTGTATCTAAAATCTCAGGCAATATAGGTTTTTAGCTAGTGGTGTCTTTACCAATTTCTGTTCAATTTTTTGGTCCTATCTTACCTAGAATTGCGGCAATCACACTGCATCTTACGTGAAAACAATAATTCCATGTGTACAAAAAGTACCAACAAGAATTCTACAAACTCTCTCTCTCTCTTTTCCTCTCACCCTCCGACCCCAGGGGCATTCCTTCTTTAGGTTTGTACGGGCTTCACAACCCCGGGGTACCTGAGTGATCTTCCCTCCCTTTCGTTCTTCTTCTCCTCTACCCTTAGCTTTTTGCTTTTTCTTCCTCCCTCGTTGTGGTTGCCTCTTCGGAGGTGAGGGCTCCCCTTGAGAAGCTTTTCGCCAGTCTGTGCTTTCAGCTCCTCTTGGGGATTATATCACCCACGTGTTTGCCGTGCGTGGAGACCCGTGTCCCTGGAAAAGGGGATCCTGGCAGTTGAGGGACGATATACTGACCCAACACACTGCTTCGGCCCTCGCTTCAGGTAAACGGGAGGTGTACTTTGGTCCCGTGTACATCAATCGGCAGGTCGTTTAGATTTCGTCATCGGCTAGGGCTAAGCGATCGGTCACCGACTGGGCACCACGTTAAGGGTGGTGGCTGCCACAGGGGTAACTGAAAGCGTATAGGTCCTGTTAGCACTGGTGCACACTCTGCATCCCCTTGTTGGACTCGGTGGTGGGTGGTGCTGCAGGGCCTGAAATTTATCCTTCTAATTATGAATAAAATTGACTCATCCTCTTCTCCCTCTAGTAGGGAGCAACAAATTGATAAACCTTCAAAAAATGCTAGATTCTTTATTATAAAATTGTTAAACAGCTCTCTTCATATTTCAAACCAAACACAAATTTCATTTACTTCTGTTTCACCATTCCTGATTAATAAATCCATAGAATCATTCCTTGGATCCGTTAAATCCATTAAAAAACTCCGCTCTGGAGACCTGCAAATAGAAGTCTCCAATGAAAAACAAGCCGAACTTTTAACCAATACCACTACAATAGGCCCATTTACAATTTCTGTTAGTGCACACAAATCCTTAAATTATTCCCGTGGCGTTATATCCGAATCAGATTTGTTATTTTCATCCGAAGAAGAAATTTTAGAGAACCTCCGTGATGAGCAAGTTTGTGGTGTTCGACGCATAACGATACGTCGAGATGGTGTGATTTTACCAACCAAACACCTCATATTAACTTTCGATCGACCCACTTTACCATCACGTATTAAAGCAGCATACCTTAGTTGCCCAGTTCGCGTTTTTGTCCCGAATCCTCAGCGGTGCTTCAAATGCCAGAGGTTCGGGCACTCGCAAACTTCCTGTCGTGGCACCGAAACCTGCGCTCGTTGTGGCGAAATCAGTCACAGTGGAGACACCTGCACTGCGCCACCCCATTGTATTAACTGCAATGGAGACCATCCGGCGTACGCCAGATTATGTTCTAAATGGGCCCTCGAAAAAGAAGTACAAGCTGTAAAAGTTTCTCAAAATATTTCTTTTCCTGAAGCACGCAAGCTCGTTGAATCCCGGACTCCAAAAGTTGGGGTTTCATATGCTGCGGCTTCAAAAAAATCTGTCGAATCTATTGCCACTCAAACAGACATTTCTATAGAGAGCACTTGTAACCTTCCGAAATCGGTAACAAACCCCCACTTATCAGCTCCTAATATAAAACAGTTAAATGACACAGCTAATACCTCTACTTCTACCACAACCTCTAAAGGCACTACTGAAATTTCAAAAATCCCACAATCTTCAATAAAGACACCCAAAGCTATTAAAAGAATTAAGACTGCACATGCAACTAAACTTAAAAACACAAAATATTCAAAAAAGTTCCAAAAAAGTCCAATACATCTCCTCAAGCAAGCAGCTGAGGAACTAGAATTGAGACTTCATGCGTCAGATCTTTCCGGGGACGACTCAGAAATGGAACAAATACCCCAAGATGAACCTCCCGGGAAAGGTAAAACTATCCCCCCTTCCAAAAAACAATAGGTTCCTTAATATCCTGGAATTGTCGCGGTTTCCGCAATAAGATGGATGGCATTAAAACCCTTATTGCTGAGTATCATCCCGCCTGTGTCGCGCTTCAGGAGACGTACCTGAAGTCGACTGATACGGCGAAAATCCGTCACTACACTTGCATTAGAAGTGACAGCAGCAACGACGGAAGAACTTCGGGAGGTGTTGCACTCTTCACCTCTCATGCATACCCATCTCTCGTTGTTTCACTCAACACTTCGCTACAAGCAATAGCTGTGAAAATGCAAGTGCGGAGAATGATCACAATATGCACGGTTTATTTACCACCTAACCATACCATCCAACGGCAGAGCCTAGAGAACTTGGTGGATCAATTGCAAGACCCATTTATAATCTTTGGTGACTTTAATGCCCATAGTGTGCTTTGGGGAAGTAGGGATACCAATTCCCGTGGGCGACAGATTGAACAGCTGATCACAGATCGCTGTCTCTGTCTGCTCAATAACGGCGAGGTTACCTACTTCCACGAACCATCCCGCACCTTTCATGCAATCGACCTCGCCATTTGCTCTCCTTCTATTTTACCTTTTCTATCCTTTTTTGTCGGTAGTGACCTGCGCAACAGCGATCATTTCCCAATTTTCGTTACTCATATTGGTAGAAATGATCCTGTTAGCCGCCCGTCACGATACATTTATGAATCGGCCGACTGGCCTGCTTTTACATCGGAGGCCATTATCTCAGAGCAGATGTTAGAAGGTAGTATTGATGAGGCAGTCAAAACAGTCACTGATGCGATAATTAGGGCTGCAGATAAGGCAATCCCCAAGAAAATTCCATCCTTTCATAAACATTGTAAAGTTTGGTGGACATCTGAATGTACAGCAGCTATCAAGATCCAAAGGAAGGCGTGGGGAATTTTTCGCAGGTACCCCACAACTGAAAATCTTCTTGCCTTCAAACGTGCAAAAGCCAGTGCTCGTAGAGTGCGACGTCAAAGCCAGAGGGAATCTTGGAGGCAGTACATATCTAGCTTAACATCTGCCACTCCCTCCAAACAGTTATGGGACCGGGTTCGGAAGGCGATGGGATTATATTCCGAACATAACATCACGTTCGTCGAAGAGAATGGCCAGCATGTCTCGGAGACTGTCAAGATAGCCAATGCTATTGCACGCGCTTTCTCTGCAGCTTCCAGTTCTAACATCTATCCTGAGGCATTTCAACGCACAAAACAGCGTGAGGAATCCCATCGTCTTAATTTTCATTCACGTACAGAGCTCGCCTATAACTGTTTATTTACTGAAAGGGAGTTGAAGCGATGCCTTCAGAAGACCAGAATGACAGCACCTGGTCCTGATGGAATCCGCTATATTATGTTACAACATCTCTCCTGTCCCTCCCTTCTTAACATCTTAAAACTTTTTAATCGCATATGGGTAGAACAAACCTTCCCTTTGGCTTGGAGACGTGCGATAGTTATACCGTTTCCAAAACCTGGAAAAAATCCCACCAACCCGTATAACTATCGACCAATCGCCCTCACAAATTGCATGTGTAAACTTTTTGAAAGGATGGTAAACTCTCGTCTCACTTACATCTTAGAGACGACACAAGCTCTGTCACCATTTCAAAGCGGTTTCAGGGTTGGTCGCTCAACGACTGACAATATCTTGTCCCTTGAAACTCAAATACGCCGTGCGTTCCTACGCCGAAACCATCTCGTTTCCATCTTTTTTGATATGGAAAAGGCGTATGATCGCACTTGGCGGTATGGTATAATACGTGATTTACACTCTCTTGGGTTTCGAGTGCACCTGCCAATATTCATCCAGAATTTCTTGGCTCTCAGACAATTCCAGGTTCGTGTTGGTTCCGCCCTCTCTGATTCTTTCATCCAGGAAGAGGGTGTTCCACAGGGAAGTGTTCTTAGTGTGACACTTTTTTCATTAAAAATTAATAATATTTTAACTCAACTTCCCCCATCCGTTAAGGGTAGTCTATATGTAGACGATCTTCATATTCATTGCCAAAGTCAAGATATACGATTTGCCGAGCGGCAACTCCAGGCGGCTGTTTCTCGCTTGACGAGGTGGAGTGTCGACAATGGTTTCGGTTTTTCCACTCAAAAGACATCCTGCGTTCACTTCTGCCGACGTCGGAACCTGCATCCCGACCCAGAGATCTTTCTGGACGGTAACAGGATTTCAGTGGTGGATAGTGTAAGATTCCTTGGTATTATTTTTGACCGGAAACTTACCTTCCAACCCCACGTCGAGCAGTTGCAGATGTCTTGCGAGAAAAAACTAAATTTGCTAAAAGTCCTCTCAAATACATCTTGGGGAGCGGAACGAACTACTATGCTCAGAATTTATCGAGCTCTTATTCGCTCCAGAATGGACTACGGCTGTGCAGCCTATGGTTCTGCCCGTCCTTCTGTGTTGCGTAAACTCGACACAATACACCACTCTGCACTAAGGGCTTGTTCCGGAGCATTTCGAACTTCACCCGTGAAAAGCCTTTATGTTTTATGCGATGAACCATCTTTGGCTTCCACCCGTCTTCTGTTGTCGCTTCGACTATTCTATCGTATTTTAAGTCATCCTTCTCATCCAATACGAGATTTACTCCTTAACACCTCATCAGATCGCTTATTCACAAATCGCTCATCATGCATCCCAGATTTTAGTTTACGCATGCGGAATATCTTAAATCAAACCCCTTTGAATACCATTACCGTTTCTGAAAGAAGTTTTAATTCTTTTTCACCTTGGCAGCCACCGAAGCTTTCTTACATACACCTATTTCGGGGCTACGATAAATTTAATACAAATAACATCATTTATCAGCAAATTTTTAACCATCATCGATATTGTTTTAGAGACTACACAGCGATTTATACAGACGGATCAAAATCTACAAGTCATGTAGGTTGCGCTTTTATCTGTCGTTCAACCACCGTAGCCTTCCAGCTGCCCTGTGTACTTTCTATTTTTACTGCTGAATTTATCGCAATATACGAAGCATTAAAACATATATCATATCTCAGAAACGGCAAATTTTTAATATATTCAGATTCCAAAAGTGTTTTAGACAGCCTAGCATCAGACTGCCCTCAACATCCAATAGCGACTGCTGTGTTGAAATTACACCATCAACTTATCCGGCGTGGTCTAGATATAGTTTTCTGTTGGATACCTGGTCACGTCGGGATTGTAGGTAATGAAGAGGCTGATGCAGCAGCTAAAAGTGCTGCAACCTTCTTGAATCTCCCCGTTCCATACGATGACCTCCGACACGCTGTTAGAGACATCGTGTGGAGCGAGTGGCAAACCGACTGGAATGCACAACTAAACAATAAACTCCACAGTATTCAAAGTGATATATCACTATGGCTTCCCCATCCTTCTCGACAGTACGATGTAATTTTATCTCGCCTCCGCATTGGACACACACGCTTTACACACAGGCATCTTTTCCTAGGAGAGAGTGCCCCTGTGTGTGGAGCGTGTGGAGTTCCCTTTACAGTTCAACATATTTTAATTGATTGTCCCGTTTTCAACCATCATCGACATTTTCTTTTTAGTACTTCTGTCTTAACTTTACGTGAATTGATTGGAAGGAAACCCCATCCAAATATTTTTAAGTTCCTGTATAGCATTCGATTTTTAAATTCTATATAATATTTTTATCCCAATTCATACCATTTTATCTTTACTTGTACATATTCTCGTTCACTTTAAATCCATCGACCTTTTTCAATCATAAATTCATCACATTTTTGTTGCGTTGTTGATCAACATATTTTTGCCTCATTTTGACTTCTTTTTCAAATAATTTTATCTACAAAGAAACATTGCGCTGGAATCTCCCCACTTATTTTTAATATTTTTAAATCTACAATGTTTTTATTATTTTATCTAGCGTTTGGCGCAGCTTGTCCATTTCTGGACCTTGTGCCATAAAACCCAATCCAACCAACCAACCTCTCACCCTCCTCTCTCTTCCTCTGACCCTCCTCTCTCTTCCTTTCACTCTCCTCTCTCTTCCTCTCACCTTCCTCTCTCTTCATAATGAATTATAATTCAGTACTATAGTATAGTTTTTAATCTACATTACTTAAATAGAACGCAAATGTTAGAGAAATAAATTTATGAAACTAATGGGCCTAAAAGTAAATGGAAACTGAGAAGGGAAACTTGAAATTTTCCTTGGATGTATTTGTATTCAAACTTAATTCTTGGGTTTTGGACACAAAATACTGAATTTTTTCATTTTCAATTATAAAAATATTAAACTCTTTAGTAGAATTTACTCTAAAGCACAAAAGGTTATCATATACAGTAAAAAATATGAATTTACAGTACATATGAATCTTTCATATACATAGAGAGAGTATAGTAAAATTGCATTTATGATTTAGAGTATTATCTTACGGTATACTTACAGATACTGTAACAATAATTATAGAATTTGTAAACAATTGGTTGCACTTAAATTATCTGTAAGTACATTTACAGTATCTGTAAGTATACTACTTACAGCATCTGTAAGTATACTACTTACAGTATCAGTAAGTATACTACTTGCAGTATCTGTAAGTATACTACAAGCAGTATCTATACATATGGCTACATACAGTATCTGTAAGTGTACTACTTTCTGTATCTGTTTCTTTTTATTACAGTACCTGTAAGAAACTACACTTAGAGCTTAGAGCACTACGTAATTAAATTTACTATACTCTGTTCAGTTTGTGTTATTACTAGGGCAACATTTTTGTTGCAGTACAAATGGGAAAAGTTGCATTTATCATTCCCTAAAGTTGCATTTATCATTCCCTAAAATTGCATTTATGATGCAATTATACATTTATACATGTATGTGCATGTGACATTCCCCCCCCCCTGGCTAGTGTAAGTAGTACGTACATGTTTCGCCTCCCATGGAAAAAATTCTGCGGGCGCCCATGGTATACCCTCTTGTTTTTTTACGACTACAGCTCTGAGTCATTGAGTCAACGGTATTTGCATCATAGCTAACTGGTTCAAAGTGATAATTACTTATACAAAACATACATCATATAAATGCGTATTCGAAATTTTCCTTCTTACTGCTATTATCTAGTAGTACTTCTACAACTGCCGCATTTAACCCTTCTTTGCATAATGGTGGAAATTTCCATCATAACATTGAATGCCCAAAAATTATATAAAAGAATAAGTTCACTTTAAGTTGATCGTGTCTGGATACCTTTTTAATGTCCATTGCATAAAAAAAACATAGCTGTCAAAAATAAGCAAGTGTCACTATCAGTAAAACGAGCTTGAAGTTGTCATTCCGCTGTTTGTTGTAGTTGCAATAAACGTATGATTTCGTTTTTAATTTTGTTTTATTATATTTGAGTTTCTATTGCTAAAAAAGTGAAAATGAGTGGAAGAAAGGTTTGTAACATGTGTTTCTGTTATTTTTAGAGTAATTTCTGAAAAAGTTTGCGTTTAATTTAAAAAATACCACATGATACCATCCTATTGTTTTTTGCTAAATTTATACTACTAGGGGGCTCCGCCCCCTGCTCGCTTACGCTCGCCAACCCCCGGGGATTGCTGCGCAATCCCATTTGGTTTGCTTCGCAAACCAACACTCGTGTCACAGATACCATTTGGTTTGCTTCGCAAACCAACATTACTTTCACAGAGTGAAACTATCTGAATAATTCGTATTATGCTGATTTCACTTTCCGGTTCATGACGTCACAGCGAGGGCTTCGCTGCGTCTCGCTTACACTCGCCGACCCCGGGGATTGCTACGCAATCCGTTTGGTTTGCTTTCTCAAACCAATACTTCTTTCGCAAGTGATTTAACTTTTTTTTTGCTTTAACACTTAATGCACCCTAAACTAATAGCCGCATCAGTAAAAAATCTTCTGCATCTTGTTCCCTGTACAATTTTAACTAAACATTGTTAATATCCAAACTTTACGATCTGTACTTTGTCGGTAAACTGTCTTGAAAACAGAGGGAAAAAAGCGAGCCTTTTTCCTCGCCAAATAAAAAGAAATCGTTTTTATGGCAATTGTTGCTACGATAAATTTGATATCTGGCAAACCCGATAGTCAAAAGTGTAACCCACTACTGCTTTCGGAAGCAGCTATGCGAACTGAAAAATACGAAATTTGTGTCACCAACTTTTGATTGCATCGAATTTATTTATGAACCAATTTTAAAAATAATTGTACCGTAAGAAAGAGTATATTCTGAGGTATACTGCAATATTTTTAAAATTAAAAATTAACAGTAATACTATACAGATATGACCATTTTAGTTTTGTATCGGAAGTTACGATCTGAAAGTTCCGAAAATTGTATGACCCACTTTTATTTGCATCGATTTTATTTATTAACCAATTTGAAAAATAATTGTACCATAAGAAAGAGTGTAATGTAATGTATTCAGTGATGTTTTCAAATTTAAAAAATAATGGCTTTTGCCGTAGACAAAACGGTTTTAACAATAAGTAGCGAAAATATCCAAAGATTCCGAATTTTGTATGACGAACTTTTGATCGCATCCAATTTAATTATTAACCGATTTCAAAAATAATAGTACCGTAAGAAAGAGTATATTCTGAGGTATACTGCTATATTTTAAAAATTAAAAACTAATAGTAATTAGATATAGATACGGCAGTTTTAAAAAAAAGTAACAAAAATGTCCCGATTTTTCCCGAATTTCAAAAAAATATTATCAAGAACCACATTTAAATTTCAAAAAAAACTCGACGAGCTGCAAAAATTTACGTTGAGAGGTACTCTTAAAAAAAAACTCACGACTAAAGACTGAAATTTTGAATGTGTTTTGCTCACTCGCGGAAGAAATTTCACTTCTTCAACTTTAACACTTAATAAAACCTAAACTAATAGCTGCATCAGAAAAAAATCTTAATAATTATCCAGGGAATACGATGAAGAACAAAGCATGTTAATTTCATATTTTTCCGATCAGTACTTTCTCGGGAAACCGTCTAAGAATGGAGCTAAACAACAAAAATTTCAATTCTTCGGCGGCGGCGGCGGCGGCGGCGGTAACTTTTTTTTAATATAGAGAGATAAATATATACTAAGATTTTTTTAACCATTTTTCCTTTAATTTTGAACATGAATTATATCACCTTGATTTATTTCACCAAAAAAGAAAAAATCATGCAAAGAAGGGTTAAGGCCTCTGCAGATTTAAAGTGCATCAGCCCTCACGTTCATAACAGTCTATGGTTGGACCAAGATTCATAGTCGAAACCCTCCTATTGCACATCCGTTGTTCTTCCAACTGGACTATCACGGTCCGTGTTACGATAAGAAAACAAACTTTAATGGCTTGACGAAATCAGATACAAAGAAACCAGTTTTAAACCCAACACTTTTCAAAATTCATGTCTATTTTCCAGACCCTTGAATGCCTAAAAAATTACACCCAATAATTACGATAAGAAAACAAGTGATAGTGCCATTACAAAACCAGTTTTTAAAAAACTGAAACCTAACATTTTACAAAATTCATATTTAATCTTTTTTACTAGATCCTTGAATGCCCTAAATATTCCACTCAGTATTGCGATGAGAAAGTAAACATTAGCGCCATTGCAAAATCTGTTCGAAATCCAACATTTTTCAAAATTCAAATATACTTACCAGATCTTTGAACACTCAAAAATTTCACAATAGTATACAGATCTTTGAAAGCTCAAAAATTACACCTAGTATTACGATGGGCAAAATGAAACGAAAGCACCATTACAAAATCAGTTTGAAATCAAACATTTTTCAAAAATCAAATTTACTTACAAATCTTTGAAAACTCAAAAATTACACTTGTTATTACGATGGGAAAACAAACGCTAGTGCAATTACAAAAGGCTGCAATACCTAGAAGATATGGCCACAAAATCCACTTTTTGAAATACCTTTACAGAAGACAATCAATGGCGAGTTGTAGAAGTAAACATATCTAATGATATTCTAGTTATGAGTGGAAAACCAACTAATTGTGTAATACAAATTTTATTTTATGGTCAATGCAGTGTAAATAATGCAAAACTCTTAATCGCTAATGTTAATAATGTCACGCTATGTTCATAAAACGGTTGGATTTCAGTGTTGGTTCATTGCAGTGTTTAAAAATTTATAGCTGAGATCGGACTTCTAATAAGTCCTGGCAAGTGCATGCTGATTACACCGACATAGTTACATGCCCTCACGTAATTGCTGACCTTTGAAAAAACGTTTTCGCTTCTTTACCAATGACGAACAGACTGACTGGGAAATTGTAGAGATGTTGGTACTTCTAGGGGGTCAGTAGGACTTAAAAAAACTATCTGATATCAGGCAAGAAAAATTTATTTTATACTAAAATTTAAATGTGTTTCCAATTAGAGAGTCAGTAAACTATTGTAGACCCGTAATAAAACCACGTCGTTTCCTCTACATCATTACTATAAGACATTATGGAAAAGTGACCTAATATGATATACTTTTTTTCATTGTGCTGGTGACTGTCTAATGCAGGGGTTCCCAACATTTTAGTAACTGCGTACCACTTGAAATTTTTAGATATTTTTGGCGTACCACCAGTTTTATATTTTTTTAGAAACATATATCTAATGTCAGAAAAGTGCCCAATGCCTTGTTTTATTTTAATGAAAATACTAAGAAAGCTTCATATTATATGATTAATTCACTTTTATTTCGTATTAATGATGTTTTAATATCGGAAAAAATAAAACAATTATTGAAAATTACAGTTTTATTTTTTACTCACAGGTCTAAAAACAAATAATTTTAAATAATTAGTACAAACTAAGCCCCAAACAAAAATTAACATAATCAAAAATCAATTTTTAGCGCGAAACTTGTTGTTTGTCTTTTATTAAAATATCAATATCAGTAGCAATGGAGCTTAACTTCACTCTTAAGTCCTCTTCAACGCTTACTCTGTTTCTATATTTATTTTTTGTACACAAAAGTTCAGAAAAACCACTGTCACACAAGTAACAACTGGCATAAGAAATAGCAGAGCTTGTTGGAAGATCATTGGGTACTCGGTTTTACACCCGATCCAGAAGTTAATTAGCGATTTCTCTTTAAAACTGTCTTTCGTAGAACACTAATGTGCTATTGTTAGCGTCATTTATTGCAATGTAATAACAACGTTAATCACAAAATTGCTTTAATATAATTCCATTTTTCCTATAATGGACCCCCTATTCTTTTTACCCTGTTTTTGAGTGGCATCGAGAAAGTTATCTCCAGGAGATGTGAAGTGGGATTGTTTGCTGAAGACATAGCCCTCTGGAACTCCGGTGCCAATATTGCAGACTTGGAAAATAATGTCAACCAGACTCTCGTTGACGTGTGGAATTTTGCTGAAAACCACAAATTACATTTTAATCCTTTGAAATCCACCTCCAGTTTCTTTACAACCAATAGAAAGCTGTACAATTAATAGCCTAGGATTTTTATGAATAACCCCAACCTCTTTTGGTGGATAAATATCCAAAATACATGGGTTTCGTTCTGTGCCCTGAGATTACAAGCAGTAAGCACATAGATCATCTTGTGAAAAAAAAGCAGAAAACGCCTGACTATCCTAAATATATATATCTGGACGCGACTGGGGAGCAGAATCATTTACGCTTAGAAATACATCGCCCTCTTAAGACCCATCCTGGAGTATGGTTTCCCGGTTTACTGCTGTGCTTTTAAGACTAGTCTACAGAAGCTTGAACGAGTTCAGCTGAGCGCAGCTCGGATTATTACTGGTCTTCGAAATAGCTGTCCCAACAACATTGTTCTTTTTGAGGAGGATTTACAACCACTCAGTCACAGAAGAGACCCTAATCTTAGGAAGTATTTTAATAAACTCCTTAGTTATGACTCTCAGAATCGAACTTCTGACTTCCTCAGGGGCTGGAATAACAATCAGAGACTAAAGAGAGAAAGTCCCCTTAGTCAGCGAAAATGTTTTCTCCAATACTGTAGAAGCGCATTCCTTGAACCCATGCATTGACCCATCTGAGGGTATTACCGGGGTATATTTTCACCCAAATCTTCATATCCAGGTTAACAAGTCTTCAGATCTTCCTGAGCACCTAAGGCAACTTGCCCTTGAATTGATCACTTATATCCGAGATGATGCTGTGCTTATTTATACGGATGGTAGCAGGAATGACAGGACTTGCTCCGGTAGTGGGGTATATATTAAGACTCGAAACGGATCTAATCAAATATCTATCAGAAACCCTGACGGCTGTTCCGTCTTTCGCAGCGAACTAATTGCAATTAATGCGGGTCTAGGTACAGTCCTTCCACTCCCTGGGGATGAGGAAATCTGGATTCTGTCTGACAGCCGGAGCGCCATCCAGCATCTTACTAACTGACACAGAGTCCGTGATAATACTGGAGTTGCTATCTTGGACAAGCTGAGGCGGCTCTCCTCATCTCGTGAGATTCACTTACAGTGGATCCCTTCCCACGTTGACCTTGCCGGTAACGAAATGGCTGATGCCCCGGCAAAGAGGGGAACTGACGAGCCTATGCAAACTCCGCCGTCTCTAACTTATACTGAACTATAGACATAAATGCCTTGTTCAGTCTGCATTTGCCACTCCCCCTGTGCAAAAAATTGGTACAAGAGTAATCGTCCCGGTGGATCTCTATCCCTCCGGTGCAGCAGACAGGAACAAACTACAATAACACGATTTCGTAGTGACCGCCTCAAAACATTGACTTATGCCAACAAAGAAAAGGACTTTCCAATTTGTACCAAGTGTTCCAAAGGCCAGGCCACTCCGGATCATATCCTTGAGTGCTTGGGACTTGATAAAGAAGATCTTCTGGAGTGACCATTATTGGTCATTGATTTCTTGAGAGTGTGCGATATCATGGACCTAGTCTAGCTCTGCTGGGCTGCAGGGATCAGCAACAACAACAACAAAATATTGGGACATATAATTATTACATGCCCCAATATTTGTTATTTACCGTTTGTAAAAAAGAAGTTTGTTAACATTCTCCACCTTAAGCCGACTTCTTTTTTCACTAACTATCAGACCAGTAAGGGAAAAAAACTCTTTTTGATGAAACGGATGTCCCCATCGCTGACTAATACGTAGTCGCACGGTTATTTTTCTTAATTTTTACTATGGTGCTTTTTTCATTCAATAATAAAACATCGACAACGTAAAAACATCGATGTTAAATTTCCGTGTTGTAATATTTCATTGGTTCCAATAAATCGACTGTAAATACAACAATGTTTTTTATAAAACATCGATGTTTTGAAGACATCGACATCGATGTCGCATCAATACCTTTCAGCCCCTTCACCACTTGGCCACTTTGGTATAAAAGTATGTTGTTCAATTTACTGATTATGAAAATTTGGTTATTTTTATAATGGTAATTCTTTTACATAAAAATTAAACATCGATGTTACAAAAACATCGATTCCAATAAATCGATGTTAAAAACATCGATGGTTTGAAAACATCGGCATCGATGTCGCATCCCTACTAACAAGCTGTCGGATTCTATGTAAATCCGCTGGAGTCCGATCCTTTATTGTAGGATAGGGTACATAATTAACGTAAACTTATCTATCATCTTCAATTCACAATCTACTTCAATATATTCATGTGTTTTAAGAAGCACGGTATATCGCGCGGAATACGAATAACTTCCTATAAAGTGAGTGTTATTCCCAAACAAAGTTAAATGCTATTTCGCAGAACGCTAATGTTCTCGCGCGTTCTCGCTAATTTATGCACTGCTGCCTTTTAAGTCTAGAATTCGATGCATCCGAGAGAAAATCAACTTCAGTAAAAATATTCTCCTTGCCCCACGTCATTAGTCGAATTCCATTGGCTCTCTATGTATCCACTGCTGCTCAATCTATTATGAATGAGGATAGAAGTTAATCGTTTCGGATGAAATTTTGATGAGTTAAATCAATGCCTTACAGAATAAACCGATTACCTGACCACAAACGGGCCCTGTTTTCTTTATTTCGTGACTGAATTCGTGCATTTTTTGATTATGTTATGCTAATATACAAATATAGACGAACAATAAATCTGGGCAAACGGATTTTAGCATAAAAGGCTCAAAGTTTCAAAGAATTGAAAGTTATTAGGTTATCGTTTTTTAACTGCTCACTTTTATATGAAATTCTACCTTTTGATTTATGGGGATGCGGTAGACTGGTTGAAAGTGTAACGGACTAGTAACAGGAGATTTGCAAGTTAAATTCCAACTAAAGACAGTCGTGTACTAAGTGGTTTGGTGCAAAATAAATCTTTCGTGGCCTTCAATGTCCTCGCCTTGGTGGGGTGGACATTGGAGAAACTGATGCGTGAGTTGAATATAAATGACCAGACGTGAGAATCTTTACCGTAAATTATTAATGTTACCCTATTGTTGTCGAACCTCTCAAAACGAATCGTAAGTCCATTTATCTCAAGTTATACAATTCAAGCACAAATATATTTATTTCATAGTATTAAACATTTTAGGAAGCGTGAATTGAACGGATAGAAATACATTAATAGTATTGATATAGTGCATAACAATAAATATCCAGAAAATCCAGTGGTACAACAATCCGTCTTGTATAATTATGTTTAGACTGCATAAAGATCTTGAGAATCTTTTAGATCCTATTATTTTAAAGATCAAAACAGTACTTAAGGTGCGTGAGCGAGGAAGTCGACAAAGAACACAAACAATCAGTCCGCAGTTCAATGGTACCAGTCTTTCTGATAAATCTCCTCGGGCAAGTTGTCGTATAATGTTCCAGCCTTGGGCGAGGGCTTGATCTTTCGCTTTTTCGATTTCAGGCGTTTGATGGGGTAGACTAGCAAGTAGCAGATTGTTTCGAAGAGATCGAACAAGGATATGAGGGACAAGCCCAGCCACATTCCCATGTAGCCACCGACGTAGCTGTACAACTCCACACTCTGAAACAGCAGTGAACGATCAGTGACAAGACACAGTTAAACATCAATGTTTGTGCATGTGGGTATAAAACAGGAATTCAGAATTGTCATGACCAAGGGTTATATAGACTAATTTATTGGAGGGACACCCACAAACCATAAAAGTTTATCTTACCATGTTATTTATTTTATTGATATTTATTATTTATATTTTATACTGTCACAAAAATAAAGATGATAAAAGTAAATATTGAATTTTTCTTGTGGTAATGGTGCCGACCAACCGGTATAGTGGTTAAGGTGTTAGCCTCTAGATCGGAAGGTTCCTGGTTTGAATCCGGGTACGGGCATGGATATTTGTAAGCGTACGGTGTAGAGGCGGCTGGTGCACCTTAAATCTGTCGTGGCCGAAAGTCTTCACGTTGGGTTGGTGTGGAAGTTTGGAGAGTGGGGTGCCAACTCAGGTGTTGCTTCGTCATCTGACCGTGGCTCAAAATTACAAAGTGTTGTCCTCGGATCTTTCCCTTACGGGACTGATCCCGGACTGTCGTTAATAGCCCGTTGTGTTGCTCTAGTACGACGATTACCATTACCATAAGGTAATTACCATTACCTTATGGTAATTTTAGTTACAATCTTGACGACGGTCCGGGATCAATCCCTTAAGGGAAATATCCGAGGACAAAACTTCGTAATTTTGAACCACGGTCAGATGACGAGGCAACACCTGAGCTGGCACCCCACTCTCCATACTTCCACACCAACCTAATGTGAGGACTTTCGGCCACGGCAGATTTAAAGTGCACCAGCCGATTCTACACCATACGCTTACAAACATCCATGCCCTGACCCGGATTCGAACCAGGTAAGTTAAGTTAATTTTAATTAACGTCGTACTAGAGCTACACAACGGGCTATTGACGACGATCCGGGATCAATCCCTTAAGGGAAAGATCCGAGGACAACACCTCGTAATTTTGAACCACGGTCAGATGACGAGGTAACACCTGAGCTGGCACCCCACTCTCCAAACTTCCACACCAACCAAACGTGAGGATTTTTCGACCACGACAGATTTAAGGTGCACCAGCTACAATAAGAGTTCACTGCGTTTAACAATACAAATACAGAATTCTAGTCTTGTGAAATCTGCAGTTCCCCATTATACATTTTGGGTATGAGATTGTAGCAATTCAGTTCCCCATTAACTGGAACGCACTTTAAATTAAAAACCATTAAAGTTACAGTGTATAGGTATGTACTATTACAGGTGCGTCACCGATGAGGACACGTGTAAATGGGCCAAATGTCCTCACTTCGGTGTGGTGTGGAAATTTGGAGAGTGTGGTGCCAGTTCAAATGTTAACCTCGTCATTTGACTGTGTTTCGAAATGACGAGGTGTTGTCCTCAGCACTTTCCCTTCGGAAATGTTCCCGGATCGTCGTCATTAGCCCTGTGTGTTGCTCCGCGACGTAAATTCAACTACTAACTACCTGGCATTTAAAGTTGTAGGACTATAACAATGAATACAGTAAATTGAACTAAAAATAATTGTGTGTGTTTTTATCTTTATGCCTAAAACCAGTTGTGTCCTACAGTGTATGAGTTGCATTAAAAAATTAAACTTATAGAGAAATACGTAAGAAAGGAAGAGTAATGGATTAGAAACTGGAGGATAGCGAGTTCAAAACTTGGTCCAACCAAAGACAGTCATGTATGCGGGAACTGGTGTACGTTAGATATGTAGTGGCCTTATATGTCCTTACGTTGTTGTGGTGTGTACGTTTGGAGCGTAAGGTGCTAGCTCAGGTATTATCGTCGTCTTCTAATCATGGTTCAAAATTACGAAATGAAGTCCTCGTATCTTTCCCTTAGGAATTGATCCCGGACCGTCGCCAATATCCCGTTGTGCCCAACCAGTGAGACATTAATAAGTACCTACCTGCCCAGATAATGAGCAACAAATAAAAACTGGTTAAGGTAATTAAAGCATGCAGAACTAAAGCTTAGTATACAAAGCTTAAAATTCATTCATTCAAAAGTTTTAACTTTTTAAGAGGGCCCGGGACACGTTGGAAAAAAATATTTTATTAATTAATTTAGAATTTTGAATTTATTTGTACTGATTACCCATCTAACTAATAAACAAAATCACAACACAAAATTTTTCTAAAAGTTCTTTAAAAATTTTAAATTAAAATTTTTTGAAAAAAAGAGGGGTCATTTTAAATTGCTAAGGCTCAAAATATTTTTGATCAATTTTCAAAATTCTTGCAGTAAATTATTCAAAAATTTATTAACTTTAATTTTGATTCAGAAATTTAAAAAATATTAACTTATTAAAAAATAAAAAATATTTAAAAGAAAATTTTTGAAAATTTTAAGGTACTTTTTTTTTAAAAGTTGTATTTTTAAAAGTAAATATATGTTTCAAATTTGCTGAATCAAAATTAAAGTATAATGTTTGAAAAAAATATATTCCAAATCTCAACCCTTAAACTTTATCGGTTTTCGACTTATAGCAATTTGAATACAGCAAATATTGAAAAAATGTATCAGGGAGAAAAACGCATTTAAGGTTTTAAGGACAGATGTTGTTGCCATGACAACAACTGTCAAGAGTGTTAGATTTTCAAAACAACGCACCACAAAAATTATTATATCTCTTGTTCTAATTAAGATAGAAACATAATTTAGACGTCATTTTAAACAGAAAAACACAGAAAATTTCTTAAAATAATAAAAAAAAAATTCGAAAATTTGACGATTTTTGTGTCCCGGACCCCTTTAATGTTTATGACAATTTAATAAATTATTTTTAATTTTCGAGAGGTAAGGAAACGGAGTTTTACTTACCTCAAATTGGGGTTGATATATATAACTTGTTAATTGAAATTTCTTGAAAGATATAGATAACTTGATAGTTGAATATCTACAAGAAGTAATCAAAAATATTATTTTACGCAAAGTAATATAAAAATCATTCAAAATTAGCATTCTAAAATCTTAAACGACAGCCAAATTATAAAAACGCTTTATAAACCAGTTTTTTTTTCAAACGACTGCATTCAAATATTTATGGCATCCAAAATTATTTATTCATTATTAATTATTAATCAAAGTAATTGTGCGTCACGATTTGTAGGCACGATCAGCTGAATTAAATTAAGGAAAATATCATTTTATTAAACAAAATATCGATGTACTTACTTGCACCACTCATCTGTATGTGAGCACTGAAAGAAAAAGAAGAAAATTATCGAATGATCGAAACTAGATGAGAAAACTGGTACATCTGCATTCACTGCCCCGTTTTATTCCAACGCTCTTGGCAAGTTTTTTGGCGCACTTTTAGTAACGAGTTATAAGAGGTGAAAGCAACCCATCTTCATTACTGTTATTACGGTTTTTATAGCAACCTCGGCAAGCGGAAATTATAAAAGGAAATGTTTGTCAGTTTGTTTTCTGCATGCTAAGCCCTAACGTGGGATTTGGCACACAGATTGTCCAAATTTTTTGCATATTTTGGGTCGCGGCAAATTTTAAAATTCAATCTAGATAATTTTTAAATGAATTTAATGAAATTTTATTATTATTGTTATTTAATTATTATTATTATAGTTTTCCTTAGAATGCAACAGCATAAAATATAACAAAATTCTGAATTTATTTTTTTTCGTTTCCGTTTTCATTTTGCGCGGAGCAATAATTTTCCAGCAGACGATAAAAAACAAATTAACTTTTAATTGGAGTTATGTAGATTTTTTCTCTCTCATAGACCTTTAAATATGGAGTAAAAATTTCAACTGATTTGAAATCTTCGAGAAATTCACATTAAATCGATATCTAAAAATACAATTTTCTTTAAATAAATAAAAAAAATTAATTGAATATCTTTTATATTTTCCCAAGAAATTGTGACGTCAGGTCAACCCTTCGCGTTTAAAAAATAAACAGATTACATTTCAGCGAAGAAAAGCAAAAAATAATAATAATAACCCAGCAAAAAAAATCAGTATCTCTTTCCTTCCCAGCAAAAAAAATCAGCAAAAAAACTTCAAAAAAACCCTGCAGGTTTCCTGCATGAATTTCGGACAAAATTCCTGCAGGAAACCTGCAGTTTTTTGATTGGTTGTCATGATGATTAATGACTGGTGGCGCCATCTAGTGGCGGGATGAGCAAACACATTATTTTTTATTTAAAAAAATTTGTTAATAACGTCTTTCTAGAGCTACACAACTGGGTATTGACAACGGCCCACAGTCGATACACTAATGGAAATATCCGAGGACAACACTTTGTAATTTTGCAATACGATCAGTTGATGGGAATCGAACACGGGACCAAGGATCTAGATTTCAGTGTGCTATCCATTAGGCCGTAAGAGACATATCCAAAATCTGTGAATTAATGTAGTGTTTGCTTTTTCACTGTTTTGGAATGGTGCTTTTTTCACAAGGAATACATTCAAAATGGTTTAAATTTTATTTGGAGGGATTTAATACTTTTACAAAATAAGCAACCAGGTGATACATTGCATAATATAAAAACCTATCACATATTATTGGTATGTGATAGAAATTTCCTGTCTTCACATTTGAATTTAGCATTGAAAATATTCTGGAAATGTTAAGACCTCATACAACAAATTCATTACAGATTAGTTTTATAATTCCAAAATATGTATGCAAATTATTAATTTTGTTGGGAGTTAATATAGCAGACTACATTCAGATATTTGGTATGTTATAGAAATACAAAATATGTGTTGAAATAAATATTTTAATTGAAGGTTGGCCAGCAGTATCTAATTCCAAGGTTACATTTTATGGTGGGACTGAAAAATGAAATAAACTGCAATAATTGCTGTTTTTTTATTATGGAAATTTTTTTACTTTTTTTAATGAAATTATTAAAGATATATATATTAATTTTAATTAAACATATTAGTTGATAATTTTTTTCATAAAAACTGCATTTTTTATGAAGGAAAAATGCCTTTATAAAATTTCTTCATTAAAACTGCAGTTTTTATGAAGGAATTTTTTGAAGGCATTTTTACTGCATTTTCCTTTATAAAAACTGCAGTTTTTATGAAGATAAAAATGAATTTGGAAAAATTGTAAATTTAATTTCAGAAAAACTGCAGTACTAATGAAAGAAACCATTATTCCTTCAAAACCTCTGCATTTTCTCTGCGTAAAATCTGCACTTATCTAACTGCCTTCAAAAAACCTGCATTCACCTTCAATATAGATATAGTGTTGCATGCTACACATGTCCCACTACAAAGACAGATAACAGTCCTAATAAAAGTACATCCGGTAAATTATCGAGGGCTCGGGTTCACACTAGGGATGCGACATCGACCGCAAAACATCGATGTTTTCAAACTTCGATGTTCAAAATTAAAACATCTATGTTGATAATACATCGTCCCAAAAACATCGATGTTTTTAAAATTCAGTGTACTTAAACTTTTTCCCCTGTTTCTTAAAACTAGTTTAGCAACTAGTGATGTGACATCGACAGGAAAACATTCATGCTATGAAACATTGATTTTATAAATTAAAACATCGATATTGATAATACATCCCCAGGAAAAAAAATCAGCAAAAAAACTTCAAAAAAAACCTGCAGGTTTCCTGCATGAATTTCGGACAAAAAACCTGCAGGTTTCTTGCATGAATTTTGGACAAAATTCCTGCAGGAAACCTGCAGTTTTTTGACTGTTTGTCAGGATGATGAATGACTGGTGGCGCCATCTGGTGGTGAGATAAGTAAACACATTATTTTGGATTCATAAAAAAAAAAAGAATATCGTCGATGTAGAGCAACACAACGGGCTATTGACAATGGTCCACGATCTATTAATAGGGGAACGAACCGAGGACAACACCTCGTAACTTTGAATCACGATCAGATGATTGGACTCGAACCCGGGACCAAGGATCTGGAGTTTAGCATGCTATCCATTAGGCCGTAACAGTCATATCGAAGAGTGGTGAATTAATGTAGTGTTTGTTTTTTCTCTGCTTTGGACTTTGTTTTTTTTTCACTATGAATAAATTGAAAATGGTTTAAAGGGGTCCGAGACACAAAAATCGTCAAATTTTCGAAACACTTTTTATTATTTTAAGAAATTATCTGTGTTTTTCTGCTTAAAAAGACGTCTAAATCATATTTCTATCTTAATTAGAACTAGAGATATAATAATTTTTGTGGTGCTTTTTGTTCTGAAAATCTAACACTCTTGACAGTTGTTGTCATGGAAACAACATCTGTCTTTAAAACTTTAAATGCGTTTTTCTCCATGTTACATTTTTTCAAGATTTCCTATATTCAAATTGCTATAAGTCGAAAACCGATCAAATTTAGGGGTTGAAATTTGGAATATATCTTTTTCAAACATTATACTTTAATTTTGATTCAGAAAATTTGAAACAAATATTTACTTTTAAAAATATAACTTTAAAAAAAAGTACCTTAAAATTTTCAAAAATTTTCATTCAAATATTTTTTATTTTTTATTAAATTAATATTTTTTAAATTGTTGAATCAAAATTAAAGTTTATAAATTTGTGAATAATTTACTGCAAGAATTTTGAAAATTGTACAAGAATATTTTGAATTTTAACAATTTAAAATGACCACTCTTTTTTTCAAGAAATTTTAATTTTAAATTTTAGAAAAACTTTTGAAAAAATTTTGTGTTGTGATTTCGCTTATTAGTTAGATGGGTAATCAGTACAAAAAAAATCAAAATTCTAAATTAATTAATAACAATTTTTTTTCAATGTGTCCCAGACCCACTTAAATTTTGTTTGGAGGGATTTAATACTTTTACAAAATAAGAAACCAGGTGATATATAACAGACCAAATTCAGATATTTGGTATGTTGGAGAAATACATTAGATGCGTTTAAATAAAGATTTTAATCGAATGTTGGCTAGCAGTATCAAATACAAGGTTACATTTTATGATTGGACTGAAAGATGAAATAATCGACAATAAATGCAATTTTTTTATTATGGAAAATTTTCACTTTTTTTAAGAAAATATTTAATATATATATATATTAATTTTAATAAAACATAATAGTTGATAAGTGTTTTCATAAAAACTACATTTTTTATGAAACAAAACTTTAACTTCAAACTTTATTTTTCCTTCATAAAAACTGCAGTTTTTATGAAGGAAATATGCTTTTATAAAATTCCTTCATAAAAACTGCAATTTTTATGAAGGAAAAATGCTTTTATAAAATTCCTTCATAAAAACTTCAGTTTTTATGAGGGATTTTTTTTAAGGCATTTTTACTGCATTTTTCCTTTATAAAAACTGCAGATTTTATGAAGGTAAAAATTAATTTGGAAAAATTATAAATTTAATTTCCGAAAAACTACAGTACTAATGAAGGAAACCATTATTCCTTCAAAACCTCTGCATTTTCACCGCTTAAAATCTGCACTTATCTAACTGCCTTCAAAAAACCTGCATTCACCTGCAAAAAACCTTCAAAATAGATATTTTTTTGAAGGAAAGATGCTGATTTTTTTTGCTGGGTCGCCCCAAAGCCATCGATGTTTTTAAAATTCAGTGTATTTAAACTTTTTCCCCCATTCCTAAAAACTGATTTAGTAACTAGAGATGCTACAGTGACAGCAAAATATCGATGTTTTGAAACTTTAATGTTCAAAATTAAAACATCGATGTTGATAATACATCGCCTCAAAACCATCGATGTTTTTAAAATTCAGTGTACTTAAACTTTTTCCCCTGTTTCTTAAAACTAGTTTAGCAACTAGTGATGTGACATCACTAGTTGTGACATCACAGGTGTGTGATCCAAAGACGAACGCACCTGTTTCACAAAGTTGACGATGTAACCGTTGAAAAATTCTATGATCCGGCATTCGTCGATCAGGATACTCCGCGCGATACATTTGTAACGCAGCTCTGCCGTTACCATTTGCACGGCCGTACATGTAATGCATGTCTGCTTTTTCTGCATACGTAAAGTCACCCATCGTCTACGGCAGCACAATTGTGAATGGCGCTTTTCCCTACTGCGATGCATCATGTTCAACAGCGGCTAGACATCTACTGCCCTCTACCGGCAATGATACCAACCGATCACTCCATTTCTCTTTCCTTTTATTTCCCCTGTTTACGCCTCACCGCGTCACTTGCGACTATACATTCCTATACAATAAATCATTGTTACAATGTCCTGTACCTACCATTAAAGTTTGTACCATGAATTCGGGACCACCCTGTATTAGTATCGACCTCTCTCGTTCTAAAGGAACGTAATGAAATTCCTGAATACACAATATAAGAAAACAAAATCGCTGGGCCGTAACGGGTTTATACAGGAGGAAGGTTTACTTGTGCCACTGCCACTAGAACTTTCCGATGATCTGAACATTTTCCAGATGGCTCTGTTGAAGCGACTGTCGCGACAGCCGTTCGCCGGAGAATTTGATGTTTAAATATTTTTATTTACCATCTACTACTAACCTATCTAAACATACCCAACTAATAATGTAGTTTACATTACATTAATGCTCTTATATTACGTTTTTTTAATGTGCACCTAAAATATAACCTGTGCACCTAATTTAAAAACTTAGGTGCACAAGGTGCCCCTGTAATACAAAATCTATTTCGAGGCCTGTTATAGGCCTTAATATTTGTTAGTTACAATTTTTAAAACAGAGAAGTTTGTTAACTTTCTCCGCCTTAAGCCGACATCTTTTTTCACCAGTTAGGGAAAAAACTCTTTCTGATGGGATAGATGTCGCCATCACTGACAAATACTTGGCTGCACGGTTATTTTTCTTAATTTTCACTATGGTGCTTTTTTTTTCATTAAAAAATACAACATCGACAATATAAAAACATTGATGTTGATTGGCTCCATTATATCGATGGTAAATACAACAATGTTTTTACAAAACATCTATGTTGCATTCCTACTTTTCAGACCCTTCACCCTTGGCCACTTTGGTCTAAAAGTATGTTCAATTTACTGATTATAAAAATTATGCTACTTGTTTTTTTTTTTTTATATAATGGTACTTTGTTTTACTTAAATATAAAACATCGACAAGTGTAAACATCGATGTTACAAAAACATTTGCTCCAAAGCATCGATGTTTTTTATAAAACATTGATGTTTTGAAAACATCGACATCGATATCGCATACCTACCCGTTACTAAATAGAATAATAAAACACTTTTTTCTCAACAACATGCAGTGTCCAAATACATTTATCCATATAGTGTATATGTTACCGCTTATATGTTACCGCTAAAGCTCAAAAGCCGTTAATGTGCACATTACATAGCTAATCTGGAGATTAACTTATTTGCTCCGTTAACGTGCGGAATCAAGAGTTTTCTGCATTTAACCTAAGTAATATGCACATCATGTTCCCATACCAAATCAATACCTCTGGTGGTACCTGATCAGGGTGTTATCGGCTTCTGATTGGGATCTAAATTACGATACGTGTGAGTGAATGGATGTGTGAAAGGGACCTTCATGTAAAACGGCCATGAGGTATTGATAAGCCGTTAATGTGCACATTACATAGCTAATCTGGAGATTAACTTATTTGCTCCGTTAACATGCGGAATCAAGAGTTTTCTGCATTTAACCTAAGTAATATGCACATCATGTTCCCATACCAAATCAATACCTCTGGTGGTACCTGATCAGGGTGTTATCGGCTTCTGATTGGGATCTAAATTACGATATGTGTGAGTGAATGGATGTGTGAAAGGGACCTTCATGTAAAACGGATGTGTCATGTATGAAGAAGTCCAGCCCTCCGGGGCAATGGCACCCCCAATTGGGCCACATGGCCCGCAGGACAACAACAATATGCACATTCACGGCTTCCGTATCGTTAAAGTTCAAAAGTTTGTTTCTCTATGCAATTCAAGGGTCACCAATCTTTAGATTGCACTCTATGCAAAATTTTATCATATGTTTTGC
Source organism: Metellina segmentata (assembly GCA_947359465.1). Classification (NCBI taxonomy): domain Eukaryota; kingdom Metazoa; phylum Arthropoda; class Arachnida; order Araneae; family Tetragnathidae; genus Metellina; species Metellina segmentata. The sequence goes on from OX375882.1 coordinate 97,843,717, forward strand.
AAATTCATTTCCTTAGTTGTAATAATATTTTAAACCGTTTGATTATTTCTATTATAGTTTTTTAATTGATTGATAATTGATTCTATCAACTAATTTGTTGATTGTTTGGTTGTATTAACTTGATTCTTTAGGTAACGAAAAATAAATAAATAACATTATGTTCATTTAAGCGTACAGAAACATTGCTGTTGTTTCCAGCAAAGATCTTATTTTCACTTTAACGAGTGCGTAGTAGGTAATGATTAGATTATCTAGGTAATTTGCTAATTACCTAGGTAATTTGAGAAATGAAACAATTTTCGGTACTTTAACGGATCACTCTAGTTAACCTGCACATTACCTAGATACTATTTAGAATAACTGATTACTGCACTTTAACAGTATCTACTAGAAAACAACTATATCGTTTAACTAAAAAAGCAAGCTTACCAAGTGCTGTTGGCTGTTCACCTCTTCATGTCTGACCACGTAGTTATAATCACTATAAAAACCAATAGCAAAATGTCACTGTTGCTCTAAATAATTTGAATAACTGATTTCAGTTGATTAAAACTATTTTTCTTAATGTATCTAAAGAAAATAAATATCTTACGAATTTAGTGATAAACGCGTTAATAAAGTCATATTTAAAATCTTTAAACAAATGCAACTAAAAGTATACAAACGAAATACTAATCAGAAATCCTAAAATTTTTAAATCAATTTATTTATTGCACTTTATGAAGTTCAATTTAACTGGATATTTGCAAGGTTTGGATACTTTCTAAATTCATAAAAATATTTATTTATATTATTTCGTATTATATTTGGTGATATTACACTCTTCATTTGGCTGTGTTGGAAATTACTAGGTGTTGTCCTCGGATATTTCCCTTAAGGATGGATCCCAGACCGTCGCTAATAACCTCTATTGTTGCTCCCAGATAGACTTAAATTCAATTATTCACCTACCTACGTTATAATATTATACACTAGCCAATACGTGGCTAGCCCGGCGTTGCCCGTGCCCGTGGTGTAAGGTGTAAAATTTTCCGCAGATTTCAAATCCGTTGAACATATATTCAATTTAAAAATTATTTATTTAAAGAAAACCATATTTTTTGGTATCAATCTAAAGTGAAATTTTCCGCAGATTTCAAATCCGTTAAAATTTTTACTCTATCTTTAACGGTCTAGGAGATAGAAAAAAGAACTACATAACTCAATTTAAAACTTTTTTTTTATCCTCTCCTGGAAAATCCTTAGTCGGCACAAAATGAAAGAGGAAACGAAAAAAGTAATTTTCTTGGACAAAACATTAAGAAGAGGAGAGTTGGATGAACTTGTAAATAATGATGATAAACTTTGCATTTTAAAATGGAAAGACAATAAAAGCGTTTTATTTTTATAATCGTATTTGGGCAGTGAACCTATGTTAAGCTGTATGAGGTGGTCAAAGGAAGAGAAAAAAAGATTATCATAGCACAGCCAGCAGTTGTTCAGGCCTATAATAGCTCAATGGGTGGAACCGATTTATGTGACCTCTATTTGGTCTATTATAGGTGTGCCATGCGAACAGTAAGAGTGTTTATTCATTTTGTAGATCTGTTTATTTCTAACTGCTGGATATGGTATGTGCGCTATTATAAAGCAAATCAATTAAAATTCTTATCCCTCATTGACAACTGAATGCAGGTGGCACAAGCCCTCATTACGTATGAAGGGAACATAACAAAAAAAAACATAAGAAAACAAACATATTCAGAGGAAGAAACTCCAAAAAGGCAGAGGAAGGTTTTCAATAGACCAATCAAAAAATTTAGACTTGATAATGCAGGCCATGTGCCAAAATTTATGGATGATAAAAATTCATCAAAGTGCATATTAGTTGGATGCAAATCCAGGACAATAGTTATGTCTACAAAATGTCAAATGTGCCATTGAATCATGAAAATTAACTGTGTCATGAAATACCACACACAATAAAAATTATATTAAAAAAATTGTTTTTGTGTCTTATTACCCAGCAAAAAAAAATCAGCATCTTTCCTTCAAAAAAAGATATATTTGGAAGGTTTTTTGAAGGCAGTTAGATAAGTGCAGATTTTACGCATAGAAAATGCAGAGGTTTTGAAGGAATAATCGTTTTCTTCATTAGTACTGCAGTATTTCTGAAATTAAATTTATAAAATTTCCAATTTCAATTTTTTCTTCATAAAAACTGCAGTTTTTATAAAGGAAAAAGGCAGTAAAAATGCCTTCATAAAGTTCCTTCATAAAAACTGCAGTTTTTTTGAAGGAAAAATAAAGTTTGAAGTAAAAGTTTCTTTTTTCATAAAAAATGCAGTTTTTATGAAAACATCTATCAATTAATATGTTTAATTATAATTAATATATATTTATCTTTAATAATTTCTTTAAAAAAGTGAAAATTTTCCATAGTAAAAAAAAATTATTACAGTTTATTTCATTTTTCAGTCCCACCATAAAATGTAACCTTGGAATTAGATACTGCTGGCCAACCTTCGATTAAAATATTTATTTCAACGCATATATTGTATTTCTTTAACATACCAAATATCTGAATTTAGTCTGTTATATTAAGTAACAAAAAAATTAATAACTTGCATATATCTTAGAATTATGAAACTAATCTATGGTGAATTTTTTGTATGATATGTTAACATTTTCAGAATATTTTCAATGCTAAATTCAAATGTGAAGACAGGAAATTCCTATCATATACCAATAATATGTGATAGGTTTTTATGTTATGCAATATATCACCTGGTTGCTTATTTTGTAAAAATATTAAACCCGCCAGACAAAATTTGAACCATTTTCAATGCATTCCTAGTGAAAAAAAGCACAAGTCCAAAACAGAGAAAAAGCAAACACTGCATTAATTCACCACATTTGGATATGTCTCTTACGGCTTAATGGATAACACATTGAACTGCAGATGCTTAGATCCGGGTTCGAGTCCCATCATCTGATAGTGATTCAAAATTAAGAGGTGTTGTCCTCGGATATTTCCCTTAAGGAATTAACCGCGGGAAGTTGATAATAGTCCGTTGTGTAGGTCTAAAACGACGTTATCACCGCGATATTCTTTTTTTCCCCTTTAAATCGAAAATATTGTTTGCTTATACCACCACCAGATGGCGCCACCACTCATTGATCATCATGGCGACCAGTCAAAAAACTGCAGGTTTCCTGCAGGAATTTTGTCCGAAATTCATGCAGGAAACCTGCAGGGTTTTTTTGCAGTTGTTTTGCTGATTTTTTTTGCTGGGTATCTACAAATATTGTGTTACTTTAAAGTGATAGTGATATAGTATGTGCAAAATTTATGTAATGCAACAATAAAATGTACCTGTGTAAGTCAAAAAGCACTTCCAAAAACAAAAAATCACGTGAAAAAAAATATTTAAAAAAATATTTTGTGATTCTAATCTTCTAATAATGTTATTGTACTTATAAAAAAATAAATAATACAGCAATGTACAAACAAGAGGGTTATTAAGCAATACCTTATCATCTGAAAATTATTAGGCTTTCAGCTTTGAGACCCGAGGTACACTTATGTGTACCTAAACGTTTTAGCCTCCTATAATGCCAACATCTAAAAGAAGAATTGACGTGAGAACTTTGAAGTATTTCTCAATATTTATCAGCAAAATACTGATTTTTAAACAATTTTTATATGGCTGGTAGCAAAGAGGTTACTGTTTATGGTCATTTTTGTTGGAATTTATGTACAGCGTTTAATATTAGGGAAATTACGGAATATTTAAAATGGAAAAACAACGGTTCAAATACTTACTAGCATGGATTTCCGCATTCCAAAGAGCAGTTATTTATAATGTCGCTAGTAGTTGTATGGGGCTCTGAAAAAAAGTTAAGGTTTCATAAGACAACATATTCAACTAGTTGATTTTTAAAAATAACTATTTGCATATCATTCTCCACTTTACGACTTCATAACGCTAAGTTACATTACAATATTTCTCATAAATTTAATGTATTGTCATAGAATGTATATATTTCAGAAATCGTTTCCTGGGTAAATATGACAATTAAAATGTGTTTTGATTCCTAAGTACCCTTAAATATAACTTTCAGCATTCACTACATGGGCAATTCATACTAACCTCTGAAACCACACAATTGCTCCATATGAGGATAAGCCACGTTCCGGTCTATGCAAACACCCATAGCTTTTAGTTTGTTTAGCTTGCAATGTTCCTTGCACATCTGGAAAGATTGAAACAGAAGGGTTATATATATATATACATATCGTATAAGTTCTAGAACATGAGGATATTCAAAAAATAAAAACCAAAAGTACTTTATTGAAAATTAAAGTGTTGGTGTATCAGGGCGTTATCAGGGAGGAGCCTGGCCCATATAACACATGGTGCTTTGTACTTATATATGAGTCGCAAAACGCTAAGAAGTTGCTCATATACTCCCTAAAACACCATTAAAAGCAAATATACAAAACAATACATTAAAATACGAAAATTTAAATCAAACTAGCAACAGCAGTCGGGAGACCGGCAACACCAAGCCAGAAGATCGCATCAAATACTGCTAGCCACTGCGTTCAACAAAACGCTAACACCAATGCCTCAGAGAAAATTACGCAGTAGAATTAGTCATTGTTTGCGTAATTGTGGCATATTTGCATTATATATACACAGTCCAGTCACATTAATGAGACCACCACCTACTTTCGATGTCAACGTGAAATAACCAATAACAAAAGGCAACACATTGCAGTGGAGTGTATATAAAGGATGTCCTAGGGCATCGGAAAGCATTTCAATCGTTGGCGTAATGCAGAAACGTAGAGATTTATCTGACGTCCAAAAGGGCATGATTATTGGCTTTCGGGCCAAGGGTGGAAGCATTTCGGAAACGGCTAATTTTGTGAACTGTTCGCGTGCCACCGTGGTAAAAGTATACCGTTCATGGCAAAATGGAACTATCAAAAATCAGCGGCGTGGTACATGTGGTGCACCACGGGCTATAGATGACAGAGGCGAACGGAGGCTACGGAGATGCGTTCGGGCGAATAGACGTGCAACTGTTGAGCAACTGACCGCCCAGATCAACCAAGTGGCTACCAAGAGTGTATCTTCAACAACGGTTCAGCGAACGTTGCTGCGCATGGGCCTCCGCAGCAGACGCCTGGTTAATGCACCTATGCTGACTGCTGTTGATCGGCGACGAAGGCTGGTATTTGCATGCTAGTACCGCAACTGGACGTCCACAGAGTGGCGATAGGTGGCTTTTTCCGATGAATCACGTTTTATGCTCCATCGGACAGATGGACGTTTGCGTATACGGCGTGAAACATATTAAATCAAACACCCTGCAGCAATTGTCGGAAGGATCCAGGCTGGAGGAGGGAGCATTATGATTTGGGGAATGTTTTCCTGGTATTCTTTGGGTGCACTCATCATTGTGGAAGGCACGAGGGATCAGCACAAGTACGCATTTGTCCTTGCGGACCATGTTCACCCCTACATGCGAATTATTTTTCCTCAGAATGATTGTATCTACCAGTAGGACAATGCGAGGTGTCATACAGCTAGCAGTGTATGTGCGTGGTTCGAAGAGCTTACCGTAGACCAGGATGAGTTTACCGTACTCCCCTGGCCAGCAAACTCACCGAATTTAAACCCAATCGAGAATATGTGGGACCACCTCGATCGGGTTGTTCGCGCCATAGATCCTCAACCGCGTTATCTAGCGCAGCTGGCCACGGCACTGGAGTCGACATGGCTCAACATCCCAGTGAACACCTTCAGAAACCTAATTGACTCTCTTCCTGCACGTCTCGCAGCGGTCCGCTCTGCCAAAGGTGGTTATTCTGGCTTTTGACAGGTGGTCACATTAATGTGACTGGACTGTGTATATCATGCAAAATATGTCTGTAGAAATTTGGAGAAGGATCCATCTTTATGTGGGGTTGCCTTTCCTTGTTAAGACTCGGCCCATTGCATGAAGTACCTGGTACCATAAACCAGGGCTCGAAATACCCGGGTGCACTGTGCACGTGAAAATAAAATTGTGCACCTAATTTTTTCCCGCTAGGCGCACCCGTGCACCTAATTTAAAAACTTAGGTGCACCTTGTGCACCTGTATTAAAAAATATATTTTGAGGCCTGCCATAAACACTGACGTGTACCTCAACGTTCTGGATAATACGGCCTTGCCTACACTATGGTAATACTACGGCGATGATTGATGTTTATTCCAACAGGATCGCACTCCATTTCATACTGAAAAACGTATGCTGGCCTGGTTTCCTGAAAATGAGGTGAATTTGTTTGGCTGTCCAATCCCGATCGAACACTTGTGGGACAAACAGGAGTGACGAGTACGACACCACCATGCGCGCAGTACTTCACAATAATCTCTTCTCTCAGCCTTGCAACAGGCATGGCGATCTATTCCTGCCCAGGCTTACAGAGAACTCGTGGTAAGTGTTTCTCAACGTGTTGAAGATGTGATACAAGCTAAAGGAGAGCAGACCCGTTACTAAATAGAATAATAAGAGCAATTTTTCTGAAAAAACTTCAGTGTCCAAATACTTTTGCGAGCGACAGCGAGCAGGAGACGGAGCCTCCTAGTTTAATAATAATAATAATATGTGCTCAGTATGTAAATGTTTCTCCAAAGCAAAGCACTTTCAATTTTGATCTCCAACTGAAAATGAGAGTTAAGCATTTGAAACATACCATTTCGTTCAGGGGACCGGTTCCATTATTCTTCTTCCACTGCTTCAAATAATCTGTGCACATCGTATCATAAGGATAGGGCAGCATCTCTCTGGACACCTAATTACATTAATAGCAAAATTCATTCGGCAAAGTTTTCATATGACATAGTACAAAAAAACCCGATTTCATTGGTTGTGAACAGGGATTGTAATGCGGTACGATTTTCAAACCGACCGGATTGACACTAATCCTTGTAATTGTTTCATTCTCGGGGTTCCTTCGGAATAGGGAATTGCAAGTCTATACGATTTTCAATCCAACCGGATTGACACTAATCCTTGTAATTGTTTCATTCTCGTGGTTCCTTCGGAATAGGGAATTGCAAGTCTGTACGATTTTCAATCCAACCGGATTGACACTAATCCTTGTAATTGTTTCATTCTCGTGGTTCCTTCGGAATAGGGAATTGCAAATCTATACGATTTTCAATCCAACCGGATTGACACTAATCCTTGTAATTGTTTTATTCTCGTGGTTCCTTCGGAATAGGGAATTGCAAGTCTATACGATTTTCAATCCAACCGGATTGACACTAATCCTTGTAATTGTTTCATTCTCGTGGTTCCTTCGGAATAGGGAATTGCAAATCTATACGATTTTCAATCCAACCGGATTGACACTAATCCTTGTAATTGTTTCATTCTCGTGGTTCCTTCGGAATAGGGAATTGCAAATCTATACGATTTTCAATCCAACCGGATTGACACTAATCCTTGTAATTGTTTTATTCTCGTGGTTCCTTCGGAATAGGGAATTGCAAGTCTATACGATTTTCAATCCAACCGGATTGACACTAATCCTTGTAATTGTTTCATTCTCGTGGTTCCTTCGGAATAGGGAATTGCAAATCTATACGATTTTCAATCCAACCGGATTGACACTAATCCTTGTAATTGTTTTATTCTCGTGGTTCCTTCGGAATAGGGAATTGCAAGTCTATACGATTTTCAATCCAACCGGATTGACACTAATCCTTGTAATTGTTTCATTCTCGTGGTTCCTTCGGAATAGGGAATTGCAAATCTATACGATTTTCAATCCAACCGGATTGACACTAATCCTTGTAATTGTTTTATTCTCGTGGTTCCTTCGGAATAGGGAATTGCAAGTCTATACGATTTTCAATCCAACCGGATTGACACTAATCCTTGTAATTGTTTCATTCTCGTGGTTCCTTCGGAATAGGGAATTGCAAATCTATACGATTTTCAATCCAACCGGATTGACACTAATCCTTGTAATTGTTTCATTCTCGTGGTTTCTTCGGAATAGGGAATTGCAAGTCTATACGATTTTCAATCCAACCTGATTGACACTAATCCTTGTAATTGTTTCATTCTCGTGGTTCCTTCGGAATAGGGAATTGCAAGTCTATACGATTTTCAATCCAACCTGATAGACACTAATCCTTGTAATTGTTTCATTCTCGTGGTTCCTTCGGAATAGGGAATTGCAAGTCTATACGATTTTCAATCCAACCGGATTGACACTAATCCTTGTAATTGTTTCATTCTCGTGGTTCCTTCGGAATAGGGAATTGCAAATCTATACGATTTTCAATCCAACCGGATTGACACTAATCCTTGTAATTGTTTCATTCTCGTGGTTCCTTCGGAATAGGGAATTGCAAGTCTATACGATTTTCAATCCAACCGGATTGACACTAATCCTTGTAATTGTTTCATTCTCGTGGTTCCTTCGGAATAGGGAATTGCAAATCTATACGATTTTCAATCCAACCGGATTGACACTAATCCTTGTAATTGTTTTATTCTCGTGGTTCCTTCGGAATAGGGAATTGCAAGTCTATACGATTTTCAATCCAACCGGATTGACACTAATCCTTGTAATTGTTTCATTCTCGTGGTTCCTTCGGAATAGGGAATTGCAAATCTATACGATTTTCAATCCAACCGGATTGACACTAATCCTTGTAATTGTTTCATTCTCGTGGTTCCTTCGGAATAGGGAATTGCAAGTCTATACGATTTTCAATCCAACCTGATTGACACTAATCCTTGTAATTGTTTCATTCTCGTGGTTCCTTCGGAATAGGGAATTGCAAGTCTATACGATTTTCAATCCAACCTGATTGACACTAATCCTTGTAATTGTTTCATTCTCGTGGTTCCTTCGGAATAGGGAATTGCAAGTCTATACGATTTTCAATCCAACCGGATTGACACTAATCCTTGTAATTGTTTCATTCTCGTGGTTCCTTCGGAATAGGGAATTGCAAGTCTATACGATTTTCAATCCAACCGGATTGACACTAATCCTTGTAATTGTTTCATTCTCGTGGTTCCTTCGGAATAGGGAATTGCAAGTCTATACGATTTTCAATCCAACCGGATTGACACTAATCCTTGTAATTGTTTCATTCTCGTGGTTCCTTCGGAATAGGGAATTGCAAGTCTATACGATTTTCAATCCGGCCGGATTGACACTAATCCGGCTAGATCGCACCGTATCCGGCCGGATTGGTATTTTGTTAATAAGTCTATCTAACCAATATGTATTTTTCCAAAATCGGCTGAGTGAAAGTAGGTAAAAAGGATATTATTCCAAATTGACGAACAAAGCGTTTATTTTAGCATTAGAAAATCAACTTTATTAATATAATCCATAGGTAGGAAATCAATCACCAACAAAAATTATAGTCGCTACTAGTACTACTAGTAGTAAGTATTAAACGATTTATGGTGATCAGTCTTACTAGTTTCCATACCTAAAAACATAAGTTTGTTTTATACGTAGTACTTTTCTATTTATCTAAAATTATGTTGTCTATATCTCTAATGACGTTGAGCAAATGACATATAAATTGTACCTAACCTTGTCTCATACTAACATAAAAATCTAATCTTTGGCAGTTTTTGGTCAACATAACCAACAAGGGAACTCTTAATTCTTCTTAATTGGTTAAATCGAAGTTATATAGTAATGAAAATCCCTTTTGAGTTTGAAAGAACGATCGAAGGAAACAAATCGTATTAATTGTGTAATCCCCCAACCTACTTCTCAATGAACTGCAAATATAACCAGCGGCCGAGAAGGATCTCTCACCTTCGACACTAGTTGGTTTAACCGTCATTAAGTAGTCGTACATAAGAGACAAACATTTTTCTTTGACTCGATTTCATATGAATTCATTTCTTTCTTCGGTATTTTCTCAAAATCTGTTTCTTTTCTAAAGTTTGTCTTTTTGCAATAGTCTTCATTTTCTTGCAGAATTTGCTTTTCTAATTCCTCTTTTTTCAAAAAAATATTATTGATAATTTAATTTATTATTTTTGCTAGAATCCTCCAAACCAGGGGTGGCCAACCTGTGGTGCATGCGCCAAAAGTGGCGCATTGGAAGATTACGAGTGGCGCATTGTATCCTTGCTCCTACTTATTCGTTTGAAGTAGGCGCCATATCTGAATCCCTCTTCATATTTTCAACACCAGAGTGCTCTCAGTTCATTTGTTCAGAATTCAGAAATTGCTAAGCCCTGTCTCCAAATATTTGCACACCATCTTGGTAATAGAGGCATTGAAAGGAAATCAGACGAAATTGTTACGAGACCTATCGAGGAACTCTTTCAGGATGTATCTCAGCAACTGGAAGACCTTGTTAATTATTTTTCCTAGCTTTGAATGAATCAACGGACATATGTGATGTGACCCAGTTAAGAATATTTATAAGAGGAATTGATGATGATTTTATGTAGTTTAGGAACGACATACAGATGCGATTAAGTATTTTCATCCATGAAATTTATTAAAAGGAAAATGAGGTCGCGAATGATTGATTCAAATTGGAAGAATTTTCTCCTGCTTTCAAATACAAATACAAATATTGACGACCAGCTACAGGCTCAAGCCCAACAAGGCTGGTCCTTTGTTTATGAATTCCCCAATTCCCACTGACTATCCAATTGTGTCTTAAATTCGTACAATCCCTTTGAATTAACTATATTTTCTGGCAACGCGTTCCAACTGCCTATTACCCTATTAAAGTAGTAGTTTTTCCTTAAATCCCGATTAAAATGTGTCTTATTCAATTTATACCCATGGCCCCCTTGTTCTGTTATCCCTATTGAAATTTAAGCCCTCTGTGTCCCCTTGTTTTACCAACTTGAAAAGCTGAATCAAATCCCCCCCTCCTTCTTCTTCTTTCCAGTGTATACATGTTTAGCTTACTTAAACGTTCATTATAGTCGAAATATGCTAGCCCCTTTATTATTTTTGTAGCTCTGTGCTGAACCCTTTCAATTGATTCTATGTCCTTTCTCATATATGGAGCCCAGAATTGTACAGCATATTCTAGATGTGGTCTTACTAAACCCTTATATAACAAATTGAACACCAAACATTGAGACTAGCGAAAATAGTATCAAAAGTCTCATTTATAGTAAGTAATATTTATGTGCTGTAATAGATATTGTTTTACATACAATAATTAAATTATTTTATGGCGTTAATTATGTCTGAAAACATACTTTTATTAAAGAGGTTATGAAGGATATGCCAGGACTATGAACGTACGAAGGTAAAAAAAAGTGCTTGCGTTGTATGGCGCATCTGAACTCATGTATGAAAAAAATTGACGCTTCGTATATAAAAGGTTGGCCACCCCTGCTCCAAACGGATGATTGAAAAATAAAAAATCGATTAATTTACAATCGATTGCTTAATAAACAATTTTGCAACTTTAAAGTTCGGTTTGAATAATCGATTATTAAATTTTTTTTAAATTCGAGTTTATCGGATCCGGACTGGATTCGATAGATGTTACAGGATCCGGTGGGTAGCCAAATGATGCCGGATCTGCCAGATTACCGGATCCGCCGGATAGGATTGCAATCCCTAGTTGTGAATGAGATTTAACAGATGGTGTTTCACCGACATGGATTCAAAATGACGCGATTGACATGTGAAGTTAATATCTGAAAATTTGTAAACATCTCCTGATCCCAAGAAAAAATTTTAGTTATAACGAATTATTTATTAAAAGCCTGCATTCGACAGGTTGTAACGTCCCGTCATCCTGAATAGAGGCACTTTACCTTTACGCTGCGGCATATAGACAGTTGTTACCACTAAAATTTCATCTAAACCAGCGGCATGGTACAGATCTGTGTACTGTGGATGTTATCCCTCTTTTAAGTGACCGCTGGCATCGATCCCCATTTGCGAGCTGTCAGCGACTGACCTTCTAGAGGGTTCCTCCATTTTTTCGACCCTGTCGATCGTGAGGTGTGAACGTTTTGAGGGAAAGGCAGAAGGTCGTTCCGGTGATGTGTATCTCACACCAAACGATACGCCACACAATACTATGAAAGGAAAGCGTCATTCGAAAATACCACTCAAGGCTCGATCGCTCTAGTTGGTGATTAGGTAAGGGGGGGGGGTCGGACATGCAGTAGAAAGAGCCGTTCTGTGAGACGATTGAAAAAATCTAATCGCTGCTGCGTAAAGGTTGATCGAGGGTGCTCTTTCTCGATTCCCATGGTGCAGATGACATCACCGATTACGTCTACAGGAGTCTGTCATCTATGTGCTTTTGACATAATATGCTTATTTTATTTCCGAAAAGGCAAGAACGTTTCGCAGTCGCGAAAGAAGATACAATACCCTTCAATAATGGACCGGACGCCTGCGGCTTTGTATAAAATCCGACTACTTGTTTGGGGTGTTTTTCGCGGTATGACCTTTGCATGTTGTTCCTGGTCAATTGAACGCCGACGCCTACATGAACATTTTGGACAGTCAGTTTTTTCCTACGCTCTAGCAATTTTATGGAATGGACGAATGTTGCTTCCAGGACGTCAACGCTCCATGTCACGTTGCAACCTCTGTGAAGCAGTGGTATCAAAATATGGATGTAAAACGTCTTCCCTGGCCTGCTCAGAGTCCCGACCTAAACCCCATAGAGCATTTGTGGGATGAGTTAGAGCGACGCTTACTGACCAGGGAACCCCGTCCGATATCTACAGCTGAGCTGGCGACATACTTGCAGCAGGAATGGACACAAATACCCATAGCCGTGTATCAAAACCTTGTTGAAAGCATGCCCAGAAGGGTTGCTAGTGTAATTGCAGCACGTGGGGACCATCCCCCTATTAAAGCACGTATTATTTCCCTTATACCATCCCATCTTGCTGTCCGGTACATTATTGTAGGGTAGTGTTAGCATCGTGTAGGATGAGTATGCCTTTGATGTTTCCATGCGTCGTAAGTGGTTCAGAAAGTTTCGTAACCTGGATCCTTTCTAAAGCCAGAAATCTCAGAACTTCTAAGAGCGGGAGAATGCAATTATCGGAGAGGTGGAGAAAGGCCATCGAACAGAATGACACATAATATATTGATTCAATGTAATCTTTAGTAAATACTAGCCACTGCGCACCCAGCTAGGCGTTGCCCGTGGCAGTTTTTTTCGTGGGGTCAGGTGTGACAACTGCTCGTAAACCCCCGGTGATTGTTACGAAATCCCATTTGTATTGCGAAATTGTATCCTATTGGATAACAGCCGTGGTGGCCTCATCATTGTCAAAAACGGCCAAATTCGAATTGCGAAGAGATCCAATCGGCATGATGTCACAATCTCTTACGAAAATATAAATATTTAATTGAAAAAAAATATTTATTAAAAGAAAATCAAACGTATATGGTATCTATTTCAAATCCATTGAAATTTTCATTCTGTCTTTAACGATCCCGATTTTACAAAAAAGAACTGAACAATGCCAGACAAATTTGTTTTGTTTTGTTTTCCTTAGCTAGAATCGTTTGAGCGCAGGAAAGGGAATCTGTGATGTGAAGGTCAAATTCGTATGGGAGAAAATATAAAAGTTACAATTTAAAAATTATTCATTTAAAGAAAATCATATTTTTAGGTAGCAATATAACGTGAAATTTTATGCAGATTTCAAATCCGTTGAAATTTTTACTCGAGCTTTAACGATCTAGGAGATAGAAAAAGAACTACATAACTCCATTTAAAACTTTATTTGTTCTTTTTCGTCCGCTGAAAAATCGTTCCTCGGAAGATGAAACGGAAAAAATAAATTTAGAATCTGTCATATCTTTATGCTGTTGCCATTCTAAATAAAACAATAATAATTAAATTCCAATAAATTAATTTTAAAATGTTCCAGATTAAATTCTAAAATTCGGGCGCGATAGAAAAATTGCAAATATTCGGACTACCTGTGTGCCAAATTGCATTATTGTAAGTGCCACATATTTGTCACGACAGTCCAAACGCAGACGCAAACGATAATACAGTCAGTATCGGTTATATGGTCAGCTCAGCGGTCCAGAAAAATCAGACCCTATAAGCGGGGTGACCATATATGACTATTTAATTATGGCAGGATTATATTCACCTATCAAAATATAGTGCTCATAAACTAATAATTAAAATTTATAGAACATTTTAAAAATTAATTCTATTAAACGGGTTCTCTGGAGCGACGAATCAAGGTTCACCCTCTACCGTTCGGATGGCAGGGTCTGGCGTCTGACTGGAGAACGCCTCCTGCCGGAATGCATTGTGCCCACAGTAAAGTTCGGCGGAGGTGGAATTATTGTCTGAGGGTGTTTCTCCTGGTATGGATTGGGACCTTGGTCCGAATTCATGGTAAGCTCAACGCCGAGGCCAACTGCACTACACGGTTAAGCGTTCCTTACTTTTCTTTCCGCCTACACATTTTTTATCTCTGAAACAAAGAAATCTGTCTGGCCAGATCCGATAAAAAAAGTCCGCATTCAACAACGTTGGCAGATTCATATCTTTCGAGGACTTGTTTTTTCTTCTGGTCATTCCTCAAGAAATGTTACAACAAATACTATTTTTCAACAAAAATAACCCGATAACCTCATAGAAAAGATAAAAAAAACGACCCTATAACCAGGAAAATAAAATGACTATATACACGGTGCGCTTTGACACATGTTCCCTATTAAGTTAAACGGTACTTTAGAAAACGGACCCTATAAGAGGGGTGACCTTTTAACAGGGTGACCATATAGCCGGTACTGGCTGTAGTAGAAAAAATCATTTTTCTTCAATTTTTGTCGTAAAACGGGACGAATTTATGCAACAACCCAATACTTTCTACGTCGAGTAGTCTTGCACTGAAATACTCTCGAAAACAGAGCGATACTTCCCATTGATACGTAGGCTTCGTAGTGCATTCCACCTTTCAAAGCCATACCCTCGAAGTAGGGGTTGACGAGCTTTCTGCGATCGTGAACGGCCGCTTGGATGAGTATGGGCTCCGAGTAGACGAGGTACTCTTCGGGTTCAGCAAACAGCTTGAGGTCGAACGCTAGAACGAAAGCAAACAGAAATTTCTTTTCAAATCCCAGATAGATAGTTGAATTGAATTAGCGCCAACATAGATAGTTTAACACTGCGTGGTGTGTATGTGTGTGTAACGGGCTGTTGTCGAGGGCAACGATGATCCAGTCGGAAGAAAAGGTAGGTACTTAATTAACATCGCACTGAGTTGGTGATCGTCCTGGACCAATCCCGAAGGGAAAAGAACCGAGGAAACCACCACGTAATTTGAACCACGATCAGATGATGAGATCATACCTGGGCTGGCACCCCACTGTCAAATAGCCCATGTTAGATGGGTTCTTTTTGTTGTTTCCAAAACACAATAAGTCAAGCCAGCAATTCTTAGTCCCAATATAATTTATTACATGAAAAGGGACACGATACATAACATGGAAAAATATAACCAGAAATCACTGTGTGCTAGGTAACGACGGTAGCGTAGATTATTTTAATACGGAAGAAACACCAATCGGTCTCTTCCCGCTCGTCTTTTTCAAGACTCTCCTTGTGATCTTTGCAACCCTTGCCTGGGTTGGCGCACTTGTCACTCGCCAACCGCTCCAGTTGGCGACAGCTTCCTGACAGCCCAGTTGGAAGAGCAATGGATTAGTAGCGGTCAGTACATGGGAGGGTGATCTAACAAACTGACCCGATCCAATAATTTTTACGTACCAATTCTTTTTTAATTTCTCATTCAACAATTTATTTTACTATTTTTAACTTTTTAATTAACTTTTGGGCAAAATATTTTTGATTCTGCTTATCCCACCTAAATTATTCTAACGGAGGTTAAGGCCGCTACGCACGTCATCGATTCGCAATGGATTAGTTGCTTTGTGGGCTAAAGTCATGCTGTGGCAGAGACACAAGACATACAATACCAAGTAACAGACATGCACACAATGAAAGCTTTTAGTGACACATAAGAGACAAATACACCCAGGGATGAATGCCCTTGACATGAATCGAACCCTCGCCGCGTACTAGTGCAGTGGACATAGCTACTAAGCCACAATAGCCCCAGTACACGGAGGGTTGCGAATTCAAAACTATGTCCTGTCAAAGCCCGTCTCGTACACAGGGGCTAGTGCACGTTAAATATGTCGTGGCCTCAAATGCTCTCACGTTGGCGAGGTGTTGAAGTTTGGAGACGGGAAGGCCTGTTTGCAAATTTTCTCCCAAAAGAAAAATGCGAAAAACATTTTTCCCTCGTGGAGAACAAAAAACTTTCACTGACCTTTAAAAAAAGTCACCAAAACTTTGAAATTATGAGCTTTGAAGACTAGCAGAGGACGATTTAATACCCAAGTTGTGGAAGGAACTGAAAATTATCAGGTGTCCAAGATGTATATTTTTTATTTTTATTTAATTTTAAAGTTCAAGGTCACACAAATGTAGATTTTTTTAGCACTAATTGTTGCATGTTTGAGACCCTATATTGCAGTAAGTTTTGACACAAATTTAAAAAAATTTTATAGTATTGTTACATTCTTCAGAAAAAGATCTTTTAGGAAATGTCAGAATATAGTATTATATCCGTCAGTGCTCATTCTCACGGTTCAGCGAAAATAGAGATTTTGCCTATTTGATACAAATTTCAAATTGCTCTAGTACCTCTAAAAATGGGGAAAGACAATATCAAAAATTATTCTTAGCAAAGCACTTCTTCTACTTATCTAAACGTTTGGTTTAAATTATGGTTGTGTTTATATTTCTTAGTTAAGAAAAAACATAATGAAAAGTAAAATAATTGAAAACTGCGATTTTTCTATTTATTTAAATACAAATTAAGATGTACGTTATCTGTCCTGAAATTTCTATCATTGTAGTTTGTTTAGTTTTGTCCCAGGAACATTTTTGACTAGATGGAAACTATCGTTTTATTTTATCGCATGATGAATCAAAAAAGACGGGAACACGCCAGTAAGACATCCATTTCCGTCCCTTTAAAAGAGATATTATTACATTCAAGAGGATATAACCGAATAAAAGAACACAATTAAAATTAATTATGGTTATAAATGTGCTTGGTTTGCTAAACCAAAAGCTTTCAAACACCGGCGAATGTTCTATGGCAATCCAGAAGTGCTCCCGTCAATGACCGCAGTCGTTACGGGAACGCGTAACTATTATTACTACCTTCCTATTCCCAATTGTACGACACAGATTCGTGTTTCATATTTATCACAACCACCAGCAAAAGAAGTAAAAAATTTTAAAAGAATTCGGCAGCACAATAAAAATCACGTTTCAATTATAGAAGATGCAAAATTTAACATGGAAGTTTTACCACATAGGGAATTTGAAAAGGTAATTAGTAAAGCAACTTTTTTGTTGCAGCAAAAATGGGAAAAGTTGCATTTATCGTTCTCTAAAGTCGCATTTATAAAAATAAAGTCGAATTTATTTTTGATACACTAAAATCTAAAATAAATTATTCGTAAAAAATTCAAAATTTTCTGACAATTTTAGACGTGCAAAGCAGTATTATAATATTGTACATCATTAAATACAGAAGAACGTTGATGTCGTTGAATGGCCGAACCTTGGTCAGTAAATATGACTTGAGGGGGAAATCATCTCGGGAAAGTGTAGCATTAATCGTCAGGTCATTATTCTTTTCCAATCGTTTTTTAAGATCGCTTCAAGGCTGCAAGGACCTTCTTTAAAAACCATTGGTCTGATACCTTCATTCGCTGTCTCGATGTTGTATGCTTTTGATTCCGATTTTTCTACAAGACGAATCAAACATTCGTAGCTGCTTTTGATTTTCAGCAAACTTTTTGCCAGCTCTGGGTCACACAATGCTTTTTTACACGACGCACTAAAATGCAGTCGCCACTGAAGCCGGTTGCATTGTCCTTTACAGTGGGAAGGTGGTAGGCGTAGTACGATGCTGTCCGAAGCCACGTAAGCCAGCGTGTACTGGCTCAGGAAGTTGTAGATGATCTGAAAAGCGGCTTATCGGAGCTTGTTTTGTACTGTGGCTGCCTTAACAAAAGGGATAAGATTGTCCATGTTTGTGTAAAATCCGTGGACTTTTCCTGCAGTTGTGAAACAAGTGTACCACTCATGTAACTTGGATAAAGCACATCGAATGGGATTCCAGCCGCAGTCATATAATATGCCGTATTGGTAGCAGAAGTGCAAAATCCTTTCGCTCAACATTCAGATATTTTAAAACGTCATCTACAAGGAAACAACACATTGATGATCGACACTCACCTCGCAAACTCTACAGTCGATTATGCAAGTTTGCTCTGGATTCTCATGAGTGCCAACCAATGTGTTTAAGTACTTCTTGCTATTTATTTCACTTTCGTTTGTTTGGAAGAACACCTTCTTTCCATGAACTTCTAGTTTAATCCGCAATACTTCGGCGCGTTCAGATTAGGGATGCGACATCGACCGCAAAACATCGATGTTCAAAATTAAAACATCGATGTTGATAATACATCTACCCAAAAACATCGATGTTTTGAAACATCGATGTTTTTAAAATTCAGTGCACTTAAACATTCCCCCCATTTCTTAAAACTGATTTAGCAACTAGTCATGCAACATCGACAGAAAAACATCGATGTTTTGAAACATATATGTTCAAAATTAAAACATCGATGTTGATAATGCATCGCTCCAAAACCATCGATTTTTTTAAAATTCAATGTATTTAAACTTTTTTCCCCATTTCTTAAAACTGATTTAGCAACTAGTCATGCAACATCGACAGAAAAACATCGATGTTTTGAAACATATATGTTCAAAATTAAAACATCGATGTTGATAATGCATCGCCCTCAAACCATCGATTTTTTTTTTTTAATTCGGTGTATTTAAACTTTTTTCCCCCATTTCTTAAAACTGGTTTAGCAACTAGTCATGCAACATCGACAGAAAAACATCGATGTTTTGAAACATATATGTTCAAAATTAAAACATCGATGTTGATAATGCATCGCCCTCAAACCATCGATTTTTTTTTTAATTCAGTGTATTTAAACTTTTTTCCCCATTTCTTAAAACTGGTTTAGCAACTAGTCATGCAACATCGACAGAAAAACATCGATGTTTTGAAACATATATGCTCAAAATTAAAACATCGATGTTGATAATGCATCGCCCTCAAACCATCGATTTTTTTTTAATTCGGTGTATTTAAACTTTTTCCCCCCATTTCTTAAAACTGGTTTAGCAACTAGTCATGCAACATCGACAGAAAAACATCGATGTTTTGAAACATATATGTTCAAAATTAAAACATCGATGTTGATAATGCATCGCCCCAAAACCATCGATTTTTTTAAAATTCAGTGTATTTAAACTTTTTTCCCCATTTCTGAAAACTGGTTTAGCAACTAGTGATGCGACATCGACTCCAATGCATCGATTTTTTTATAAAGCCTCAATGTTTTGAAAACATCGACATCGATGTCGCATCCGTACTTTTCAGGCCCTTCACTCTTGGCCACATTGGTCTATAAGTATGTTCAATTTGCTGATTACAAAAATTATGCTACTTTGTTAATTTTAAAATCTTAATAACGATACTTTTTCATTTCAAAATAAAACATCGACAAGTATAAACATCGATGTTACAAAAACATCGACTCCAATACATCGATGTTAAAAACATCGATGTTTTTTAAAAAACAAAATTGTCATTTTTTAATTTTCATAAGCTATTTTGAAGAAGAAAGAATTAAAATGCTACTTCCAATCTCTATCAGCAATATTATCATACTTAGCATTGTAACTGGCATGAATTTAAAGTATGTCGTAAAATTTCTCTAGCCCATAGAAATTTTTTTTTAATTCTGTCAAAAATGACAATTTTTCATTCTTTGCAACTAGATTTTAGCTTAAATATGATGTTTAAAATTATCGTTGCAAAGTGAAAAAAAGACAATTCGTACTGGTTATAAAGATGTAAAACATGTTTGTCTATGTTAAGTAGTTTTTGAGAAACAGAATTTCAAACATGCAACATTAAGCGATCTCACAATTGTTCTTCAAAGTTGTCCTTAAAATGCCTCAAGCTTCGAAAATATTTAATTTTGAACCCAAATTTTTTGTATTTCGTTATTTACGCATAAACTAAACCCCTATACCAAATTTCATGAAAATCTATTGCCATACGGCCACAGGTGTTTCCTGATTTTTGCTCATTTCACGCGGAGTGACCCTAGTCTTATTTACTGGTATAAGGAAAATTGTATTATTTTTATTTTGTTACCAAAATTAAATCCAAATATTATTTATCCCTCTTATCAAATGTACATTAATAAGAAGGACGTCAAAAACAAAAATGCATCCTTTTGATGTTTAGTCAATACAGTAATATATACTATATTATACATACAATAACCGTTGTAACTATAAATTAAACCATCTAAAACTCACATAAGCGTCTTTTGTCTTAGTCATATTATAATTACGCAATAGTAAAATAGAGATGTTGATAAAAAGTCAAGAAATACTTGATAGGGTCAAAGACGTGAATTGATCCATGCTCTAAATGAAACAAAATCCTCCCAAAATATGTAACAGCATTTGGTTTCCTTTGACTGATGTTGATTCCTGTTTCTAATAAAATGCGTGGCAAAACACTTCAGTCAGATTCCGAACGTCTACTTCCATTTCATCAAATTTCCTTTTCAAAAATGATAAAGAATTTTTCACCCCAGCGAAACCCATTTTCGCTCGCATTTTTTCCTGCGATTATTTCTGTTTTCCAGTTGTCTCATTGCTTTCTGTAATCAGACTACTGTAGAATTTCATTAGAGTTCCGAGCTCTTTCGTGAGTTCTAGCACTATTCTGCAGCACCTACCCGCTTACGAGGTCCTTGTACTTACACGTACTGAAGGGTTGAAAATTGATGGACGGTTGAATAGATAGCGCTGAGTAAGTGTTAATCAAATGAAATAATTACTTACTGAAGGTGTTTGCGTAAACGTCTTCCTTTACATCCGGCTTACCCCACAGAGAATCGACAGTGTAGCAGAAATTGGTCTCTCCGAGGAAACTTATGGTTGGCACTTTTCGGTATGGCTTCCTAAATACAAAATAAGGTATTTTCCATGACTTGTTAAATTTTTGTAAAACAATCTCAAACCTGAGCTTTCTTTGAATAAATTCCCGAAAATAATAATTCCTGCAATGCGAACCTTTGTATTTATACATTCCCGCATGGGCCATTTTTATGTTTACCTTTTAATAATGTTTTAATACTTTATGTTACTTCAGCCTAAGTATCAGCGGACAGATGAGCAAACATCACACCCTGAAGAACAAACACCGGCACGGTCACTTACCCCACCACGGTCAGATGATGATCCAACATTACAGCCTAAAGGACGGGCACCAGCCTGAAGGAGAACTATTTAGCTCATTCTATCGCAAAGACTTCTGGAGAGACCGCTAGATTGCGCTCCTCTGCGGTTGTCCCAAAACACTTCAAAAAGTTCGTTGGAAGAAGAAAAAGAGAAAGAAAGGGAGTATGGTGAACACTCTCTTGTCTAAAAAGACAATTAAAATGTGTTTATTTTGAGATTCTATACTTTTTTATGTTGTGTGATGTGTGGTTTTTTTTAAATTTAATTTTAACCACAAAAGCGAGTGTTCTTCGTGATGATTTAGTTATCTGACTTTGAGTAATCCAGTGCAGTATGAATGATGGCGTTCAGAAACGAATACGGCTGAATTCACTTGATGTTTAACTTTTGGTGGTTCTTTCGACGAGATATCTCGTCATTAGATAAAATAACAAGGTCTTGAAGACGAGATATCTCGTCATTAAAAAACTGACCATATCTTGGACATCAGCAAAAAATTGGTAATATCTTGATGACGATATATCACATCTAAATCACTTGGAGGGTTAGGACATAGAGTGAATCGTGAAACAAAAATTTCATTTTCCAACGCATATGAATACATGTATCCAATTAAATCGAACACTTTATATTTCATTTGAGTCGACCAACCGGTCTAGTGGTCAAGGTGTTGGCCTTTGGATTGAAAGGTTCCTTGTACGAATCCGGGGTCAGGGCATGGATGTAAATTGTGCTGTCCTTTGTTAGGGGCAACGATGGTCCACTCAGTGGGTGCCCCTTCACAAGTGACCATCATTTCCAGCCTTGTAGTGGCCAAAAGAAAAGTTCTTATTGACCGCCATTGGAAGTAGTGACCATTAACACTTCCGGCCTTGTTGGCCAAGAATGGTGTCCAGTGCATGGTACCAAGTGTATTATGCATAGTGCACGCCATTGGAAAAAAAATATGTTTTTGTTTAAACTGAAGGTAGAAAGTGTTGTGATATCCTTGCTAAAACGGGAAAGGGATAGATGTAGTTTGTTGAATCCGAGATAAAAGCTGTGATAAATTTCAAAATGTGTCATAAATGTATTACAATAAAGGAAACAAATATACACAAAATAATGAAGGGTAATAATTTTTATTGATTCCCTTATTTTTAAATAATATGGAGTGCGATTTAAGTTTTTTTACAACTGACAGCGGTTAAAAAGACAACATGCTTCACCAGATAACTCCATCTTTCATGTCAGCTTTGTAAGTTTTCGTGATAAGTTCTTTAGGTAGTTTTGATAGAATATAGTAACGTTCAGGTATCCGAACACGTTCGAGTCCCTTTTTTTTAAAGTGGTATAGAAACATTTTAATGATATTAATTTGCCAATTATTAGCCTTTTTATGTATATTAGCCTCAAAGAAAGAACGAATTTCAGCGAGGACTTGGGAAAAAATTGTGTTATTGGGTTGCGGTTTTTAAATTTTGTTAAGCGTTAAAAATGGCAGAAAATATAGAGCATTTTTGACATAGTATTTTCTTTTATTTCCGAAAAGACACGAATGCTTCAAGACGCAAAAGAATTTATACTCTATGACAAAAAATCGACGCACCAAAGAGGTGCAGAATTACAGTGGAGCCGGGCTCGATCCACTTGGAATGGTGCTGACTGGGGACGTATAGTCTATAGGGACAAGTCTCGTTTCCAACTGTGCCCTGACGACAGCTGGAGACGCACATTGTGTGTGGGCACATATGGGCAGTGTGGGGAACCTGCCCTTACTATCACGAGCCACACATGCCCATAACAGGGCGTTATGGGCATGGTAGTCATTTTCACCCCTTTGGTAGTCATTTCTGGCACACTTACAGCACAGCGGTACGTAGACGACATTCGACGACCGGTTGCGTTACCGTTCCTTTTACGACACCCCGGACTTACTTTTCAACAAGATAATGCCCGGCCGCACACGTAACTGTTGCTATAAATTGTCTTCAAGCTATCCCAACACTTCCTTGGCCAGCTAGGTCTCCTGATCTCACAACCCTATAACACATTTGGGATGCTATGGGAAGGCGATTGCAACCATCTCGGAATGTTGTTCATTTAGCCCGACAATTGGAGACAATTTGGCAAGAAATTCCGCAGGACACCATCCGGGAACTTCTTCAGTCCATGCCACGCCTGGTGATAGCTTGCATCCAGGCCAGAGGTGTATCACCTTATTGACATACTCCCTTTGTAGCGGTCAAACTCTGAAATAAATTATTCAATTGTTCTGAAATTTTAACCGTTTGTTTTTGCACGTATGCTCTTCACATCCACTAAGTTTTATCGAAATCGGACAACACCTTCTTAGTGCGTCGATTTTTTTTTGGTATCGAGTGTATGTGTTCTTTATGGTCGTTGACGATTCCACGTGCCACAAGTGGTTTAGAAAGTTTCGTCGCTTGGATCAGCTCATTAGCCAGAAACCTCAGAACTTGTATGTGCGCAGGATGATGCAGCTTCCGGAGAGATAGAGAAAGGTCGTCGAACAGATCGGCACAAACTACACTGCTGTTTGTAAAAAATGCAACACCATGAAGGAATCATCTGAATGAAATGAAATTTGCAGCTAATGTCAATTATAGGATGTTATGCAAAGTAGTAAAGTTACTGATACAGCGCATGCGTGGTGTGAGCAGCCCCCTCTGAACTGATGCTAAAAGCGTATAAATAGAGGGCTGTAGCGGGACGTTGAAAATAGTGCATGGTTATTTTTTCGTGGCGAACGTTTAGTGAGACCTGAGTATGCCTCCACGACGAAATAAGGTGAAATTTCAACAACTTACGGAGTTTGAAGGGGGGAGAATCATTAGCCTTCGAGAAGAAGGATTTTCCTATCGCGCAATAGCAGCTCGTGTGAAGCGGAACAGTTCCACAGTGATGCGAATTTGGAAGCAGTGGACCGACGAGCACCGGATAACTCTAAAAACTGAGACTGGACGACGGAAGGTGACGTCAGCGCTCGATGATAGACACCTGGTCCACATGGCGGTGAATGACTGTACAGCTTCCTTCAGGCACTTCGGTCAGCACTTCAGGCTTTGGTTTTATCAGCACTTTGGTCTACTGCTACAGGTGTACTAATGTCGGCTTCGTCAATTCGCCGACGTCTGCTGCACCGTGGACTGCGTGCAAGGATTCCTTTATATAGGATCCCCTCACGCCAAACCACCGACGGCTGCGTCTGCAATGGGCTCGTGAGCACAGAGCCTGGCGTTCGGATTGGCAACAAGTTGTCTTTTTTGACGAATCCCGCTTTAATTTGTGGAACCATGAAGGCCGCATTCATGTTAGAAGCTATGCCGGTGAACGCTGCCTTCCAGAGTGCGTTAGCGAACGTCATAGTGGCCGAACACCCGGAGTTATGGTCTGGGGTGCGATTTCGTATCATGGACGATCTCAGCTGCTACAAATTGAGGGTAATCTGAATAGCAACAGGTACGTCCGTGAAGTGCTAGAACCCGGAGTCGTTCCCTTCCTTCAAGGTATCCCTGGAGCTATCTTTCAACAAGATAATGCACGCCCACATGTTGCAAGGAATGTTCGAGACTTCTTTGCGGCCCAACACATGCAACTTCTTCCTTGGCCCGCTTATTCGCCGGATATGTCGCCTATTGAGCAAGTGTGGGATTTGGTGGGTTGGCGTCTCCCTCGTTATCCCCGTCCTACAGCTTCAAAAGACGAACTTTGGGTGCGCTTACAAACCATATGGAATTGTCTTCCACTAGCAGACATTCAACCTCTGTTTCACTCCATGCCACGTCGTATAGCAGCACTTATTGCAGCGCGTGGTGGCTACACCAAATACTGATTTCGGACAATTAATATTGTTTTTTTGTTTTGAAAATTTATTCATTTATTTGTACTAATACAAGCCGTTTTTGTATTAAATTTCATTTAATTCTGATGACTCCTTCATGGTGTTACATTTTTTTACAAATCGCAGTATATATTGATTACATGTAACTTTTAGTAAGTAAAATAATTTGTCTTCAATTTTCGTCAAACAAACGGGACGAACTTTAGCATCAACCAAATAGTAAGCTTAACATGTTCACACCTTCACTGGTTTTGTGGAGTAAAGTACAACTTTTATCTTTAAAGGATCGAAACGTAAAAATAAACTTAACATACTCGCAACGGTGGTTCTGTCCTTCAATAGCTTTCACACAGCTCATGATGATGCTATCGGTGTGTCCTTCGTTTTTGGCTCTGTCCCAGTTGAACGTAGTTTCCATTTTTGCAGTAATATATGGATCCTGAAATTTGAAAGGTATTTAGTAAAAGTATTTTGTTCACTTTTTCATCAATATGCAAAGTAATATTGAATTCTGTGACTCTGAAATTTACACTGACTTCCCAGATCAGATGTGACCACGTCATCTGATCGTGGGTCAAAATTCCGTTGTGTTGTCCTGGGATCTTTCCATTTGGGTCTGATCTGATCCCAGAATGTCGCCAACAACCAGTTGTATTGCTCCACTGCAATGTTGATTAAATATCTACCTATGCTTTTACTTTATGAGATCGAAGCTATGTAGGTAGATACTAACGAGTAGCTAGGTTATTTACGTACGTAGGTAAATTTGGTAATTTCAGTTAACGTCGTACTAGAACAAAACAACGGACTATTGACGACGGTCCGGGTTCAATCCCTTAAGGGAAAGATCCGAGGACAACACCTCGTAATTTTGAACCACGGTCAGATGACGAAGCAACACCTGAGCTGGCACTCCATTCTCCAAACTTCCACACCAACCCAACGTGAGAACTTTCTGCCACGACCGATTTAAGGTGCACCAGCCGCCTCTGCACCATTCGCTTACAAACATCCATGCCCTGACCCTGATTCGAACCAGGAACCTTCCGATCTAGAGGCTAACACCTTAACGACTACACCGGTTGGTCGGCACGTATGTAGGTAATTTACGTAGATAGATACGTACGAGTTGGTAGATAATTTATGCAGGTAAGAACTAGCTAGTAGAAAAGTAATTTATGTCCGAGTACAACACCTCGTCATTTCGAACCATGTTTAAATGACGAGATAAAACAGCCGGGCCTGCACATCCCTTTCCAACAGTCCACACCATGCCGATAGAGGCCAAAACTGATTTAACGTGTACCAGCTCCCCACATACAAGACGACCTTCGGTTCGATCGAGTTCAGAACCCTTAGCCCCGATGCACACATCCGGTTTCACCGAGAGGCGCCGCTGCGGCATCGCAAGTGAGCTCTGAGATACGAGGGCTGTTCAATAAAGAATGATCATAAATTAATAAAAATAATTTCCTGTACTAATCCTCCAAATTTTTATGGTATTTTTCAAAATACTCTCCATTTCATGTAATGCACTTATCCCACCTCTTTTCCAGTCTTCAAACACATGACGGAAGCCATTTTTTGACAGGTCCTTCAAAATCGCCTACGGAACTTTTACCACTGCCTTTGATGATGAAAACCGCTTTTCCCGGAGGTGTTTCTTCAAATTCGGGAAAAGAAAAAAATCGCTTGGTGCTACATCAGGACTATATGTAGGATGGGGAACACGCGTGACATTGGTTTTTGAAAGATCTGGTGATATTTTAAGGTAAAAACAAAATTTCAATGCAGTGTATTGCATTTCGAGTGCGCGTGTCACATTCATTTTTGGCGTATGCGAAAGTAAAATAGACGTTCTTGGCCGGCTGCCAAGGCCTCAACAATGACGTCATGACCGTGAGACTTGCGCTATCCATTCTCCACTTATCCCGCTACACATTCAATATGAATTTTATTTTTCTTGATTTTTTTAATCAACTTTAAAAAAAATTATGATCAATCTTTATTGAACGGCCCTCGTACATTAGATCTAATGGAGTAGTGCACACATACCTCCGGCGCCGCTGCGGCGACGCACGTCCAACTTGCGTGCAATTTGTACTACAGTTCCACACGGCGCCGCATACGCTTCTCCGGTCTGAAGTACCTTCTTTTCATAAATAAATGGAATATAAATAACTAGGGGGCGCGCCCCCTGTTTGCTGACGTTCGCCGACCCCAGGAGGATTGTTTTGCAATCCGCACTGGTTCACTGCGCAAACCTTGCTCGCTTCGCTCGCATCAATGAAGACATTGTCTACTAAATATGATATTCCAAAAGAATATTTTTCAAATATAAATTTGTTGAACTACAGAAATATTATACAGCACCTCTGGAATCAGAATTCGAACAATTTGGAATTCAAATGAAAACTTTGAGCAAATTTTGACTCGAAATGTGAGCGCTGCTTTGTAAATCGAATACCCAGCATATCGTTTGTAAGCTGCAATTGTTCAACTAATATTCCTTTTTTTTTTTCAATACAATTTTATCCGATGACGCTATAAATTCAATTGAGGCGCGAGGCTTTGTGGTAAACAGACAATCGTACAGTGTTGCCATAACGCGATAACAAATAACGTCTTTTTTGCGTGCCACGTAAGAGAATCATATACACAGTCCAGTCACATTAATGTGACCATCACTTACTTTCGACGTCAACGTGAAATAACCAATCACAAAAGGCAGGTTGGCAGCACATTGCAGTGGAGTGTATATAAAGGATGTCCTAGGGCAGTGTTTCCCAAACTTTTGACCTATGTGTACCCTTTCTATAATTTTCGTAACGCTGAGTACCCCTCATCAAAAAAATGGATGTGTTTTAATATCAATCAAATTGTTTTGTTTTTTTCTTTTTTTTTGACGTACACAAAATAATAAGAAAAGAGAAATAAAATTATTCATAATAAAATATAAATAAATGTTATGGTATAAATAACGTTTATTTGGATCAATGAGAAGGGTGTAGTTGTTTGTGCTGAGGTAACAAATCGTCATAATTTGGTTCCCTGATTGTTAATTTTAATCTGAGATGTGGTTCCACGTCCAATAGTCTGTTACTTTTTTTCGACTTATGTCTACAAATGCTAAAAAAAGCAACTTCACATAAATATGAAGTTGAAAAAAGCAAGATGTATTTTAGAACTTTTTCTGTTAAAACCGAATACACAAGTTGCATTTGTAACCAGAATGATGTTAAAGTACTCTCCTTATGTTTATTTTTCAAGAATCCGTCTGAAGTCAATTCCAACAATTGCTCTTCTTCCGCATGCGACAAATCTTCTGGCATGGATGTTGTGTTAATGTTAAACGGATATCTTATCCATTCAATATTTTTGGTTAAATCAGGGAAATAGTTTTTCAAGCCCACTTGCAAACTCTCTATATGCTGTGTTATGCATTTCAGAGTATCAGTATCAATTTTAGTAGTCGAACGTGTTATAAACTCATGAAGAGAGGGAAACGAGTCTACGTTTCCATTACTCTCTTTTGCCATAACTTTAGTTTTGCGATGGCAGCATTCACTTTATCTTGAACTTATGATACAATGAAATTTCTTTGCCTTGTAACGATAAGTTGAGGCAATTTAAAACAGAGAATATATCTGCTAAGTATTCTAGTTTATAAACATTGTTCATGTCTAAGTTCAAACAATCGATTTAGAATTTTTCCTCGAGATAGCCAACGAGCATCGGTATGATAAAGAAGCTGGGTATGACTACTTCCCATTTATTCGCATATTTGCGAGAAAAGTCGTGCATTCAAAGAACGATTTTTAATGTCGTTAACAATTTTAAAGTAACATTTTGAATTCTTGCAACGAATCCTTTATTAATTTCGACTATACTTTTTGCTCCATCTTGCTTATTCCAACACATCTATTCCAATTTTTTTGTTCTCTTGCATACATTTTTCTTTAACATTAAAGATATCTTCTCCTGTTGTGTCACCCAATAAAGGCTGGCAAAATAAAAAGTCGTCATGAATTTCTTGATTTTTTTTTAATCTCTCCGGTGCAACGCGTACCCCCACCAAACTCTTCCCGTACCAATGGGGGTATGCGTACCACACTTTGGGAAACACTGTCCTTGGGCATCGGAAAGCATTTCAATCGTTGGCGCAATGCAGAAACGTAGCCGATTTATCCGACGTCCAAAAGGGCATGATTATTGGCTTTCGGGCCAAGGGTGGAAGCATTTCGGAAACGGCTAATTTTGTGAACTGTTCGCGTGCCGCCGTGGTAAAAGTACACCGTGCATGGCAAAATGGCACTATAAAAAATCAGCGGCGTGGCACATGTGGTGCACCACGGGCTATAGATGACAGAGGCAAACGAAGGCTACGGAGATGTGTTCGGGCGAATAGACGTGCAACTGTTGACCAACTGACCGCCCAGATCAACCAAGGGGCTACCAAGAGTGTATCTTCAACAACGGTTCAGCGAACGTTGCTGCGCATGGGCCTCCGCAGCAGACGCCTGGTTAATGCACCTATGCTGACTGCTGTTAATAGGCGACGAAGGCTGGAATTTGCATGCCAGTACCGCAACTGGACGTCCACAGAGTGGCGACAGGTGGCTTTTTCCGATGAATCACGTTTTATGCTCCATCGCACAGATGGACGTTGGCGTATACGGCGTGAAACGTCTGAAATCAAACACCCTGCAACAGTTGCCGGATGGATCCAGTCTGGAGGATGGAGCATTATGGCTTGGGGAATGTTTTCCTGGCATTTACTGGGTGCACTCATCATTATGGAAGGCATGATGGATCAGCACAAGTACGTATCTGTCCTTACGGACCATGTCCACCCCTACATGCGAATTTTTTTCCCTCGGAATGATGGCATCTACCAGCAGGACAATGCGAGGTGTCAAAGAGCTCGCAGTGTATGTGCGTGGTTCGAAGAGCACCAGGATGTGTTTACCGTACTCCCCTGGCCAGAAAACTCACCGGATTTAAACCCAATCGAGAATCTGTGGGACCACCTCGATCGTGTTATTCTCGCCATGGATCCTCAACCGCGTAATCTAGCGCAGCTGGCCACGGCACCGGAGTCGGCATGTCTCAACATCCCAGTGAACACTTTCAGAAACCAAATTGACTCTCTACCTCACGTCTCGCAGCGGTTCGCTCTGCCAAAGGTGGTTATTCTGGCTTTTGACAGGTGGTCACATTAATGTGACTGGACTGTGTATATAGATAGTTAATAAATGGATGTATCCAGTAATAACATCTATTTTGTTTCGAAACATATTTTTGTACACCAAGTAAGCGAAATAATCTCGTTTTCTTCGATAGATATCCATTGCAAATAGCGCTTAATGAGTACTTCCGTCATTTCACTGTTATGTGTGTATAGTTTGGCTTCGGCCACGTTAAAAAATCGGATGTGTGCATCGGGCTTTAATCTTCCGGTTGCTAATCCGGTACTTTACACAAACCTTAATATGATCCGAATTAAAGGATGGAAACGTACCGCTGTGAATATGGGCTTTTTTCCCTTGCCTTTCGGGCAAGACCTCGGGTACTGTTTGCAAAACACACTTTCTTCTTGACGATTGCAAAAGTTGATGTTACTTTCGCAAACTGCAGATCTCCTTCGCCTGAAAGATGGATGTAAAGAATAAAATTATTCGAACAAGCGTAACATCACTGGTTATATTTTATCTTTCAATTTTTTTAGAATTCATGGATTCTTTCTTTTGGAAATAGATTATTGTACCTTTCGTTAGAATATAATTACTTGGACACACTCTATTCGTTCTTTCTTTCTATTGTAAAAAAAATTCATTCTTTTTCAGGTTTATTCGCTTTGTGATTGGTAGATAGCGAGTCACGTGATAGCGAGTCTTATGATTCTACAAGCTAATGAATTTGGAGCACGCGCAGACGATAAACACAGTTACATTTTTAAATTAATTTATTCATTCATAAAATTTGAGTGTACACGCTAGAAAATGTGTAATGTTTTCAGAAGAACCGGCAAATGCGGTCGCCATTTCCATAGCAACAGTCGAATATGAAAATCATAAAAAAGTACTATTACAAAACGGATCAGCTAAAACATTTAAAATTATGATGATATTTTCTCTGAATTTTAACAATATAAATTATTTATTTAACAATTTCCTTTTTTTTATGTGGAAATGAGGTGTTTTGTTCTTGACACTTTTTTAAACATTTTGTTTTTATTTACCGTATATTTCCGTGTATAAGCCGAGAATTTTCGGAACGTTTTCCAAAGCTAAAGTACGGATGTCGGCTTATATACGGATCATCTAATCTCGTAAAGAAAGGCAATTTACCGTTACTCGGGCGCACGGGATAAATATCGCAATGGGAAGGGAAGGGAATTTTCAATTAACGTCGTACTAGAGGTCCGGGATTAATCCAGCAGCGATCCAAATGGGAATGGATTATGAAGCAATCCCCTCCCCTCATTGTTGGAAAGTAAAGTTCGCGAATCAATCATCGGGGGTTGACGAGCGATAGCGAGCAGGGGGCGGAGCTCTCTAGTATTTATAAAAGAAACTTTTGAAAAGATACTTTCAGCCCTTGTCCCTAGCGTGGGCAGAAAAAATGGACTTTTTACCTGTTTCTGTTGCAAAACGTGAGAGCAGGTTGCACTATTTGGGACGGATTGCTCACGTGAACGTTCACCACGGTGGGATAGGCCAAGTACAAGTGCAGGAAGTTGACTGTCTGGTACACGAAACCGATAACGCACGAGATGAATACCAGAATCTTGACGGTCCTCTTCAACCAGCTTGTGCTCAGAGCGATCTCCGGGAAACTGGTGATGAGGGAGGACTTCAAAATAGACCTGGCATACCTGCCGAAGGACTTGCCCTTAGCCCAACTGAAATTAGACTTCATCTATTCGACTTCAAGCTACCAAGTATGCTGAAAGACAGGTTTCACATTTATGCGTTGACTCATTAATTACGACAAGGAAAAGTAAACGGATGTTCAAACTGTGTTAACATATTATACACCGTTACATTTATCTGTATTAAAATATGTCCATTCAGTATTATTACATAATTCTGCTAACAAATTTAGTTTAACTAATACTATAAATACTGATAACCCCTCCCAGTGGATGTCTTGATGAGATGGGTCACGGTAGCTTGGTTGGAAGAGTACAGGATTAGTTGTTGTTGCTTATCCTCTTTAAAAGATCTGATATATGTCAGATCAACTCCAGTAGGTTGTTGACCGCCAGAAAATCAATAACAATAAGGGGGACAGATGTCAAATCCTCCTTGGGAAGTCCGACGCAACTCAGTATGTGCTCTGGAGAGGTTGGATGGTCACAGCATGTTCTGCAAGTGGGATGGATTTTTCTGTCACGTTCAAAAGACACTTAAGGTGTCCACTTTTAAGCCTAGCTAGTGCAGTCTAGGAGCCATGATCACAATTAACTTCCAGAAGAGTGCCAGGGGATGTTTCGGTGTACCACGAGTGTGCAGGTGGAGTACGCCATTTTTAATTTAGTTGAAACTTTCATTTGAGTACAATTCTTGGTAAGTAAGCGAAGAGCCAGTGGCCGTTTCGTCCTCGCTGCCCTCTTTAGCCAATCTATCCGCGACCTCATTACCACTAATGTTTACATGTGATGGAATCCATTGGAGATGGACGTCATGGTTCTGAGAAATCTTCTTCAGTTTAAGCAGAATAGATATGCTGGTTTCATCGTCTGCAGAGGTCCAGCCACTAAGATGTAGAAGAGCACTGCGGCTGTCCGATAACATCCAAAGTTCACCAATATTATAATCATAAGATATGATAGCGTCAAGCCCTACATTGATCGCAATTAACTCGCTCCTGAAGACAGAACAAGTGTCAGGGTTACGTTGTTTTAGTGAAGTCTCAAGATGAGGGGTTCTAACATAAATACTGCTGCCAGTACGATCTTCTGTACGACTACCATCAGTATAGACCTGCACTGCATCTTTAGGAATGCAACTAATAAACTCCAGGGCCAGCTGCCTAAGATGGTCGTCAATATGAGTTTGCTTGTTTGCAGTGGAGTTCAGATCAAAGTGGAAGAAAACTCTTGGCATCCCCTCTGAGGGATCTATACAAGATCTTAAAGATTGTGGTTCAACCTCACGAGAGATCAGGTTTTGAGTTTCCGCCAAGCTAAAAGGGCCGAATTTCCTTAGTCTTTGATTGTTTTGCCAGGTGTGCAGATACAAGGAAGTACGATGTTGGGGGCCGTAGCTGAAAATTTTATTAAAGTATTTTACTAAGTTGGCTCTTCTTCTATTATGCAGTGGTTGTAAGTTGGCCTCGAACAGGGCTATACCAGAAGGGCAGCTATTTCTGAGGCCGAGGATAATTCGAGCGGCACTCAGTTGTACTCGTTCCAATTTCTGAAGATTGGTTTCAGACGCGCAGGAATAGATTGGGTAGCCATATTCCAGAATAGGTCTTATAAGCGAAATATATGTGGTTCTAAGAGTGTTTGCATCAGCTCCCCAGTCCCTGCCGGCAAGATATTTAAGTATGTTAAGGCGCTTACGAGTCTTTGAAACCAGGTGGTTAATATGTTTGTTGCTATTGAATTCAGGATCAAGAATGAATTCTAGATATTTGGGATATTTTTCCATAGGTGAGAGGCTGGTCATCAAAATACAACTTTGGTTTATAGTTATAAAGGTGTTTATTTGTGGTAAAAAAAGTCACACTTGATTTAACAGGGTTGAAAGTCAATTTGTGTTCTGTTGCAAACTCAGAGAGTGCAGCCAAAGTGGAATTGAGGAGCGTTTCGATGTTAGTCACGTCTGTGTGCCTGACTTCCAAATTACAATATCGTCAGCGAAGATTGCAATATCTACAAGTTCTGGTTTCCTTTTCTCAATACCGGCCAAAAATAGGGAGAACAGAGTAGAGCTTAAGACTGATCCTTGAGGAACGCCCTGTCCCAGACAAAAAGGATCTGAAATGGTCTTGTTAAATTTAACTCTGATGGATCTGAGAAAGTCAGCTATCCAAACCAGGGCAGATCCCCTTATATTGAAAGAATCGTGTAATTTAATGATAAGCTTGTCTTTCCACACAGTATCAAAGGCCTTAGATAAGTCTAGCAAGGCTGCCACGGTATGTCAAGTTGGTTTAAAGTTTTGGGCGTCCCTGATCTTTTGACAAAAGTAAAGGACCTGATCTGTAGTGCTGTGCCCCTTTCTAAAACCATATTGTTCGGGCGGTATAAGACGATTGAAATCCAGAATGTAATGAAGTCTAGAAAGGAGCATTTTTTCCATTAGTTTACAAGTCATACAGGTGAGGGCAATAGGTCTATAGCTTTCAAGAGAGCTAGTTTCCTTGCCCGGTTTTCTAATGGGAATAACAGTGGCTCTTTTCCAGTCAACAGGTATTTGTCCACAAGTCCAAGAATGGTTGATTATATCCAAAAGTTTTTCTTTTCCAATTATGCCAAGACTCATCTCAGGAATTACTCTCAGCTATGGCTTTCCTGGATCTGTCCAAGTTTACTGGCCCTGATGGAATACACGGCCAAATGATGGAACGGATTAGTAACCGGAGGGTTGCGAGTTCGAATCCAACCAAAGACCGCCGTGTGCAAAGTGAGCTGGTGCACATTAAATCTGTCATGGCCTCAAATATCCTCAAGTTAGCGTGGTGTGGAAGTCTGGAGAATGGGGTGCCAGCTCTGGTATGACCTCGTCATCTGACCACCTTTGTTGTCCTCGGTTGTCCCTTTGGGTTTGATAAAGACCGTCGCCAATAACCCGTTGTGTTTGCTCCAGTGCGATGAAAATAAAAATACATACCTATCATGATCAGAATCTAGTCATTAGCAAAACCATTAGCAGATCTGGATGATCAAAACATCCTCGTTAATAGTAAAAAACTGTTGCTGACGATATATCTCGTCGAAAGCAGTTGGAGGGTTGATAATATTGTAATACTAATAATTATAAATACTAGTATTGTAATACTAATAATTATAAATGCTAGTATTATAATACTAATTACTAAAATATTAACGATTATAATATTATATAATCATAAATACTAAAATATCAATAATTATAATATTATAAACATAACTACTAATAGTGTAATTCTAATAATTATAAATACTAATATTGTAATACTGTGACAGACGATAATTTATCATGTTTTACGTGGCAGCGCAAAAAGGGAACTGAACTGAATAGATTGTGAGTGTAAAGAGTAAGAAGGAAGTTTTTGACCAGCATGGTCGGCTTCGATTTTTAGCGTTTGGTTACCTGTACCTTATATAACTAATTATTCAAGAAAATCAATAAAATTAGTTAACACTATCCAGTGTCACATTATTTGTGTTTTTGGAAGCACTATGTTTGATCTAGGTTTTCAGGGGGAGTCTAGACTCAGCAGGTAAGTGTAATCCCGCCAACCCTTGACCGGCATTTAAACCTATACAGGTAATGTAAGAAGCGCTAAAATACTAATTACTACAAATAATAATATTACCATAATAATATCTATCAATCTCAATATTAGAAATAAAGTATAACAAGTTCAGCAGATTTAATATTATAAGTTCTGCATTACAAAACAATTTAAACTTTTCCCAGTCGGCTAATATAGAAATCAATTTAGCCTGAAATCCGGATAGTACTAAATATTTATTTATTATCTGTAAAAGTTTAATGATACATAATAATGTTATAATAAAATAATGTTTTTAACACTATAATATTTACTAATATACAGTCATATAATATTTTTAATAATATGTAATAATATAATATATAATAATATAATATATAATACTATAATATATAATAATATAATATATAATAATAATATTATTATAATGTAATATTGTAATAAAAAAATCTAATAATATATAAATATGTATTTATGATCTGTTATGAGCGATACAAGTACGAATTTTCACTTGAAATAGCTATACGCAGCCCTTAAATATTAAATATAGTAAAAATATGATCCTAAAATGTATAACAAACAGAAAAATATCGCATCATAAGCCAATTTATGTATACTTGTAATCAAGTCATTTAAACAATTTTTTGGTTTGTTTTACTTAGCGTAGAAAATGAAACTTCTGGTTGTAAAAACTGGTTACTTCTAATCCGTTTTCAAACCATGGCTGTTACTGGACGACTTACAGTAATACCCCGACTTACGCGATTTCGGAGCTACGCGGTTCTTGATTTTTTCGTTTGGCCACACTCGCTCGCAATATTAATTTTTATCTTGCTGTGATACGCATTGAACGCGTTTCGCGCGAAATCTACATGCACGATTCTACGATTGATGGAAGTTGTACCCCGCGAATTCGACCTAAGCGTGTTTCGTTGATCCCACCTATCGCGTAACTTCGGAGTATTACTGTATACGTAATCAAATTACTGAATACATACTTCTATCAAAAGGAACTTCTTAGAAAACGACTTCAAAAAGCGAAATAACTCCAAACATTTATACACAAGAAGGAACTGTTAAGTCACAAACCTTACATTTGCAGATTTCTCGTGATCCGTGAACACTTCTGATTTTGCACTGGGAGAAACTTATTAACTAGACAAATACAAACCTTTATATTTCCAGTGCCATTCTGACACGAGCTGCTTCAGAATAATGTGATTTTTTTTTTATTGATCGGCATAATCTTGCAGTAAAAATTAGTAACACGTTTATTCGACGATTTTGATATCGACCAAATTCAGAAGAAATGTTTGATAAATAATAAATTGCTGGATTGTTGAAATAAAGCCATGTTTCTCGTAACATAGTGACTGAAGTAATGAAATATTAATCATTTTTGCCGCTCGAAAACTGAAAGACATTTTTAACCTCATATAAATGCTTAACCGCTTTGATAGTTTCTGAACGATACGGTTTATTGCACGATCCTTGAAACATGTCTATTTGGAACGTGTATCAAGAGTAGATGTTGCTTCTGGCAATAATATTTTTTTCACAAAAGTCCAATTATTCTATTTGAAATGGTAAGCATGTTATTCTAAAGTCAAGAAAGATTTTTACTATTGGGTTTTGATGCAAAATTTCGTCCCGTTTTTGGCCGTAGATTGTATCGGAACAAAGAGATGTTGTCTACTTCATACGTGTTAAGTTTTGATGTTGCTTGAAAGATGGAATTTCAGTGAGTACCTGGAAAAAAAATTGTGTTTTGGGGTTGTGTTTTTTAAATTTTTTTAAGGATTAAAAATGGAACAGAAAATAAAAAGCCTTTTCGACATGTTATGCTTTTTTATTTCCGAAAAAGCAAAAATGCTTCACAGACGCAAAGAAAGATATGTGTTGTATAGAGTGATGGTGATTCCACGTGCTGTCAGTGGTTTGGAAAGTTTGGTCGATTGGATCAGTTCTTCAGCGAGAAACCTCAGAATTTCTATGAGCGCTGTATGTTGCAGCTTCTGGAAAGATAGAGAACGGTCATTGAACAGAACGGCACATACACTGAAGAGCCAAAACATTATGACCACCTACTCAATAACGCGTTCCGTCTTCTTTGTCCTGCAAAACATCTGCAACTCGCCTGGGCATAGATGCCACAAGTTCTTGGTACATGACTGGAGACTGGTTGTACCAAATGTCTAAGCAGTGGTCACGCAAAGTTGAGATATTCGGACATGGTTGTGTTTGAGCTCTGAGCTGCCGCTCCATGACACCCCAAATTCTCTATCGGATTAAGATCCGGCGAGTTAGGTGGCCAGGACATAAAGTGAAATTCATCAGTATGCTACTCGAACCACTCCAACACAATCCGAGCCTAGTGCCATGATTCCATTTCCAGTTTGGAAGATAGACGACATGTAAGGGTGCAACTGATCCGCAATGATGTTCAGATAGTTCGCAGCGTTCATGGTCTGTTCTACCACAACTACGGGTCCCAGAGTCGCCCATGAGAACGTCCCCCAAAGCATAATACCGCTACCACCAGCTTGTGTATGACCTGCTGTACAAGAGGGGAGCAACTGTTCGCCTGGCAGACGGCGAACACTGACACGACCATTGACGTGATGAATGAGAAATAAGGATTCATCTGACCAGGCGACTCTCTTCCACTCGTCCATGGTCCATTCTCGATGTTCCCAGGCCCATTTTGGCGTAGTTGACGATGACGCTTGGTCAACAGAGGCACACGAGTGGGACGTCTGCTGCACAGTCCCATATCCAACAGTGTCCGCTGAACTGTGTGTTCCGAAACACTTGCGCTTGGACCTGCATTGTATTTGGCTGTCAGCTGAGCCAATGTCTCGCGCTGATTTTGCTTTACCAAGCGGAAGTCTCCGACGTCCTTTTTCTTTGATGACGCGTGGACGACTAACACCTTGGCGTCTACTGCTGGTGTCACCGTCATTTATCCACTTTGCATGAATACTCACAACGGCAGATCGTGAACAACCTACCAGTCGTACAGTTTCGGTGATACTCGTTCCGAGTCTTCGGGCCATTACGATCTGCCCTCTATCAAATTCGCTTAGATCAGCAGCCTTTCCCATCACTCGCAAAAGTAAGTGCAAGAATGATTACTTACCTTCTCCAGCAGCAGTTAAATACCATTCTCATTTAATCACGTGCCCTACACGTCATCCAGACGAGTTCATTGAAAAATTTAGAGATGGTCATAATGTTTTGGCTCGTCAGTGTACTATGCTGATTGAATGTAGTTTTTAGTAAATAAAATATAATTTTCTTAAATTTTTCTCAAAAAAACTAGATGAACTTTGCATCAACCCAAAATTAAAAAAGTGTATGTAAGATTAGATATTGTAGTTTAAGTGAAAGGTCAGTTCCATCGTAGTAGAAACTTTTTAATTCAAAAATTATCACCGTGAGCATTTAGGCCAGCAACCTGTGTGCCACGAGAGATTGTCAAATGTGCCGCGATGGTTTTTGACAAATAATTAAAATTGCATAGGTTTCTAACTTTGAAATAGTATTTGTAATTACCTCAACGGTTACTAAAAAAAAATCTTTTTTAATTTAGTTTTTCCGCTTTTTTATTTGATATTATTTTTTTCCCCAATTGGAATTGACGTTGATTCAAACTGGCTATTTCTTAAAATCAAAAGATTTGTGAAATAAGTAAGTCTTTAAATTTCTTTAATGTGATTGCATTGCTGTGAACTATGTAGTATAGCAGCAGTCGTAAGTGGTAGAGCTCTGGCTCTGGATTACAAAATTGATGCTGTGGATTCGTCTACTGAAGCGTAGATTGTGAATTTTCACCCATTCTCTCAATTTTCCGACTCGTTTGAAGTGTTCGAGCATCGAATAATAATAGTGGTAAATGTTTCTAGTATCCATTTAACTGTTTCCTTTTGTTTCAGCTCCCGGTTATGTCGGATGTAGGCTTTTAACGGTGAGCCCTTCTGTCTGATGTCTTCAAACTTCTGGTATGGGTCAGAGAAATAGATATTAAGCGCTTGCAGAGTGGAATAATGTATGCAACATATGCAATATACATTCCAATTGCCGAAAGTTAATTCTATCCCATTGTTGAAAGTCTGTTCCGATCTATTGCCGAAAGCTGGTTCCGACCTATTACTCAGATAGTTGGATACTCAGATAGTTCAGATAGTTGGTTTCGTCCAATCATTGAAAGATGGTGTCATCCAATCTTGGAAAGTTGGTTCCGATCTATTGTCGAAAGTTGGTTCCGATCTATTGTCGAAAGTTGGTTCCGATCTATTGTCGAAAGTTGGTTCCTATCTATTACCGAAATTTGGGTCTGTCCAATCGCTGAAAGTTGGTTTCGTCCGATCGCTGAAAATTGGTTTCGTCCGATCGCTGAAAATTGGTTACGTCCAATCACCGAAAGTTGGTTTCGTCCGATCGCCGAAAGTTGGTTTCGTCCAATCGCCGAAAGTTGGTTCCGTCCATTTTTATGGTTTAATGGTAGTTTTATATCATATGGATAGTTCTTAAATTTTTTCCTTTGTATTTATGTGTTGTGATGTTATGTCTAATTCCAGACAAATTCATAAAATTATAGTTCAGAAATTCTGAGAAATCCGTGATTCTATGAATGTAAATATAATTTTGGACACCTGTGTAATTAACAAATGTTTTATTCATTTAACCACAATGAACAAATATTTAATAAAATCTGGTGTTTCACAAACAGAAGATAAACAAAGAAACAAACAGAAGTATAAAGATGACCACATCGAATTCATCGCAATTGAAACGGAAGACCCTCAAATACCATTCTGTGTAGTCTTAATAGTGTTAAAAAGGAAACTTTCAAATGAAGCTCTCATTCTTTGTAAACTAAAAAGACATTTGGAAACTTCACACCCAGAGGTCAAAAACAAACCAAGAGAGTTTTTTGAAAACCTGGCAGCGCAGCAAAATAAAACCGCAAAAAAACTTTTTTAAACAATATGAAGATGCCAGAAGGTTGATTGCCAGCTACAAGGATGCACAATTAATAGCACAACGCAAAAAGCACACACCGATGCCGAGTCCATTATTGCTCTAGCAGTAGCTATTATTGTCGAAACAATGCTGGGAAAGTAAGCGACAGAGAAGGTCAAGAAAGTACCATTATCCAATGATACAATATCACGTAGAATCTAAGATTCATCTTCACACTTAACAAAACAAATTGTCGAGCATTTCGAATCGCACAGTGAACTCTGGTCATTTCAGATTGATGAGTCGACAGTGGAAAAGCACAGCTCCTTGCTTACATTCAATTTGTTAAAGATGATAAATTCTTGAGTGAGTATCTTTTCTGCAAAGATTTGAAGAGCACGACGACAGGAAAAGACATATTTGAGCTTGTAAAAGAAAATATTTCAAGCTTTGGTTTGCTGTGGAAGAACTGCGTTGGTGTTTGCATAGACGTATGTCCATAAATGTTAGGAAACTGTAAGGGATTTATCACACTTAAAATCCAAATATTATGAGTGTCCACTGTTGATTCATATAGAATCTCTCGTTTCAAAATCTTTAACTCCAGATATGTTGATTGTAATGAATCAAGTCATTCAAGTGGTCAATTTCATCCAGAGTCGACCTCTTAAATCCCGAATTTTCTCGACCCCCGCAATGGATTCCGACAACAAAACTCTTTTATATCACATCGAATTGCGGTTTTGAAACGATTCATACACCTGAAAGCAGAGGTGATTTTGTTCTTGGAGGTAGAGAAAACATTTTTTGGATTTTCTCTTCGTGACTAGATGGCTTAAAGTTCAATTTCTCTCGGACTTGTTTGAAAAGCTGGACTCTCTGAATTTAAGTCTTCAAGGTCCATCCGAGAATATCGACACATCAACATCAAAACTCAAGTAATTTAAAGAAAAATTAACACTGGAAATCAAAAATTTCAAAAGGAAATTTTGACTGCTTTCCGGGTGTCAATGAATCTCAGTCGAAAAAAAAAATTGCAGACGAAATTAGAAGCACCATTGATCAACTTCAAACCTCACTTAAAAGCTACTTTCCTTTGCTCTCAGTTGACGAATATGAATAGTTCATCAACCATTTATAATTTTCAAGACACTAAATTTGACAACAACAGAAAAAGAAGGGCTCATTGATTTGAGAAACGATAAGTTTTACCGTTCTACATTATTCGAGAAAATTTTGGATGAGTTTTAGCTTTCTGTCAGAAATTTGTACCCTGCAATAAGCTTGAAAGCTATTAAAATTCTTCTGCCTTTTGCATCTTCATGGTTTTGTGAATTTGGATTTACAGCATTGATAGAAATCTCGTCCAAAAAGTGAGAAATACTTTTAAAAGTGGAGAGAAGATGAAATGCGAACTTGTCTTCGACTTTGAAACCTCGTTTTGATTTAATTTATTCAAGAAAACAGGCTTAGCCCTCTCATTGAATAAATTTTGTAAATAAATAATTTGTTGGGTTTTTTGTAT
The DNA here is from genome assembly GCA_947359465.1 of Metellina segmentata. Lineage (NCBI taxonomy): Eukaryota > Metazoa > Arthropoda > Arachnida > Araneae > Tetragnathidae > Metellina > Metellina segmentata. Next base: position 97,885,942 of record OX375882.1, read on the forward strand.
TACACAACTTTTACACATTTTTTACACATTTACAATCATTCCTGTTTTTGTTCATTGCTTCGCAAATACTCCGAATCTGTTCTCATTATCATCATTTGCCTGCTTGGTTGTGATTTTTGGTATAAAGGCCATATTTGGCCATGCTCCGCCAAACATAATACAGACAATATCAAGTAATAGAAATACACAATCCCATCATCATTTCATCATCATTTGGCTGGTTGATTCAAATTTATGACATAAGAGCTATATTTGGCCATACTCCTCCAAACAGAATACAGATAACGTAGAGTATGACATACCCAAGGTAAGGTTTGCTGGCACAGATGAGAGAAATACATCAAGGGAGGAATCGAACCTTACAAACTCGTAGACATTATCATCGGGGAGAAAGTTTTCGGTGTTGACTGAGACGAAGAAGCTCCTTAATAACAGAATGTTTGTTATGAAACTTTCGACACCATCCGGGAACTTTGGATGCACAGGCATTACCATACTCCGAATCCATACCATAGTAGACTTTCATCGATTAAGATCCTTCCACCGCTTTCTGAGATGGACGTAACCTGAAGCAAAGCATAGGGCAAATATGAAAGTAAACTGAGCAATAGTAATTTTTTTTTGTGTCCAGGATCAGGCGAGCAAAACTAATAATAAAGTGACCGTTGGACTGTTTTCGTCGACATTCGTCATCTAATTTGGTCCACGAGATGGGTGCATATACTCATCCATTGGTCCAACGGTCTTTGGTTGATTGATTTTCGAAGTCGAAACACTACGGCTGCTAATCCGTGACTCTAGTAACTGGCTACTGTGATAACTGTACCTGTATCTTTCGATAACGGTAAATAACTATTACGAATTTCTGCTTGTTTGTGTGCTTCAGTACAAGGCAAATCCTTCTGTTCGAGAACAGCTCACTCTACAAAATCGTGTGATGCTAGTCGCTATCGGAACAGGGTTCTTTCATTTTACGAATGGGTGGATGTCTTATTAGCTATTTGAAAAATAACTCTTGTCCTGGTAGGCTTTAGGATGGGCCCACGTAAAGCAGTATGAGTTAGATAAAGAATCGTGCTCATAGCTTGATCTCAGGCATGGAGGAAATATAAAAGTAGAGTCAGCAATGGTTTATGTGCCTTTTTATCTGCACTGGATCATGTGACCAAAATTAGTAGTAATGCGACCGTTAGACTGCTTTTGGCTGTTGCTTGTAACCTATCACTCATCAGTTGATTGGTTCATGAAAAGGTAGAAGACGTCACATCCTTTGATTCATCATCTAATTGATCTATTAATTCATCCTCTGGTAGTAGTGCACTTTGGTGATTTCGTCATTTTTGTCTCCACTCTATAGAAATGCCGATTCCCACACCTACCCTGTCATAAGATGTCACTTCGCCAAACGAGGCGGTAAGATGCCAAATCGGCCAACCAAGTCCATATTTCCCCAAAGCAGTCACTTGACAACTAGTCGACATGTTGGTCACACCTTTTGGAAGCTCCTCTCAAAAGCATTTCTAGGTCTACATATATTTTCCGTCTATGGGGCAGAGGGAACACTGGACTGTTCAAAATTACAAATCGATTAAGAGGGACTGCCAGGAAGTCATGCCCCGTCGCTGGACTACAGCCCTTTCTGTTGCACGAACAGTCATTTGAAGTATTCTCTGTCAGTGATTCGTTCTCAATTCACACTCCAAGCCCAACAGTTTCGGTAGTGGTAGACTTGCCTTAACGTGGCAACGCTCTGTGGTTGAGTAGTCTCCAGTTTGCAAGGTTATATTCTCTGATATAATCTTAAAGGCGAAGACAAATATAGAAAAGGTAGGGAGAGAATTGAATTAACATCGCACTGGAGTAACATAACAGACTACTGGCGACAGTCTGGGACGGGGAAGATCAGAGGTCAACACCTCGTAATTTTGAACCAATGTCAAATCACGAGGTCAACATCTGAGGCACCTCCTCTCTCCAAACTTCCATATCACTCCAGCGTGAAGACATTTAAGGCCAAGGAGGATTTAACGTGCACCAGCCTTCACGTACATAATGGTCTTGGTTGGACTGAGTTTCGAACTCGCAGCTCTCTGGTTGCTAATCCGTTGCTTTTAAACTGAATACAAACTAAAAACAATCTCAAGCGAAGACAAAATTCAAAACAAATATTTTAGATATATATTTATATATATGTATCAAAATTTATTCAAAATAATTTATAATCCGTTGGTCTTCCAACAAGGCTACTGCAACGTAGAATAAAGAAAAACGAAGCAATGACTCTAAATTTATGCTGGTACTTCACCCATAAACCCCATAAAAAGTTTTCAAATTCATTTCATTTAACATCTATGGAAAATAATCATAAAAAAGGGGATCCAATATTTTTTTCGATTAAAAATTCCCTGAGTGCTGTCGATTGTATAAAGAAACAAATACTAAAAAACAGACAGCTTCACCTAATCAAAAAAAAGTTTTGCTTAAGCAATCGTATAGTAATTACTTGTTGCTTTTTTTATCCCTAGATGGCAGCCCCAAATGTAATTCAAACGTGTGGTTTTTCTCATCCTAGGTGGCCAGACCGTTGACTATTTTTCATCTGATTCCGATCGCATCCATATCGGAGGGGAGAAAATAAAACCTTTCAATTCGAGCAGGCATTATTTTTGTTTATAAAATAGGTTCCGGAAACAGAGGACAAGATACTCGAAGAAAGGAGGTCAACACATCCAGAAACTAAAATAATGCAGATATTCAGTCGTTTTCTCTCATCAAAGCCTACGATTGAAATGCGTACAACTTAGAATTGTATATTTTTTATTTTTTTTTAACGACAGCTACAGTGTAAAAACTTTTGGGGCAACGCTTTTAGCACCTTTTTGTGTGACCAAAAATGTTTGTAAACACGTCGTTTAAGACTTGCCAACAAAAGAATGAAATCAATTTACGTGGGATTTGGAGAGTTGTAAAATAGAAATAATAGAGATGGGCTTAAATTTTGGAAGCGGTATTGTAATAATTGTTGCTTGAATATGGTTTAATAGGAGGGGTAATTTCTTGATAGTGAGAATATATTTTTTGAGAAAAATTTGCAGTGCCTCCTCTGGCTTTTGAGTTTGAGGGTACATCAAGGTTATTCCTGTAAATCAGGCCTCGAAATAGATTTTATAATACAGGTGCACCTTGTGCACCTAAGTTTTTAAATTAGGTGCACAGGTTATATTTTAGGTGCACACTTAAAAAAAATTAATGTAAGAGCATTAATGTAATGTAAACTATTTTATTAGTTGTGTATGTTTATATAGATTAGTAGTAGATAGTAAATAAATATATTTAAACAGATAAATTCTCCCTTCTCTAGCGCACGGTTGTCGCGACAGTCGCTTCAACCTAGACATCTGGAAAATGTTTCGATCATCGGAAAGTTCTTGTGGCAGTGGTACAAGTAAACCTTCCTCCTGTATAAACCCGTTACGGCCCAGCTATTTTGTTTTCGCATAGTGTTTATTTAGGAATTTTAATCACGTTCCTTTAGAGCAAGAGAGGTCGATACTAATATTTTGTTCAAACATCAAAATAACATAAAACACGTTTCTAGCCCCCTTTTTTTAACGTTATGTGCACTGCGTGCACCTAGCGGGAAAAAATTAGGTGCACAATTTTATTTTCATGTGCACAGTGCACCTGTGCACCCGGGTATTTCGAGCCCTGCTGTAAATGTATAGTAGGAATTTGTTATTGTTAACCTTGAGGTGAGTCTTTTGCGGACAAATCACGTCAGGGCTGTGTGTTTCCGGAATTCTCTTACTTCGATTACCTTGTTGCATATACCGTGGCATTCAATAGACAAACACAAAGCCCAAGATTCGTACGACCCATCAGATGTTAGAGGATAAACATTGAGCGAGAGCGAAAAGTTTGTCTGAGCTGGAGCGGAGCTTGTTTACTCAGGATCTCACTGATCCCTCCAAATGACTGAAATATCGTCGAGAGTTCCTTAAGTAAGGAAATGATATCGTTAATGCCCTCCCAAGGGCTTTTGTCCTCGAATGTTTCCTTTCGTATTTGACAACGGGCTGTTGTCTGGTGTGTTGTTCAACTGCGACGAAAATTAAAATTCCTACGTACTTTCACGAGGCGTTGTCCTTGATCTTCCCGTCGGGATTGATCCCGGTGAGGCAAGTGCTTACAAGGGGAGGTGGTCAGGAAGGCATTTGGCCCCTCCTGTCTCTGAGGAGAAGGGGCAAGTGCCCTAAAATGTTGGATGAATGCTCTAAAATGATGCTACTTTTAAAGTTAAAATTTTAATAATGTTCCTTCACATTTTTTTTTTTTTTTTTTTTGGGGGGGGGGGTCAAGGTTCACAATGTCAAGGGACATATTAAAATTTTAACTTTAAAAGTAACATTAAAGCAGTACTGCTAAAACAACTTTGGATTCTTATTTCATTTCCTGTCAATAGATAAATGCCCAGATCTAGGCACAGGGCGAACTTGACTTTGGCCCGGGGCGGTAGATTGGAGGGCGGGCGCATAAATTGTTGTAAAAAAATAAAATGTATATAAAAAAAATTACAAGACATGAAAGTGTCGTACATTGTCAACACTCCACAGATACTTAAGATAGTTGGGCGACCGTTCGATGGCATTGACAAATTACTGGAACCCATTTAATTAAAATAAAACAATAACCGACGGTAATTTCCGACGCACACATATCTCCATGCCTGTATATCCATAATCCAAACAACAAAAGGCTCTTTTTACAAAGGCTTTTTCAGAAAGGTTTAACTTTTGTCCAGCGTGTTGTTTCAATGGATCTATTCAAAATTGTTTAACTGATAGTTTTGGACATTTTTTTTGTTAAAAAAAATGCAGAGGGAGGGATCACGCGCCCCATGTAAGAAATACTCAGTTAGCAGCTCGCCTTTTCAATGTTTGAGAGCAGCACGCATACTGAGTGTTTTGATAGATTCCCCGAAATGGGTATTAAATGAAGGGTCCAGGGTTAAAACCACCTTACAGCAATAAATGAGATTTTGTAAAAAACGAATTTGAAAATTTTCCTACACGTGAATGTAATAAAGGTTCATCAAAAAACATCGAACAAATTTTATCTGTGTAATAAAAGTTTTTATTTGACTGAAAATGAAGAAAAAAACATATTGTTTTAAAAAGGTAAAGTATAAAAAAAATTAAATTATTCCCCTGATTGCGAGGAGTAAGGTGGCTTTGCATACCGAAACTTTATCGTTCTTTTTACGGCTTTGAAGTGAATCTACCCTCAAAATGAATGCACTCCCTGAATGCTACAAGATAACTATCTCATTTTCGAAAAAATTTCTGTATAGTTGTTTTTCCCTGGACCCTTCAAATGTATTGGAAGGCTCGAAGATATCTTTGAGGGAAAACATTAACGCTTTCAAATAAGAGTACAATTCCGCTATCGCCTTTCTTTTGCATGCCCACTTAGACCGTTTCGAGAAAAATGATTTATTTTTATGACCGACTGACTGATTGGATGTAAGGGTTGAGAAAATGGATTGGCATAGTCAATCTGCAAATTCTTTATCCGGAAAGATAGGGGCGATCCTGTGGTAAACTTAATTAGTCAACAGTGCCAAAATCAGTAAAAGGAAGTAAAACAGGCTTTACATACCATAAGTTCAATTCGCTATATGGTTCGCACAGGACAAGCTCTTCGTGGATGGAAAAGTATCGATGGGAATTTACTTCTTCTTTTGGAGGAAAGAATTGAAGACGTTTCATTTCTACAGACATGGCTCCAAAAACATAATTGGTTGGATGGAAAACCACAAAATAAAATCTTTGAAATAATGGCTCATTCAGTTCGACAGTTGGTGCAAGATTCGAAGCAATGCACTTTCTTAGATATCATCGTCGATGGTACTACTGATGTTGCAGGTAGTAAACAATTAAGCTTGTGTATGAGATGGATCAATCCCATCACATCTGAAGTGGGAAAAGACTTCATGGGCATGTATTCAACAAAAGATTCCAAGTATAATACTTTATTTCACGCCATTGAGAGTGTGATGATTAGACATAGTTTAGTGATTCAACAAGTTCGAGGCCACTGTTTTGATGGAACTCCAAATATGTCTGGTCATTTAAATGGTGTCCAAAAGCTCATTAAAATGCTTAGCCATAATCATTATTTGTTCATTGCAGCCAACCATTCCTTGGAATTGTGTCTCCAAGATGCAGCTAGGACTTGGGGTTGGGTGAAGGATGTTTCGATTATCATACTATCTTCAACGAAAAGAAAAAATATTTTTCGAACATTGTACTCATGCCATGCGATCAAGATAATGAAGATAAACCGCCTAACCTCCTTCCACTTTGTCCAACAAGGTGGTGCATTAGAGTTAACACCTTAAACAGATACCTTTCAAATTACGAAAGGGTACTGCAGACAGTAAAAGTCATTTTGAATGACAGAAATGTAGTTTCGGATGATGGAATGGCAGCATTAAGAGGAAATAAAAGACAACTGAAAAAAGCAAAGACGCTATTTGCATTAAAAGTAGCATGCAAAATTTTCTGTCCATGTGAGCAATTCGCTATAGCTTTGCAGAAGACAGGATGTACTGTTACGGAAGCAAAGAAACCTGCACAATATCTCTCAAACACACTTTCAAACATGAGGAGCGATGAAAATTTTGGATGCATTTGGAGAGAAACAAAAGAATCTGCTGAACTCTCCCATTTGGAGCTGCCACACACATCTCGAAACAGAAACCTTCCATGTCGGTATGAATATTCCAGAAATTCTGAATGTTTCACCCCCGTTAACATCAGTAAAAATGTTGGCCTTCGAAAATGTTTCTTTGAAGTGGTTGACATAGTAACCAACGAAATTGAAAACGAGTGAATCTTGTCAAATTAGAAGTGCTTACAGTTAAAGCGAAAGGAGAAATTTCAAAAGGTACTTCCTTGCAAGGAAAATTGGGTGTTAATGCAAGTGATTTCGATCTTGAAAAAAATGGAAAGCCCAGTTGGTTCTATTACTTAGTGTAGTAAATGAAAATTTTGGGCATCATCTGATATCTGCTAGAAGTTCACGGCAGAGTCAAGAAAAATTACGGAATTTATGAATGAAGCATTCAAACTTGTTGAATTAATCTCCATAGTTCCTACTTCTGCAGCTTCAGCCGAGAGGTCTTTCAGTGCTTCAGTCAGAGTGAAAACGTATTTGCGCACAAACATGACTCAAAGACTCAAAAAGGTTTAACACATCTCTTACTTCTTATTATTTACGAGTCCCACATTGCAAAAATCAATCTGAACTCTATTGTTAAAGAATTTACGTGAAGAACTGCGGAGAGAAGAGGTGCATTTGGCATTTAAATAATGTAATAAATTTTTGGCCCTAAAAACTGGTAAACAAGGGAATTGTTTCCGGGCCGTCGCCAATAGCCTATTGTGTTGCTCCAATTGGATGCTAATTAGCAACCTACCAACACTAGAGTGCCACCAACACCGCTGCTCTTACTTAGGTGCCTCGTCATTTGAAAGTGGTTCAAAACTGTTGACCTCGGATCTTTTCGTTAGGAGATTGATCCCGTTCCATCGTTAATAGCCCTTTGTATTGCTCTTGTACAACGTTAATTAAAAATTACCAATTACAATTGTTGCTCTGCTATCTTGGCTACCGCTGCCATTCAAGTATTTTTAAATAAATAATCTGAAACTTAATACCACCACTCAACTCTTCGGCGGTTTTTCATTGGTCGAAAAATCCAGCTGTGGTAAATTTGAAGATGGAATCCTCATATCGTTTGCGACTCTTCGATTGATAGTGTTACCCGCGGGTCCGCGTAAGGGTTTTTCCGCGTCTGGAAATCCTTATCTCAATCAGCCATCACGATGAACTCCATACAAAGTTTCAAGAGTATGATTTCATTTTTCTATTACATTTTCTACTGATATTTTCTATTCTGATTGCTTATTAATTCGTTCAATACTTTTCCCATGCGTGTTCTTTGGTATGACAAACAGTACACAATTAGCCATTGATACGAGCAATTTCGCTTGTTTCAATCATATTTAATTTCGTCGAAATAATCAGTATTTAAGTTATATAGATCTGGTTACCTCGAGGGTTTTATTATCCGATACTTTTGTTAATCCAGTGCTAAAAACTTACGGCATAACTCCTGCGATTCGATCCTTGTCCAAGTCGTTTATTTTACTTTTACTCTTTCTCGTTTATTTTACTCTTATAATGCAAATGAAATCCAGTAATTTTATTAAAAATTTGATATGTTGATTTGTTTAAGGTTTTATCTGTTTATAAACTTGTGTTTCTGCTTTGCCAATCAACAATGGTCAGTTCAAGTTGTAATGGTTTACCCAAGATTAAGTTTGTTAGTAACTTATGTAATGCGTTTACACAAATGAAAATATATATTTTAAGACCATAAAAAGGTAAAATAGAGAATTCTGTAACAATCGTTCATTATTTTGGATAAGCCTACTCATCGATCATATTCTAAGTTTACATCTGAGTTAATGTTTATCAGTTAAAATTTTTTTTCTTCCTAAACTATGAACTGTGAGTTGATGCAAACTATCAAAAGTCACTTGAATGTTAAGCTGGAGAGTTAATAGATAAATGTATGTTTTCAATTTTTGAAATGTTTTGTGGATATTATGTTTAAGTGTCGTGATTATAAAAAATACTGTGGTAATTGTTTTCTTAAAAGAGTATAGAAAAGCACTAAACAATTGTAGCAATTTACTAAATTCTTAAATAACTTAGTAATGGGTGATGTTACCTTACCAAATTACCATTTTCAACCTAATATTTCCTGATTTCAATTAAATTTGTGGTATATGATAAGAACTGAATAAGAAAGGAAGTTCAAAATAAGAGATACTTTTCTAACTTGTTTTTCGAGCTGTCAATCAGGTACAGCTACACTCTACGTTTATGAGCAGTTGCAACGGCCTTGGCGAACTTCGAAAGGTCGCCAAGGAAAGAATTATTTCAAAACTCTTTTTCTTCAAAAAATATTGGGACCTGCATTGGCAGCAGTGTATTGACGTCCAAGGAGACTATTTTGAAGACTTTTAACAATATGTACCGATCGGATCAATAAATTATTTTCACCAGTCTCATTACTTTACGGACAAACCTTGTAATATTGGTCATACGCCATGTTGAATACTACTTTAAAAAAATTTTCTCAATAAAGTTTTCATATTTCTGTCTCAAATTTTAATCATTTACTCATTCAAACATAAGCATTTTACCAACCTTGTAAATTTCATTTCATTCTGACAATTCCTTTTAGTTGCAACTTTTTTTTTATCTTGGAGTGTACTTAAATTTTTACAAAGTGTAAAATTTTTTGAATTCCATCCTATTATTTTAATTTTTTTTTAACTTCAATACATTTTATTATATTCATGATGAAGATGATTTTTTTTCTTCTGTAAATCTTTTCCTTTTTAACATGCCTACTGTATTTAGTGTAATTGATAAGTTTCAGGGTATTCTTACCCAACATTCGCAGCTCAGTTTTTCTGCTAGTTCACATATGTGTTTTGAAATGTGTTTAAGCTTACTACTTTTTGCGAAAGATTTTAAAAAATATACTTTTCAAAATGTTTTTAATCTTTTATTTTCCGATGTGAAAAAAAAAATTGTGAAAGAAAAAGAGTTATGAAATAATTATTTCCTTTGCAACTTTAGAAGTGCGCCAAAAAAAAAAAATCGCCAAGGCCGTTGCCACCGCTCATAAACGTAGAGTGTAGCTGTACCAGTATTTCTAACTTTTGCGTCAATAAAACTTACCTTGTTTGTATGCCCATTATATGATGTCTTGTGTTTGGCACGGCTTGAAAAATAACACCATCAGATGTAGCCATGTGATGAAACATGATGCTTGGGTGTCTAAAGAAATAATCCAACTAACTGCGATTTATAAAAGGTTCATTTGCATCTTAAATAACTTGGATATCTTGGGCTGTCACTGTATTTCAGAAATTTTTAAAGGGACCCATGGATACTTTATTAGAGAGGTAAAATGTGGAAAATTGGAGGTTCCGACAAATGTGGCAACTGTAGCAAAAATTTTCAGGCTCCACTTTCAAACATTCAGTTGGCGAGTGGCAACCGTTAATTTAAATTTTAAAAACTGGAGCAAAATAATACCGATAGTAAAAATGTTATTTTTTATTACCTCCAGTTACACTTTTTTTTTCGCATATTGTTTACTGTCTGTGTAATGAGTTCTGGGCAATTCCATGGTGTCAGACGTAAAATTCAGACATAAATTTCTTACTAAAATCTGATTTTTGGTAGATAAATTTCAATTAAATGATCAAATTTCTATACAAGGTACATCTCATCATACTTTGTCAGAAAACATGTAAAAAAAAAAACATTTCTGAATATTTCAAATCAAAGGTGGAAACGTTTAAGTAACCTGTGTCGGACGTAATCACACAAACTGGGAAACTGACACATCAAAATAATTCTCAAAAGTCTGTGAATTGTTTAATTTTATCATTTTAAAACTAACCGTAATCAAAAGTACACATATGAATGCCATATGTTTGACCTTTTTCTATTTATTTAGTTTAATATTAATGTACATTTTACAAATTTTAATTCTGGTATCGGACTAAATAAGTTTATCTTAAAAAGATAAATTCCAAGAATAAATTCATTTTATTGAGAAAATATATAGTTTTGCAGAAAATGTTCAATTTTAAATAGATTTTCAGAATAAAATTTGTCCTATGTTCCCTGTAGGTGGGTACGTTTTCTATATTATAATAAATTTTGTCCCCGTGTTGTGGCCATTTAAAATAGGATTCAATTGAAGATCGGTGCATCACGCTAACCTCTACTTTATTATCAAGTACCTCTATTATACATTCAACGAAGTGTTTACCATTATATTTAAAAATCCAGTCATTAAATGTTGAATATTCCGACGGAACAACATATTTCAACAACTCTATTGTTGAAATATGTTGTTCTATCAGACTATTTTTTCAGGGATGTCACTGTCACTTTCTTCTTTAGATACAGAATATGTATTAATTTTCTAAAAAGTTGGTGGATTTGATAAGTCAGAAGTTAATGATTGTATATTAGGTATTGGTAGGACTTGCTCACAATGACAATGCAAAAAATCTGAATTTTCTGCAATATCATCTGACAATATATATTGCACATGCACTGTAGGGTTCAAGGACGCAGCAACCATGGCAAACTGTTGTGGTGTGGAAACAAACCAATTCCCTGCTTTGGTATGACGGCAAAACTTTCTCTTCACAATTCCTCCTACAATGCTGAACTAGTACTGCAAAATCCACAAATCGTTCTTATCTCATTACTTTTATGTTGATTTCAGTTTATATGACTTGTAGATAATTTGGTGACTAAGATATACGTTCCTTTTCTTTAAGCATTCTCCATAGACTTTTTATTACATCTTGCATTACTGAACTTGTTTCCTTAATTTTTATGTAATTTGTACATGTATAAATCCTTACAATTTTCTTTGTGCTGATGATTTCTCTTAATTTCTATGTTAAACAGTGCCTTATGCTCCAAAGACACCAGCTCATATCCAAGATGACAGTGGTTATGGAAGTATCATGGGGAAATGTCAGGACAATTCCACCTGTGAGCATGGTGCTGATTCGATATGTATGTGCCTTTTCTGTTCAAGTAAAGCAGTCTCGAAATTTACAGCTTTTAGAAGACCAAAGATTGTCAGTATTGAAACAGTCAAGAAGAAACTATCTTTTGGCTCTCCATATTCACCTCAAAATAGGTCATTAAGGGATTCCTCGAAGAGTTCAGAGAGCACGCTCCTGGTGGAGCAACACATGATGGCGATGAAATTTACACAAGACTTGAAACCGTTCTCATCTAATCACACAAACCCAGCTTATGGATTTCCTTCGAAGTGCCGTAATTCTCCGCCAGTGAAGTTTTTCTACTCTCCGTTGAAAAACAGTAGGCTATTTCAAAGTCCAAAACCTTTCCCACTAGAATCTACAGTGCCTTTAAACAAAACCGACAATGCTCCAAATAATAAAAAATGGGGTCCTTCCCTAAGTCTTCCCGAACTGCAACACGATCTGTTGAAGAAAATTGTAGACAAGAACTTAACTTTTGTTGTGTCCTCCATATTATCATACCTGTCAGATAAAGATCTCTACAGGGTTGGTTGTGTGAGTAGTACTTGGAAACGGATTGTGCTTGGTGATTCAGAAGCTCGTAAAAGGAGAGATAATTATGTGGCAAAAAGATTATCCAGCAAGGTATGTTTGAAGATGTTATTTATCTCGTTATTGAATTTGCATGTATGGATTTTGATTACAGGCTCAGCTTTATCTGAGAAACTTTTATATACTTGCTTAAAAAAACCGGTGCACAAAATAAAAATCTTTCAAAATTTCAAATATTTTTAGAAATTTAAATAAATATTTATACAATTCTGTTTAAAATGGTTTATTATTTATGGACATGTTGAGTATAAGTATTTTATATAATATTTTGAAAAAATTCCTGTACAGTTTGAAATAAGGTTAATTTTATGCTTTAAACTTCAATACATCAGTTTACAAGTGTAACATACAATATAACATATTTTAACTCAGGCATTTTTTTCTATCTGCTCAAAAAAGTTCATTTTGACTGTTCAAAGGATGCATGTAGGTAATTTTTTATATAAATTAAAGAAAAATATTTCAAATTTTAAGGTTTTTTCAAATTCTTGTGGTTAAAGTGTTTAAAAGTGCCTTCATAACCTGTATATAAAAAAAATTCAAATCAATACACAAACGATTCTAAGAAAATGTTCCTTAAATTTGACCATTTTAACATTACGGAGATAGGTATGCACTGGTCCCCTTAAACATGTTGGTGTATCTAGCTGCTCAAACTTTAGAAATAAATGCATTTATTCAATGATTCCTCTGTTTAAGGTGCATATTAAGTTTTACATAAAGTTAGTAACTGTCAGTAATAATTAAAAAACCTCAAATAGCGCAAATTAAAAACTTTGAAAAAGGTAAAGTCCAGGGCAAATATGGTGCAACATGACGTCGCAAAAGTGCAAATTTAAATAACAGTCAATTCGCGTTTCTTATGACTTCTGTCCTGATATTGGTGGACGTTTTGCTCCATTGAAATGGTAAGTTTTAAAATCAATGTTTTGAAGGTCTTTTATATTCAATGCACTATCTGCACATGTTTTTAATTCTTGTTTCACAATACTTTAAGGGAAAAATGTGTTTCATAACTTTTGTAAGGGTTGGGTATTTCTTTTCAATGTTTTTATCCACATTGATATGTTGAATATAGCCTTTCAAGGTCCTAGTGTTTTTCTGCTGCAACCCTGATATTACTTTAATCCTTTATTACTGACAGGACTTGTAGGTCCTGTCAGTTTTCTCACGTTACTGTATTAATTTAAACACTTTGAGACCCATAGGGACTTAGAAGTCCACTTCTATGAAGTTCATTCTTCAAAAAGAAGAAAATCTGGATCTGTGCCTAAAGACATTCGTTTCCAGAACACTTGGTGCCACTGGCCAACATTTGTCTGATCACGAGGAAGTGTAAAATGTGTGCTTCTAGGAAAATTGAGTCAAGACTGCATTCCAAGTGTTCAGAATGTAACATATCCATGTGTGTAAATGAGAGAAAAAATTGTTTCTTTGAATGCCGTAAGAAATAGAAATGATCTACTTTCTGAATATAAGATAATATAATAAATAAGATTTTTTTCTCTCTATTTTATATATATATATATATATATATATATATATATATATTTAGTATGCATAGAATTATTTGATAAAATTATTGTTTAACTTTTTGTATCTTTCAAATTACCATTAATATATTATTACAAATATAGTGCTTCCGTAAAGTCCTGTCAGAGTCCCAAATTATTTTCCATGTAATTAATGACCTTGGTGATGACTTATAATGAAAATTGTACAATAGGGTGTTTACTTGCACCTAAATAGAAATTCAGGAAATAAAGGGTTAAACTTGTTAGATTTTTTTTTTATTTAAACCTGTGTGCCATGTTTCTAACATTTAAAAGTAGTTTCAATTTCTATTTTTATGACTAATGCAAAACAAATGTTTTACGTTAGTTATGAATCTTGAGTCTCACAAATTACTTTTTGCTATGCTAAGTTTAGTTCTTTGAGCAATTCATTTTGGTTTAAAATTTTTGTAGTAATCCAATGGGACTCAACTTCAAACAAGTGGTTTCTGTTTATATTTATTTCACATGTTCATAGTAAAATAAACCTAATTTTTTAATTCTTTAGGAAAATAAAATGATTGCTACTGATATAGAGATATTTAGAGCAAATGTGACTGGAGTTGATCGGGAACTGCTTCTAGACGTGACCAACCAAGAGCTCTTCAAACAGTCTCTGCCTTCTAAGATACCAACACCAAAGTCGGAGCACTTTCTAGCAGTAAGTTTCCCAAGTTTGTAAGTTTAAACATGCTTTTATTTTTCAGCATTAAGGGTTGTGAAAAGTCCTTAATTTTTTATAGTAATTCAGTGGTGTGTCATTTTTCTAAGGCTGCAATAGCCCAGTTGGAAGAGTAGCTGATTAGCAACCAGAGGGTTGCGAATTCGAAAATCAATCCAATCAAAGACTGCAGTCTGAGGACTGGTGCATGTTAAACTTGCTGTGACCTCCATAGAACCATGCTGTTGGAGCACTCTATTTGCATTGGCAGTCAGTCTACTTGGAAAGAAATAAAACTTAATGTATCTTCAAATATATAGCACTAAATTGATTTAGTTGAAGGAAAGAATTAGAATTGGGAAAATCCAATCATAGAAGAGGAACTATTTAATAGTTTCTATTCTATGATTCGATTGGTATTAGAGTTATTTCATTTCAAAGACGGGTACTTTTCAATCAGCCAAAATACCATGCTTTTTAAGTCGCTAACATCTCGACGTTATTTTAATGCACATTCGCATCGGCCATTCACGAGCCACACAGATATTTTTATTGGTCGGAGAAACCGCTCTGTTTAATGCCAGCATTGCCAAGAACCTCTCCATAAATCTCATTTGAACTTCAGGTAGAGGGCTTAGCATTTTTATTAATGCTTTTACGGTAAATTTTATCAGACTTTTTGTATCACTTTAAGCATTGTTATAATTCAACTACACTTCATTAGTCGACTACTAAGATGAGATTATCCCTTATTTCTTCCATTTATTTTTAGCCTTCATAATATGTTTTATGAGTGTTCACCTTCATACATTACAGTGGGGGTTGAGAAATGTAGTTGTGGGATGAAAGCAGGAAAAAATTGCTTGAATATCCCAGAAACACAACCCTCGAATTTGCTAAAGACTGAAATCCGTAGAAAAGGAAAGATCACTCGAGTACCTTGGGTTCATGAAGACGGTTCTCGCCTAAAGGAGATGTTCTCCTGATGGTCTGGGCCTAGTGGAATCCTCCATTTGATGACATTGCTTCCTGGGAACCTGAGGAAAGGGATCCTTCACAAGTTTCAGAGTTAAGAGAATAGAAAGTCGAGCATCATTTTGGCTTGACATTTTCCCTCAGAAGTCCAAGTGTTGTGTGCACTTTCAAAATATGTTAGTTCATAAACATTTGTCATGGTTGGCAATTAGAACCTGGACATTATGGATTTAAGGACTTTTTTTCTCTAAGGACTTTGTTTGGGGTCATTGTTTTGGATTTACAGATTGTCGTATTTACAAATAGATTAAAATACAGATTAATTTAAACTAGAGGTGCACAACCTGCGGGCCACATGCGGCCCGCAAGCTAATTTTGACTGTAAACTTCCAAGATGATTTAAGTTAAGAAGCAAATTGACTGACAAACATTTAGAATCAGTTTTAAGAGTTTCTACTAGCAGTATTGAACCTAACATACCTAAATTAGTTAGTAAAACTCAGTATCAGCCATCCTATTAGCAAGCTGTAACATAATTATTGTTTACAGCTTTAGAAATTTTAATATTAAATATATTTGATGCTGTCATTTTTATTTCCAATTTTACTGATATCATTAAAATTTCTGATACTCATCTTTATTGCTCATTGTACTCTTACTGTTATTAAATCTATAACCATAATAATTTGCTGAAGTACATATGACATTCTTAAAAGTAATTCCAAATGATCATTGCAAATGTTTGTTAACTTCTTTTTTTAAACTATTCACAATATCATTCATTTAGCTCTGGAACAAGCTCCTAGATTATTTTAAGAAAAAATTTGTAAGTTTAATCTTTAATTTAAAAAAAGTTTTTATTTTTTTACTATACATATTACAGGGGTGAAAATCTTCCGCGTTTATGCGGATTTCCGCTTTTTTTTTTTCTACCAAGAATTTCCGCTTTTTTTTTTTTCTGAGAATTTTCCTTTTTGTTACAATTTTTTCTTCAGTGTTAAATTATATTTTAAAACTACAGGCAAAGAATAAATGTAAAAAATAATAATAAGGAAAATGTGATTATGTCCTCACTTCAGGGATGAGATTCTTCCGACTTTTGTAAGTATTTCCAACTTTTCGTAAACTTTTGAAAAAATGAGTGATTTTTACCATTTTTTACGAAAAAATTCCGACTTTTGCCCTTTTTTCTTGTTTTTTATAAACGTAAAATGCGCCAAATGAGACTTATATCGCCAATGTTGCACTCCTAAATTTTGCAAGCTGATGAGTTTTGAAATTCCTTTTTGAAAAGAATCCTTTGTGAGAAGATTATTAGTTCAATGGCAAACCTGGAGAACTTGAATATTGAACTAGTTAGCGTACGTTGTTGTATATTTCGTAGGTAAAGCTACGGTTTCCTAAAAAAGCGGAGCTATTAGCTAGCGGCCGTGATACGTCATTATGTGGCGGAAAAGGCATAAATGAAATATTTTAAGTTGATCAGCTTTTAATGTGACTTTTCTTTCAACTAGAAAATAAGATGCTCTGTTATTTTGTCTTTTATGGTAACCTCTGCAAGCGGAAAGTTTAAATTTTCATTTTGAATATTCTAGAAAGTACTCAATAAAATCCGTTTAAACTTCTTTCTTTGGCGACTTTAAAAGTGCGCCAAGGCTATGTCCACCGTTTTAAACATAGACTGCAGCTATATTTTGCACCGGAAATTTTCAAAATGATGCTTCTTTGAAGGACAATATTTATGATTGTTTTAATAAGTTAAATTGTTTCTAGGATAATTCGAGTTATTTATTTTTAGTTTTATTTGATTTAAATGAATTTGATTAGAAAATAAGAATATTTACGGGAAAATATAGAGTTTTTGAAAAAAAAGAAGTTATTATATATTCGTAAATAGGTTGTAAATTTAAACTGAATTAGGTTATATTTATTTTTTACTACAGTGGTACAGCTTCAGTCTACGTTTATAGCGGTGGCAACGGCCTGCACTTTGCGCACTTAGGCCAGGTGCACACACCCAGTTTTTTAACGTGCGGCGCCCCTGCCGCAACGCAAGTGCGGTCTGAGATACATTAGATCCAAATTATGCAGTACACACATGCCTTCTGAGCCGCTGGGGCGACAAACGTGCAACTTGCGTCCACTTTGTACCGCAGTTCCCTTACGGCGGCGCACATGAGTCTCCGTTCTGAAGTACCTTGTTTTCATAAACAAATGGAATATAAATAATAATTTATAAATGGTTGTATCCAGTAACGTCTATTTTGTTTCAAAATATACTTTTTTTACACCAAGTAAGCGAAATAAACACGTTTTCTTCCATATATTATTTGTCGCAAATGGCGCGAAATGAGTTCGTGTCATTTCACGGTTATGCGTGCATAGTTGGGCTTTGGTGCCGCATGTTGAAAAACCGGATGTGTGCATCGGGCCTTAAGTCGCCAAGGAAAGAATTATTTCAAATGAACCAATGAAATCAAACAGTTTAACGGAATTTGAAAGAACTTTCTGGAATAATCGAGATGAAATTTTTAAACTTTCCACTTGTCCAGGTTGTATTAAAATCCGCAATAACCGTTATGCAGATGGGTTACCTTAACCTGTCATTACTCGCTACTAGAAGTGCGCCAAAATAGCGCCAAGTCCGTAGCCACTGCTATAAACGTAGACTGAAGCTGTACTTTTTGTTTTTGTTACTTATTGTTTTTTTCAAAAACATTTATGCTATTTAATAAAAATAGTATTTATTTGATTTATTCTTTTGTAACAGCATTTTTATTTCCTGTTAATTTCATCAAGGTTTTGGAAAAATTGCAACTCTTAAAAAAAATTTCACCATGGGGTCATTCCACGTGAAATGAGCAAAAATCAGGAAAAACCCGTGGCCGTATGCCAATGGATTTTCATGAAATTTGGTACAGGGGTTTAGTTTATACATAAATAACGATATCCAAAAGAATTAGGTTCAAAATGAAATATTTTCGAAATTGGAAGCATTTTTAGGACTTTCAACTTTGAAGAACAGTTGCGAGATCGCTTAATGTTGCATGTTTGAAGTTCTGTTTCTCAAAAACTACTTAACGTAGACAAACATGTTTTACATTTTTATAATCTGTACAAAATGTTCTTTTTTTCACTGTGGCAACAACCTTTTTAAACATCATATTTAATCCAAAACTTAGTTGCAAAAAATGGAAAATTGTCATTTTTGACGGAATTAAAAACATTTCTATGGGCTAAAGAAATTTTACAACATACTTTAAATTCATGCCAGTTACAATGCTAGATATGATAATATTACTGATAGAGTTTGGAAGCCGTATTTTAATTCTTTCATCTTCAAAATAGCTAACGAAAAGTACAAAATGATAATTTTCTACTCTAAATAGGCATAAGAAATCAAATGAAGGACAGCTTTTACAAAACCGACATTTCACAGGAATACAATTTCATATGTATATTACTTGTAAAATAAAAATCAGGATTGTAATCTTAGTCCTAAAGCAACAATAATAAAAACAAAATCACAACATTTGCTTCCCACTCTATGCATGTTACGAGAACTTCAATGATAACAGTGAAATAAAATATAGATAATGAAACCCTAATTCAACAAAGAAATACCAAATCATGTTTAACTTTAAGGGTGAATTATAAAAGCAGAAAAAATGTGTGTGTCAAAACAAGCTTAGAAATTTCAACGTAGTATCACAGAAATTATGAATTTTAACTAATTACCTTTTCAAATTCACGATGTGGTAAAGCTCACAAGTTAAACTTTGCTTCTTCTATTATTGAAACGTGATTTTTTTTGTGCTGCTGAATTCTTTTTAAACTCTTTTACTTCTTTTCCTGGCGATTGCGATAAATATGACACTCGAATTAGTGTCGTACAATTTGGAATAGGAATGTAGCAATGACAGTTACGAGTTCCCGTAATGGTTGCGGTCACTTCATTAAACCTTTGTTGAAGATAAGACTCAATTTGAATAACATCAGTTGAAGGCACATAAAAGAATTTGATGTTTAAAATGGTTGAAGTACAGAAGGAAAATAGTTGTTTTGCATTTAAAATCTGATTGTTGTATGGTCTCTGTAAACTTGTTCTTGCGGCTAACCGTTCGATAGTTCCACCGATTCCATCGCATGGGCTTTTGCCATGACTTGTAGCGAAAAAGTGCCATTCTGCCTTCAATTCAAAATCGGATTCATGATGGCAAATGTTGGAAAAGTTTTTCCGGTTTTTATACTGTGCTGAACACCTATCGCTGAAATAGATAAGTTTCTTCACAGAAAGAAACCTTTCTTTTATAAAAGGGATTACGGCAGTCTGAAATGCAAATACACTCAATGTATCATGTCTAGTATGGTCACTAATAACACACATTGAAAGGATTTGAAACCTGTTTTCGTTATCCTTCCCATAAAGTACAAATGGGTGCAGTGTAGCTTGAGTAGTTTCCCAATAGAATCCTTGAATTGCATCCTGAACAATAAATGAATAATTTTCTGAAAAATCGAGGAGTACAATGCACTCCTCCTGGGAAACAGTCAATTTCTTTTCCTCCAAAAATTTGGACTGCGATTTAGCAATGAAATGATGTTTTGTCAATCCAGACATACTCTCAACAAGTGAGTCAAGAAATTCTTCTGTTGACTATACTTGTGTGATTAGAGTAGATCTGTCGGTCGAAATCCAACGCTTGTAAATAATTTCTTCTAAATTTTGGAAAACCTCAAATTTTTCTACTTGAGCACGAAATTGATCTTTTAGACACTTATCACATTCTACGAACATACATTTTTCCTTTTCATTGTTACAAACATATAATTTCATTAGCTCTAGCAAATAATAATGAAGTTTAATAGCGTGTAACATCAGTTTCATATTTTGATGTATGGTGCACACACACAGACGGAATGTGTACCATTACTTCCAGCTAGTACACAATGTTTCGGTCTTAATTCAGCGAATTTACTGAAACCAATCTTTGCACTCCCATGCTGTTCCTTAAACTGCTTTTATCCTTCTTTTAAGTTACAAAGAATAAACCTTTTTTGTTTTGGGATTTTACCTTCATCTGTGTTTACATTAACATAGTCTTTTTTTCCTGGACATAGCCGACTTATGTCATCAGACTCGTAAAAGTTTATAACTATTGCAATAATATTGTCATTAATTTTTTTGCCTTGTCTCTTAGCAGGTTTTCCTTGCTAAATACAATGTGGTAGAAAATTATGTTCTTATTTTTTCCAGACTCCAGCTCTTTGGAACAAGAGTTAGAATTTGAATTTTTTCTGCAGGGATGTTGTTTCAGCAAACTTTGCTTTCAGCTGTTCTATTAAACAATAAAAAATCTTCCTTACTTTCAGTCGCATGTGTACTATTAATTTTATTGAGGTTACTTTCAAAACAGTTTCCAAATTTATTTTAGCAGTTGAAACAAATTTCTGTAATTTTCTTCTGCCATAATATTTTCTTTGAGTCATGCTGAGTTTACGAACCTTTTCAACAGGCGAATTTCCCATGTTCTGTAGGCTGTTATTGAGTTTCTCGTACTGTTTCTCTAAAGCTTCCGTTTCAAAATCAAAATCTGTTGCATCCTATTCTGTAATAAAATTTTTAACACCAATTTCACATGTGAGACAGATCTTTTTACCTGGCGAGAGCAATCCAGCTGATTTCTTGGCAATATCTAGTGTTATTATTCGCAGGGACTTTTTCACGGCACGTTTGTGACTTTTAAAAGGATTACAACAAGTTCGTCGGAATAAGTAAGTATACTTCAGTAAATACACTTTCTCATGGTGAAAACAAATGTTTTCAAACTTCCTACCTAATTTCAAATACAACAATTCTCTGGCTTTATCTGTAAGTTCTTTTAATCCGGTTTCTTTAACATAATGGATTTTATGGCAGTTTTCTTACACCATTTCTCCCAGTCACAGTTGGAAAGTTCAGGAATTTTAAAATCTCTTACTATCAAAATCAAACATAGTAATAATATTTCCTAAAAACTACAAGAAAATCCAAAAGACTTCTCTAACCGACTAATGATCATTTCAATGGATGGAACACTTATGGATTGCCACTTGAACATTCACCTGTGTTCGAAAGCTTTCGGTTCAGCAAAAAATTATCAGTTTATAGCAACCCAAGCACATTTATAACCATAATTCATTTAATAGTGTTTATTTATTCTATTATCTGTCATTGAATGTAATAGCATCTCTTTCAATGAGGAAATGGATGGCTTAATGGCGTGTTTTCGCCTGTTTTGTTTCATCATGCGATAAAATAAAACTATAGTTTTCATCTAATTAAAAATGCTCCTGGGACGAAAATAAGCAAATTACAATGATGAAAACTTCAGGACAGATAATATACATCTGGACATAAATTTGTGAGTTTCTCGGAGCTGTCCTTCACAATAAAATTTGTATTTAAAAATACAGAAAAATCGCAGTTTTCAATTATTTTCCTTTTTTATTATTTTTTTTCTTTAATAAGGAATAGGACTACAATCACTAAATTATACCTACCATTTATATAGAAGAAGGGCTTTGTTAAGAATTATTTTTGATATTGTCTTTCCATTTTTAGAGGTACTAGAGCCATTTGAAATTGGTATCATATTGGACAAATCTCTATTTTCGCCGATCCTTCAGAACGAGAAGTGCCGGATATTAAACAAAATTCTGACATTTCCTGAAAGAACTTTTACTGAAGAATGTAACAATATAAAAATTTATAATTTGTGTCAATAACTTTTTGAAATATTGGGTCTCAAACAGGCTACTATTAGTGCTACAAAAATTTACATTTGTGTGACCTTGAATTTTAAAATTCAATAAAAAATAAAATATCCATTTCTGACATTTAATATTTGGCAGTTCCTCCTTACTATGTGCGATCTATTCAGAAACTAATTTTCATTAAAATCGGTGATGTGTCAGCCACAGCCTATTTGCTCATTTTGCGTGGAATGACCCCATGGTGAGATGTTCAAAAATATTCATAAATATAACATTTTCAACTTCATGCAACTTAATTATACTGTTTACAGAGTTGCCAAGATATTTTTTATCTAATACAAAATTTGAGTTTACGCGTAAGGTGCCCCCGCTTCCTTTTCCAAAGACAAATTTCATTGTTTATAGTGGACTTTATAGAGCTCTTAAGCTAAATAATACAAAAAATACATGCTTATCATAAACACATATTCTGTACTAGTGGCGCAGCCATGAGAGGTTATGGGTTAACTTCCCTATTTCCAAAGACAAATGTTATTGTGTTTTGTATACTTTATAGGGTTTTATTGGACTAAAATTTGCTTACCCCCCTCATAAAAAAATTTCTAGTTGCACCACTGTTCTGTACACACATTAGTACACAAATATAGTATTCTCATTCAGCTATTTTTGTAGTTCAAAATAACGCTGCGTATATTTTCCTCTTTTTTACATTTTGACTGTTTTTACCCCTGATATTAAGTGTAATAACAGCTGTACATAATTGGGTAGTAGCACTTTCATTGTGCCTGTGCTGTAACTTCAATTGCGCCCCCCTTCCTCCCCCATGTCTCAATCAACGGTGCAAGTGGCCCTTCTCCCAAAAAAGTTGTGCACCCCTAATTTAAACTAATAATGGTAGTTTGGTCGAATTTTAGGCATACAGGTGGACATATCCAGGAAACTCAATAATTATAGAGTGTAAAAACAGTCGTCGAAACAGAATTTAACTGCAAAATACGACTGCTTAGTTTCAAATCCTGGTTTCAATCTTTACAGATGTTTTATTTTATTTGTTAATTTGTGTCACGATATATATTTTGGAAATTAAATTTTTACGTGGAATAAATGTAAATAATAAGATTATATTTTTTGTCAGGACAGAACATTTTCTGTTCAGATGCATTTTAATACAACTCATATTCTGTTTATGTGTTTAAAAAATCTGAATTGAAGTAAATACCAATATTTATTTATACCCTGATTTCTTTGAAAATTTGACTGATGGTTGCATTTTTGTTGCTGCACAGGAGTACCTCGATACTTACTATTTTTCTTTTCGTGTATTATAGGTTGCTAAAGAAATGGGGAATACTGGAGTGTTGTTGAAGTGCCCCATATGTCGATACCCTGCCAAATGCATGATGGGTAACAAATATTGTTGCACTCGTGATTTATGCTACTATGTATTCTGTAGGAAGTGCTTAGGATTGCATGCAGGTCTCGACTGTCCAGCTCGGTGTCAGTTTGAACCAAAAGTGATAGTAGGTAGCAAGCAGAGCAGGCGAAATCTGAAAAGATTATGAAAATTGTTAGACAATGCGACTAGAATCTAGTACACACAAGTTCCTAAAACATTTTGTAATCGTCCCTGTTGTGTGTACTGTAATGTTTTAGGTATTTATAACTGAAGATGCTCAACATGTCTGGTATCACTTGTTTATTGCACACAATTTACTGTACTGATTTTTTAAACATTCCTGGATTCTCAGTGAATTACTTTTTACTAGTCTCAACTAGTCTGTCACTGGTTTTAAAGGTAACTTTTTTTAAATGTTATGTAGCTTGCATATACTTTTAAAATGTAAATTTTGTTGCATGAAACTTCTACGATTTTATTAAAGAGTATAAATTGTTATTTCCAACCTAAATTTAATGTTTTTACAATCATAAATATATGAACCAAATTATTGGTTCAATCCTTAATTTTTTTTTAAATCGAGGTTTGTGTCAGTTTGGTACATTTTTTTTTCTCATCCATTTTTATCATTTATTAAATAAGAAAGCAAGTGAACTTTTATTGACATTACTGTTTGTACCATCTTTGCAATTTTTGTGTATTGTTTTCATTGTATTATAATTCATGATATTTTCCATTATTGGAAATGTGCCTTCCATTGTTGACATTTCTGTGTATAATGTGATAAATATTTCATTGTTTTTGCCAAAACTATTGTAATGTTATTCCTATTTATGAAATAAACATTTAACGTTATATTGGTTTCTTTTAGTACATGTTGCTTGGCTTAATTTATAAAAATCTTGTTTAACTTATGGTGCATCCATATTTTTCATGAACTGTTAGATATTAAGAACTGCCTAGAAGAATCATTCCCAAACTTTGCAGTTCAATGATCCACTCACAAATTTAAAATTCTCTTTGCCCTATTGATGTTATAAAATTAAACAGGACACCTTTAATTTTGTTCCAGCACACAAAACCATGATGATCCTTAATGTTGGGAGTACAATTTTTTTTTAATCTGTTGAATACATTATATAAAACGTTAACAGCAATGATAAGATGACCATTCAAAATTTTCAAACAGAAAATCTAAAATTCCGAATTAAAAGAAACATTAAGTATTCTACAAACTTTTGTGAATTCCAATAAATTAAAATTGCCTCTTGCAAAATTTTGATACCAAAATATATACTTAATCTTAAAATGATGGAATATTAAATTTTGTCTTGATGTGCTCTGTTGGCTAGTGAAATATTGCATGTTTTCCACATATCCCCTCAAACCTTGTGGATTATACTTTGGGAACCACTGGTCTTGGACCCTAAATCTAGATTTTGAAATGCTACAGATTTCAAATGGTTTTAAAATATTGATCAATGTTCAGAAATCAAACATAATCCTAATATTTATGAACATTGATAAAAAGAACTTTATTGAGATGTAAGAATTATGAATTTGGTTTATTGACTCTATCAACACTCATTTTCAATAACAAGTCTGCCTTTAAAATTATCCCATTAAGAGCTTAAACTTTTGAAAATATGAGTTTGAGTAAAAAGGACTTAAGTTCACACACTATAAAATATATACTGTGAAAGCCTGTCAAAATAGATGCAAATGTATATTTTCTCTAGCTCAAATTTCCTGTTTAGTATTCTTACATTAACTACATTTGTAAATTCTGAGGACTGTAATTCTTTATATTTCAAAAAAGTACTAAATATTCTTAAACCATTAGTCTCTTCTAACTCCCTTTTGCCGACCAACCGGTATAGTGGTTAAGGTGTTAGCCTCTAGATCGGAAGGTTCGGGCATGGATGTTTGTAAGCGTATGGTGTAGAGGCGGCTGGTGCACCTTAAATCTGTCTTGGCCGAAAGTCCTCACGTTGGGTTGGCGTTGAAGTTTGGAAAGTGGGGTGCCAGCTCAGATGTTGCTTCGTCATCTGACCGTGGTTCAAAATTACGAGGTGTTGTCCTCGGCTCTTTCCCTTAAGGGGCTGATCCCGGACCGTCGTCAATAGCCCGTTGTGTTGCACTAGTATGACATTAACTAAAAATTACCATTACCTAACTTCCTTTTACTGATTCTAAAATACCATTTTACGAAGTAGATTTTGTTTCCAGTGTTGATTTCAATTGCCTTATGAAAACAATTATATTCCAATTCACAGTTCATGATTAATCATGCAGTACATTTTTTTCAAGCATAAATAAGTGATTATCCATAACATTTCTTCAATTCGTGTTAAATAGTTCCTTTGTTTGACTTAACCTTGTAATTTAATTGCAAAACTAAACAATTTTTAATTTTTTTTCAATTACCTTCTAAGGTTTTTTAATTGCATTGGTTCATCCAGAAAGTTTTGTGGTTTTTCAAATAGAAGCGCGCTAAGGAGTGACCTTGATTGAAGCATATGCGTAGATTCGGTATTTTCTGATTTCACTGCATAATTCTAGCTTGTGTGTGGTGTCATAATATTTGTTTTGCTGCAGTGCTAAGAATGGAGAACCACAAAAAGTTCATTTCCATCTTATGCTCTTTTATTTTAAGAAATTAGAAAATGCTAGTCAGACTGCTCGTAAAATGTGGGCTGTTTATGAACCAAATGCTGTTTCTGATGACAGTTTGAAGGTGGTTTGATAAATTTCAGCCTAGAAGACCATGCCAGTCCTTGCCCCTTCAGATTTTTACCTCTTAAGGTCACTTCAATTTCTCTGAACGGTCTGGAGTTCAATTCTTTGTAGACTGTCAAACAGCACCTTGATAACTTCTTTACAATTAAGCCTAATGATTTTGTTTAAAAGAATTTTCCAGCAGCCTTAAAGATGGCAAAAAGTTGTAGAACAAAATGGTGCTTATGTGTAAGAGTTTAGTTTTTTACTTTAAATTTCTTGCCAAGATCTTCAATGCCTGCTTTGTATTGAGCACACTTTGTATTTTAGCCAATTCATTTTGCATCTTCACTACTAAAATTACTTCTGAATTAAGATTTAAGAGAAGACTTTCCATATTTAAAAAAAATTATACTATTATTTAAGTGCTTTGGCTGGTAGCCTTGACACAGGGATGTCACTGAGATCTGAAAATTGCAACCAATCAAATCTTAATATGTACACATTCCAACTTTGATTATCAGTATTTCTAAAGTTAACTACCTATACACTGCATTAATTCAAATTCTACTCTTGCAATAACATTTCTCAACAAAACCCCTTTGTTTCAATACACTTCATAGTATTCACTTGTTCCATCGTTCCCCTTTAAAAGTTTCCAACTGAGCTTAGCCAAGAATGCACCACTGAGTTTATCTGGTGAATGACTAAAATGTTCTGTTTCATTAATTCCCAAGTGTGTTTGTCAATTACTTGACATTTATCTTGTGTTGGCAGAGCATGAATAACTACAGCCTTTGTGTGCCAACCAAACCTATTTATCCAGGTACTTGTCTGAAGAACAATGCTGTATAAACTAAATTGCTGTGAGAGCCAACAGTGGTCTAGCTTCTTCAAGTAAAATATTTTTGCAACTGCTTTTCAATTTTTAAATCTAGATACTCCATGGCAATAAAGCACTTCTACATAAAAGAAAATCACTGTTTTCAACTGACTTTTAACAGGTAATAGAAGTTGCTTTAGAGCAGCAACAATTCATTAAGTACTTGACCTTTTGCCACAGATAGAATTTTGAAGTCTCAGTTTGGACATTTTTTCAGTATTTTCTTCAAAGATTAGGAAGGTCTATTTAATTTTTTATTTTTAAGTTACATCCAATGTCAGTCAAATAATATTCGTATAGCACTTTTCTTCAATTTAAATATTCCTTTTCTGAATGGAAACCATGTGCCACTTTCTATGAAATCAAATTATTTCATTTGAATCAAGAAAACAAAAATAAATTTTAATAGGTTTCTTGTCTTCGTAACTACAGCCCATGCGTTGTCACCTGTATGCTTATCGAAATTCGGTTCGACTTTAATCTAAGCTTTTGTCAATACAGTTAGCTGTGATTCCAAGTATGGGTATTCAGCTCTTAGTGTGAAACTTGCATAAAAATGCAGATAGAGGAATGTTAATTAAAGTTTTAATTTTATGAAAATGTATTAAATTGTCTTTTTGTGTAATGTTTGAACAAACAGATTGATGCTATGAGAGCACTAAAGTTTCTGCAAGTACTCATAATTTCATGATAATATGTATCCAGCCATTTGGACAGACGAAATACAGAAATCATTGATTTTGCAGTAAAGTGGCCCAAAATGGGCGAGGACTTCAAATGGGGCAAAACAGTTCATGGCACAAACAAGTACAATTTTATTTATATTGTTGGGGAAACTTTTCAAAAACTTGATAGCAATAGAATTTTACTTAGTATAGTTAAATTTACGAAAGTTAGTTTTCTGATTCAATAGCTGAATTCAATCCTCCTTAGGCTGTCAGTATTTCTTTGTCCCTAAAGTGAGCCATCAGTTTTACATTCTTAGAACCTAAATTTTACATAACGCGTTCTGTTACTACAGTGCGACGTTATTAAGTACCTACCTTAAACAAAGAATGCATGTGAAATATATTTTATGAAAACCATGTTGGATACTTGGAATAGATTTTTTGGAAGTGAAGAGTTCTCAATATTTAACCTGACATTAAGACCTGGGACTGACAAGGGTGCTTGGCACATTACTTTTGAATTTGCCTTCACTTTTTTTTATTCTCTAAATTGAAAACCAGAAGAAAAAAATGCAAATTATTTTCACACATATAGAAAATTCTTTTTAATCGAAATCAACAGAAAGGGATACAATTTTTGTGCAATTGAACTCTTGAAAAAATAAAGCACTTTCCTACGATTTGAACACGCAGTTGACAACTTATACACCAACGTGACTTGAGCGGAGAATGACTTCAATTATATCTTTGATTTTGTTAACTTGTAATCCAGGCGGCCAGGCTGATGTGTGTGAACCTATTCGTAAAATGTAACACGTTTTTATTTTTCACGAGATACGATAATATAAGATTACTTTTGAATCTTTTAATAGTTTCGGTTTCATTATTCACATCAGTTCACTTCTGTTCGTTTTTAAATGGATTTGGATCGGTTTTCATTTTTTCGTATAAACTAGAATTCACTATCAAATAATGATTGCATATTCTGCTTTTGCGATTTTAGATGAATAACTAAATATAATCAACATTCCAGAACTTTGAATAACAAGTGCATATTACTTTTTTGTAAACAGCAAACGTGTCCCAAATTTTGAATAATATGTGCATTAAAAAATCACTTTTAAATTAAAAAGTCCATACGCGTCAAAGTTAGTGTCTATCAAAAATTTCAAAATGTTTCCAGAGAAAAAGAAATTTGAAACAATGCATCGGCGAAATTAATTATGTTTTGTTTCTTTACTTGGCAACGTTGCTGTTGTTTCAGCTGGTTAAAAAGGTAATGATCAATATTAATGTTAAATACAAATAATTCTTCACTTATTTGAGAAAAAAATGTTGACTTTTAAACCGGCTTATGTTATGCTATTCATTTGCTTGTTCAAAAGGTTCAAATTTAGCAGAAATAAAGTTATTTTGCACTAAGATAACTTAAGCCTACTTTAGTGTTGTGTTCTCAAAGCGTGATTTGTATTTGTTTACCCTTTTACTTAGTTTTGTTTTAAAGAAATTTCCTAATTTTTCGATTTTGAAGAATTGACATATTTGAACTCTCATGGTGGTTATTGTATGTTGTATTTTCTTTCGCTGATGTTTTTTACGATATTTGTGAGCAGTAGTTGACTTCAGTTATAAAGACAATTTATTTTTGTTAGAACAAATAAGATAAACTTTACTTAATATCCTAATGTGAAACTAAAATTATTTGCTCCATAATTGATCGCTGTTTGAAAGTTAAGCATCGTGGTTATGCTTTGAGTTATCGGTGTAGTTCGCCGGTTTTAGTTTTCGATAGTATTACGTCATGTATGGCTATCTCATAAAATTTACAGATTATTCTAGCAGCATTCTCTTTCAACGAACATTTGTAAATAGCACATTTCAGACTTAGAAAGTGCATTTGGAAGTTTTCAACTTTAAAAAAGACGTAATTATTAAAGGTATTTGCGAACTAAACGCGCAAGTAGAAATTCTATCTTTAGTGTGTTCTTCCCCTGAATATTTATCCCGAATAATAGTTTCTGCGCACATTAAATACAAAATGGCTACAAAAACGAAAAGACTACTGCAAAAATGCATAACATCACGTGAAGACAGGAAATAAATTAGAATTATAAATAATTTAGGAAGTTTGAAAGCACATTTTAATTTCTTCGATTGTTATGCTTTGGCGAAAATAAACTTTGGCAACTAAAAAATTTAAATTTTGTCTTTTAATAACTTTGCAAAACACTCAACAAACATCCAATTCAATTTTTAACCTACTCTTGACCGGCCTCCCTTGTTCAAGCTCTAAACCTTTTGGGAAGGTCTGTGTCAGGAACCTTTTGGAATTTATTTTATATTGTAATTTGGTGAGTAACATTTGTCTGCTCTCTCCATACATAGGTCATTCTAAATCACAGTATGAATGACAACTGCACTGTTGCTTGTATTTTTTTTATTCAATTTCAAAAGAAGTTTAATTGCGTTTTTTAAATTGTACTACCTGTCCAAAGTTAATCTGAAGCTTTACAGTTTCTTAACCCACCATTAGTCGCTCATTTTTAACAAATGAGGTTGTGGTGCATCTGAGGTGCTTGATATTTTATTTCTGGAAACAGTGAACACACACATGAATTGTTCTTTAAAAATTTATTTAAATTTATATCTCATAATTTTTTTTTTCATTCTGTTCCATTGAATACGAAAAATTGTTAGGTTGTCAGCAGGGTGTCAAGATTTAAATCAACGATTAAAATCATGATTTTAATCAAATGATTTTTTTTTAAATCACTGATATAAATCACAATTAATCTTACATTTTTAGGAAATTGACACCATAGGAATATAGAGACATCTTGTCTATGCGATGCCATATTTTTCTTCTAGATGTTCCTTCTAGTTCTGAAATTTTGTATTTATTTAAATTCTACTCAATAATCACCAAGTTCTTTGCCCAATATTAATTGTAGCTTAGCTTAGGTCAGTAGTTTTCAACTATCACCATTTATGCACTCCATGCTATACAAAATTTCACTGGCCCAAAGCTCGCCCAGCGCTTTAGAATTTTAATACATTGTGATTCCCCTCCCTGCTCACCGAAGGTCATATCAGGTATCTTTCCTTTGTCTACATGACACTTTATTTATCTTCTAGCTGTTTCTACTTATCCTAAAATCTAAAGACAAAACAGTTTTAATGCTCGACTTTTCATGCATGCCCCAGCACTGCTCTAATTTTAAAGACGTTTTCACTTAGAAATAGTCAGTGCACATATCAGGACCAGTATCACTAATATAGAGTTTACTAACTTATACATGATATAATCTGAATCATTATTAATTACATTTTGCCAAATTTTTCCATCAGATTCGTTTTAGTTGAATAATTGGAATAAAATTCAGTCTCTTGCAAAACTTAATACAATTTGTTTTTCAGATACTCTACTTAGAATCGGGGTTCTCTTTAGTTGTGAACAGATATTCGAATGAAACATGCCTGGTTTGTTGAAGAGTGTAAGCAATTTAATCTAATTTATCTGTTTTTGAATTGACTCTTGTGTTTCTTATCTTGCCTGTATGACTAGGACTGAGCGATGTCGATATTTCTACATCATGATATATCACCTGGGTGAAATCGCGATATTAGATTATTGGTAAAACATTCTATTCAGTAAATGCAAACTGATTTTATCGTAAGAGATACTGCCCAGTTTTATACCAATGTGCAAAGGACCAATCATGTCGGAATAGAAAATGCCAATATTCGAATTTGTAGCTATACACATCAGTTCCAATACAGCGCATGAGCAAATTTATATCCATATCGATTTACAAAAACACCAATTTGTTTAGGTAGAAACCGGTTGTAACGTACGCATGCGTACATTGTTCAATCCCTATCAGTTTGGGCCGATATCGGTCAAAATACTGCCCATGCGTATATCATTCAATCCACATCGGAAGAAAAACTGCATGAGCGTATTTCCTTCAGTACATACCATTTCAAGCAGATATCGGTCTAATATTGCACATGCATAGATTGTTCAATGCACACACAATTAATTCATTACTAAGCTGAAAATTGGGAAAACCGTGTCACAATGCCTACTTTATATCGATATCTCACAATGTACCGATACATCGCCCAGTCCTATTTATGACATCTGAAGTATAAAAATTATAAAATCCTCATTATTAAAACTGAAATCATCAATATGTACCAAAGTAAAAACATGCAACATTTATTGAAAAGATTTGTCCTCAGAATATTACTTTTCGTATCTCTACTGTTATAGTGTCTGTGTCTTCAGACAATCTATACTACTTACAGTCCTGAAATTTGGCTCACAAGTCGTCCTAATTTTGTGTGAAGCTTGAATTTTAATCTAGAACATTTCAAAATTAATTTATTGGCATTTATTTATTATTATTATTTTTAATTGTAACAGTATAAAGAGTTCACATATTCCAAATTTATTTTTTTCCTTTCATTTCCTGAGAATATACGATTCTAACGAAGCAATACAAAACAAATAATCATTTTTGACAGACGTTTATTTCTTTTTTATTCTTTAGTCCAAGTTTCTATTGTTGATATTGTTAAAGATATTAAAATATTCAATGGATTTGAAATCTGTGGAAAATTTTACACAGGATTAATACCTCAGATAGTCCAAATTTTGTGCGAAGCCCAAATTTTAAAATTTATTTGAGGCTGTTCACTACATAACAGAGATTTCCAACACATTGGAGATCTATTCATTCCTCAAAGATCAGTGAGGTGGAATTAATCCGGCGATATGCCTGTGTCATTTCTGGTGAAGACTAAAGGTGGGACTCGCACTTAAAATTATTATTTTTTGTTTTTAACGTTTTCAGTATCAGTAAGGACACAAAAAGAACTGTCGTGGGCTACGCCATGCTAACCTGCTAGTTTTTAATATATTTAAGGGATAATTTGCATTTTTTTAAAAGTATATTTCCATTACCCAAAAATTAAGAAAAAAAATTAACTCAAAATACTTGACCTTACTCGGTTTGAATTGGTTTACTCTAGATTGAAGAAATGATCAAAATATATGTAGTGACTTCCATTTTTCGTAGAATAAAATAATATTTTAACACCCTTCGTCATCTTTGTAATTTCTACCACTTACTTTGGACACAAATCCTACACATGCATATCCATTCATACAATACATTTCACACACATCGCACCCTTGCTGTCTGACAAAGCTACAAAATGATGAAACTTGACTTTAAGGTTACTACTACAAAATACGATTTTGAGTGAGATTTGGAATTCCATTAAGTTCAACTCAATTAATAAAAATGACGATTTACGGCGAGTACTCTCAAACTCATAGTCAACAAACAATATTTTTTACGTGTGGCACTCTTGCATGCAAAATTGTGGGGTTTTGCAATCTTCTGTCATTATGACAAAGAATTTTTTAATGTTTAAAAAGTTCTTGTTCAGATTTTTTAAACATTATTATTCCTTCAATGACAGCATTATTCTTTCAATAATGACATAATTAATCTTAAAGTGCTTTATTCTGACTTACCTGCTACTTTAAATTGAATACTTTGTGGTGTTGTTGTGTGTAATGAAAAAGAAGCTATTAAAATAATAAATATTTAAAACAGAAAATAAAAGAAAAACAGCAAAACAAAATAAAAGATGTCGGCGAAAAGTTGCTCTAAAGATATTATATGTGATTCCTTTTTATCTCTTGATCTCGCAGTTGCCACAAGTTGTAACTAAAAAGTGCAAAAAATACTGTCTGTCCCAAATATTCGGAAATAGTTTACACTGTGCAAAGAAGAAAAATAAGACTCGAAATAAATGAAGTATCAGAGCTAAAATTCCATTAAATAAAAATAATTAATTTTAGGGGGAAAAAATTGTTTTTTTCAGAAGTACTGGTAAAGCAATCTAAGTATTCGTAATACTCAATATATTGTACATTCCAATTTTTCCAAAACTACCAAATTATGGTTGATTCAAGTATACTTACTCTGGTGTTTTAACATGAAACTTATCTAAATATAACAATAAAGAAATGTTTTATATGTTCACTAAACTACTATATAATGTATAAAATAAAACATATTGCTATGAAATATCTGGAATACAAGTCATGTGATGCCTGCACAAAATCGAACAGAAAGACGGACAGACAGACTTTCACAGCCAATTTCAATCTATAAATGAAGATAAGTACTCACTGTATGCAAATTTCCATGAAAATATATTGAACTGTGTGGACGTGCATAGGGACAGACAGACACCAAACGCGATTTGGCATCAGTAGGCTCCAAAACGGATAGAAAACTTGAAGTGGGTCGAAAAATATTCCATGTACAAATAAACACTCCATTCTTATTAATATAGACTAGCCATTGCATGGCTTTGCCCATGATAGTTCTTTTTGTGGGGTCAGGTTTGATCACTGCTTGCTGATGCTTGCCAACCCTCGGTGATTGCTACTCATTCCCGTTTGGTTTGCTTTGCAAACCAATATCACAGGCAATGCCATAATAGCCATGTAGTGGTTTGTAATAAATTAATTTTAAAATATTTTAGATTAAAATTTAAAATCAAGCTGGTCACATTTAATCTTACTGATGTTAAAAAGATAAAATAATAATTTTAAGAATGAGTCCCACCTTCATCCGACATGACACATTTCATGGGTCATAATTAAAAAATTATTTATTTAAAGAAAAGCATATATAAAGCATCAATCTGGTGTAAACTTTTCCGAAGATTTTAAATCCATTGAAATTTTTCTCTAACTTTAATGATCTTGAAGTTGAACCTCAAAGTCTTTACCCGTGACAAAGTTGAAATCACTAGCAAGAAAGTTATACTAAATCAATAACATAAATCAAAACACGCTACAATCCTCTTGTTTCTTCAGTCGAGGAAGTTATGACGCCATTCCAGAAAGAAGGACAAAAGGTGGAAAAACTAATTTTATTTTATAATTAATTTTTAAATGTTCTAGATTAATTTTTTTTAATTCGGGGAAACAAAATTTGGAAGAAATTTGGTCTACTTGTGTGCCAAATTTCATTGTTTAAGTGCCATAGATTCGTCCGGACACTGCAGGAGGACCACAAACACACAGAGAAACACTTCCTTTTATAATAGTAGAGGTGGGTCTGTGATAACAATATTTAATTAAATTCATATCATAATAGTCTAATTAAAATACTGAATTTCTGCTTTAAGATTATAGATATGTAATCAAATATCTATTTGATCGAAAAGCTGTTCCTCAAGATTAAAGAATATTTATACGCAGATTTACAAATGTAGGTAATTTTGGAAGTGATAACGAAATTGAAAAATACTAATGAAAGACAAGAAAAATATCTAGTGGAGAAAAGGCAAATTATATGTTATCATTTTGGAAAATTACTATGGCTATTGCCAATTTTGCTGAAAGGAGTGGAAGATAATCCTGGGGGCATTGTTCCTCAGTGGGTAATTCTGCGATTCTTCCTGTTTAATTCCTCCCTGGATGTATTTCTCTCTTCTGTGTCAGTGTGTTCCTTTCCATACTGAGCCATAATAGCCTGGTTGGAAGATTAACGTATTAGCAACCGGAGGAGTTCGAATCCCAATCAAAGACTTGTGTTCATTAAATCTGTTGTGTCCTTGAATATCCTCATGTTGGTATGGTGTGGAAGTTTGGAGAAGGTTGTCAACTCAGGTGTGACCTTGTCATTTGACCAAGGTTCAAAATTGTGTGGTGTTGTCCTCGGATATGTCCTTCGAGATTGATCCCAAACCTCTACCACTAACCCGTTGTGTTGCTCCAGTGCGATGCTAAAGAAATACCTACCTTTCCTTACACAAATTCTTTTGATGCAAAATTATTAAAACACTGTATTTTTTATAAAACATTTTACATACTTTCAAAAGTTAATATTTTGATACTAGCTTAAATTTTCACTTGCTTTAATTTTACTTTACCTTTATCTGAATTACCCAAACATGAAATAATATTTATTATTACCACCATGCCAAATGCACCAATCTGTAAAATTTGGCATTTGTACAAAAACCCATTCAAAGTTTTGATGCTTCAGGGAAGATGGAGTTACTTCTCAAAGGTTTTATAAATATCGGCATTTACACTAAGATTCAAGACGATTCTTGACTCTGTCATAGAGTAAAACAAGAAATGTTGACTCAAAAAAATGCAATTAGATGAAAATCGCAAAATGCAGATTGGTGTTTTTGGTGTAGTCGTAATGATATGATTAAAAAAAGTGAATTGAAGTGAAAAGATACTTGCAAATTGTAAGTATTATTCACTCAATTTAACAATTCTTTCTCTTTCTAGAGCGAAAGAGAACCCTTTGAAGTTCAAGTGTATGGATATCGAATTATGAAATATTTTACTGATAACAACAAAAATATGATTTCTTTTGCTGAATTTTGTGAAGGCAAAGAACATTGGGAGACCTGCAGATATTTCTTTGCGTGTTTGCATCTGGTGAGTTGATATTTCATCACGTTAGATTTTATGCATTAATTTAATCTTGGTTATTTTTAGTTTCTTTTTCAAATGAAAACTTTATGAAATAGTTGCATTACTGTATGTATTTATATCTGTTGCATTTTATGTAGAATGCTTTGATTTTAATTTAGTGTATTTTAACTTCAGTTTTATTTTCTCTTTGTGTCCCTTTAAAATATAATTGCCTTTACCCAAGAATTAACAAAGCTCAAATGGAGTTAAAATATCTGGATTTGCTTACTTGCATATAAATTTAATTTACCACAAAACAGATTATCATACAATAAGCCCCACAATTTTCTAGATTTTTTTTGTGTTTAGGAAAAATCCTTCACATTCCCTTTCTGTTTCAAATTCCATGTTTTTAAATTTTGTAGGTATGTAGCTCAATTAACATCGCACCGAGCAACACAGCGGGCTATTGACGGCAGTCCAGGATCAATTCCAAAAGATTGTGTGGTAGATAAACAAAAAATAAGCTGCATAATGACATTCATTTATTCTCCCTAGATACCCACAAAAATAATTTTTTAAGTGAATAATGTTAAAAAGTACACATTGATATGCAAGATAATGTAAAAAATATGCAATTGCATGTATTTGGCACCATTTTGCCACAAAGTATCACCAAATTTATAACTCAGCTGTGAAATGAAAAGCAGAGCTTATATAAGCTTAGCCTTTATATATAAAAGCTCTTGTTAACAGGGTTACTACAAAAATTCATGATTTTAAGGGTTTAAAAGAATTACATCATTGTCCTTAGTTTGGGGTATAATACCGACAGGCAAGAAAAACTTGTTTATTAGAAATATAGATCCCACTTTCTTACCCTGACCCTACTGTCACTAAATAAATTGTGAAATTACATTTCTAGATCACAATTCAGAGCTATTAACACAGTATATCTTTTCCAGCTATTATAAATGTGTATGCACAGAAAATATATTCAAATGTCACATAAAAAGACAAGTGAAACGTGGTTCTCAGTCAAATTCTGTGTGGAAAGCGTCATTCAGGTGTACGTTACGCAAAAAGTTGTACGGGATAGTTTTTTGTTATTAATCCCATTCTGAGGGGGGACTGGAAATGGCTTTAAATGTTTAATGGCAGATTACATGAGTGAAAAATCGACACATCATTTATAGATACTTAGAATTTCAATTCATTTAAGCTCAAGAATAAGGACAGTTAAAGATGTGGGATACTTCCTCCCTTTTTGTTGAAAATCCATGAACTAATATTCTAAAAGTTCAAAGAGGGTAGAAACCGATTTTTCAAATTAGAAAAAATGCAGTTTGTTTAACTGTTTCCTGTTATTTTTTCGTCCACTTTAAAATCTCAACTAAGATCACAACTAATTTTAAAATAATAATAATAATAATCTCATGATGATGATGATGTCTTGTCTATGGATTGCTAAAAAAAGTCTCAAATATTGTCAAAGGACCGCAGCTGCCAGCTTCGGTGCCTCAGAACTGTAGAGGGTCTCCCACAGCAGATCTCTATCTGGTAACAAGCCCAGTTTCAAGATCTCTGCAGTAATTTTTGGACATTCAAAGATGTGTTTTGGTGTGAGTTGGATCTCTGGGCAGTTCTTGCAGTAAGGATAGGTCCTTGTCCCATCAGGAAGTATTTTCATTCCCTTATAATGATCCGTTCTTAGTTGAGCAAGTGTGGTCGTTATGTCTCTAGGGAAGTTGAAGTCGGTTATCAAAAGTTTCTTTGAGGGTTGGTTTAAAAGTCTGCATCTGGCCACTGCATTCGCATCTGTGATGGTGGAAAGAGGTTGGTCAAGATTTTGTGCCTCTTTGGCCAGGGCGTCCGCACACTCATTCCCCTCGATGCCTACATGTGCGGGTATGTTGTGCAACACACAAGATTTCCCTTTGCAATGCATCCGATCGAGCAAGTTGTTTATAGTGGAGGCGATGTATGTCTCTCCGTTTCTGATGGCCTCTAGGGCTGATTTAGAGTCTGAGAAGACAACCAGTCCCTCAGTAAGATCCATAGCTTGAGAATTAGTCAGATAAAAGGTTAAGGCTTCTTTGATAGCCACGAGTTCGCTGGTGAAATTAAGAGGAAATCAATCCGGTGTTAATTTTAAGATTGAATTTTTCACCGCTTGGAAGAATAAAAAGGATTCCTTGGGGGAGCCTGTAACCCCTAGAGAGCGCTGCCCCAGGTGGCGGATAGGGGATGCCTCCATTGGTTCTCCAATGGGTGGTAAAAGGGAAATAATATACCTTCCGTGGACCAACAGGCAGAAGTCCAACCTCTCTGAGGCAATGGCACCCCTCTTTCTATGGATTGTGCAATAATCTCATCAAAATCTAGATTGTCACTAAGTATAAAAGGTCGAATGGATGGGTTGAAGTTACAGTAATGGTGGCTTCACACCGACAGCGACAAAATACGTGTTTCTTCGCTATTGCGCATGCATATTACAAACAGAGTTTGTTTCTCCCAGTTTGTCTCTGTCACTGCGCTTTCAAGTCTTGGGAGAAGTTAAACTTTTGTCTCTGTCGCCATGCCAACAGCCAATCAGAATAAAGATTGTGACTCTCGCTACTTGCGTTTTTGTTGACGTTCCAGCTAAGCTTTCTCTATAGCTTTGGTTTCAGCGAACTATTTCAGTGAAATATACGGAAATACTATGGAAGAAAATTTAATTTCTTTGGTCCGTGAATGTCCATGGACATATGACTTTTCAAGAGCCGATTTCTTGACTTATCCGATTTAGGTTAATGTTTCTTATCCATTGTTTTCTTTCATAGTCAGCCAGACGCTTTAAAAGCAATCGTCTTCGCTTTAAAAGAAGTTTTGTTAAATGCAGACGTGATCAGTCAGCCATCTTGCAAGAAGAAGAAATAATCAAATAAATATTTTGCTTTCGAAAAAGATTATGCGCATGCGCAAATAAATTCTTGTCGCTCGCGGTGTGAAAGCTTTGTTTAACAGCGACAGAGACAAGCAACAAAATGTACAGAAACCAGATATAGTACTACCAAATTTAACTAAAGATAATTAGTAGACGCAGAAACCAGATCTAGATAAGTCAATCTGTTCACAGAAAACGTGAAGTAAGTCAACTGCCAACTGATGGCAGTGGAAGTTCCGAGTTGTTTTTTTCCGAAAAAGTGACTGCACCATTGTAACTTTAACCTGTTCATATGTCAAAAATTCCAATTCTTTTTTATTGCAAAATGTAGCATTTTGTGTTTTTCACCTGGTGGCCAAGTATATAATAATAAAATATAATCAAATCGTATAAGAAAAATATTAGTTTTTTTGTTCTCCTGAAAAATGCAGATTTTAGACATACGACCTTCTGCACTTTGAGTGACTATATTTGCTAAGATTTTTTTTGTGAGCTATAAATTTTACAGTGACTCTAAAATGAGATGTTTTAGTTTACTGGCGAATAAAGCATTGGCTCTCTGAGCTTGCAATCTGCATTAGTCAATTTGGGCTTTTCTGAATCCTGTCTAATTTCTTTTTAGTGATTTGTAATGATTGTGCTGTTATTTCTTTTACAGTTTTTTTTTACGTAAAAATTTTCTTTTATTCAGCACACTTATTAACTTATAACTTTACAAATTTTAGTTTACCAATTATTGGTAATTGTAGATCCTGTTCTCCAGATTGACACCATAGTGTTGGCCTTAGGATCGAAAGGTTCCTGGTTCAAATCCGGAGTCAGGGAATGGATGTAAATTGTGGTGTCGTTTGTTAGAGGTAATGATGGTCCTCCCACTGGGTGCTCCTTCACAAGTGGCCATCACTTCCAGCCTTGTAGTGGTCAATGTTTAAGTTATTTTGTACCTACCATTGGGGGGGGAAAGAGTGACACCAATTTCAATTACCTATTTCTTCGCAATCTAAAGTTACACTGCCCAAATTTACTCACTGTGTTCAGGTGCTACTCCCTTCACCACTGCATTCCCCACTATCTACCTCTTTAGATACAGACCCTCAATCCAACTTAATTTATATCATCAATTATAGTTTACTAGCAGTATCCATACAGCGTTGCCCATGACCAAGTTGTGCCTTTAAAAAGTCAACCTCACTGATTACGACAAAACCAAATTAAACAGTAATAAGCAAAAAAATTGCTCAACTGTCGGTTTGGCAAAAATTAAGTCTCTCTATAATGTAAAAAAGTCTTAAAGAAAAAGTAAGAAACAGTACAACCTGATGCGACTGCACTGCACTGGACTGCTACTGAAATCAAACAGAACGTTAACTCTTCCAATTTACATGAGGTGGGAAAAAAATAAAAGAACCAATGAAATCAAAGGACAATACCGTGCAGGGCACATATCCAAAAGAAGAACCCTGCAGGGATAAAGGCTAACAAATTAATTTTAAAACGTTCTTGATTAAATTTTAAAGTTTGAGCTTCAAGGGTCATTTAGTCACCTTTAGGACTACTCTTTTGCCAAATTTCATTACTGTAAGTGCTATAGATTCATCTGGAGACACACTAAGAGGTACACACAAACACTTCTTTTTATAAGATAATATAAGAGAAGAGATATAACTGCGACAAACATGACCTGAAATATCACCCTAATGTGCGTTGTTCTCTATTGCTGCAGTTGGAACTCTTCGTGCTTCCTTGTGTGAAGTGCTGACTTTGTTTGTAGCATGTATTTTTATCAACTGTTAAGTCAAGTAACTGTTTACTGCTACTACAGAGTTTTATTGTCTTGTCATTTCTGCATCTGTACTTCAGTTGGACCTCTTCAGGCTTCCTCGTTTAAAGTGACGACTTTGTACAGAGCATCGTTTTATCAACAATTTAATCAACTGTTAAGTCAAGTAATCAATTATCAACGATTTAATCATCTGTTAAGTCAAGTTATCAAACGGTTTAGTTACTCCTAATACAGAGTGTTGTTGTCTAGTCATTTCTGCATCTTAGTGTATGCTCTACGCATTAGGGTGACATTTCCAGTCATATTCCTTTGTGATTACAGTTTGTTGTTGTGACCTCTGCCTTCCCTAAAATGTATATGTCAAGTTTTTTTAATCGCCCTATATAACATGCTCCACACCACATAACATTACTCGTTAAATACTTACTGAAGTTGCTTCAAATACATGTATCAGATAACGAAATAAATAAGTGACATTTCATACAGTATTTGTATATTGTCAACTTTACAGAAACCAAATAACTGATATTTTTTCGGAAATACAAAATGCTTATTTTCATTATGAGATAAACATATGTTACTGTGTAATTTTAAAATATATAGCACTATCACAACAGTAATTACAATTTTTATTTTTGACCTAAAGACGAAGTAGATAATTTGGTCTGTGAGTTTCTGCTCTAAGTTGACTAGCTTCACCTTGGATTTCTTTTCTAATGTCTTTCTTTTTTTGCCGTTTGTAATGACTTCTTTCAATTTCTTAAAACCTGTCAATATCGCTAAGATTTTGAATTTTTTTTCCAAATGAGTGATAGTTTAAAGGATGAAAAAGTAAGAGCAATGAAAAACATCCTGGGTAGTTTAGAAAAATATATCAAACAATTGCCTGTGTCTCATGATTTTTTTTTTATCAAGTTTAGTGATCAGCACAAATTCCATCATCACTAATTATTTAAAATAAAAAAAAAACAGATTTTCATTCCAACCAAACAAAAATTTCAGTCTTCATGCACACTTATTCTCTTCATTATCTGGGCAGCAGTGATCATTGTACACATGGGGACCAGTGTATATTAAATCTGTTCTGTACTATCTTGCTGCCATGTGGAAGTTTTAAGAATGGGGTGCTAATGCAGGTCTGACTGTGGTTAAAAATTACAAGGGCCAATAGCCCAATGTCTTGCTCCAGTGCTCCATTAATTAACTACCTTTTCAGCTGTCTCAAGTAACTATATACATTGTTTTTTTTTTTCAGGCTGCAAGTGATAAGGTTGGAATATCCACAATAAAAAAAGCAGATGGTACTGATGTTTTGTTGTTGACACTACTTTCAAAGGACTAAATTGGTTGACTCATTGAAGAATATAATTTTTTGTTGGTTATTCTTTAGTGTGTTTTGTAAATATGTATGTATTGTTTTATTTCGGATGCATGCA
The DNA here is from genome assembly GCA_947359465.1 of Metellina segmentata. Taxonomy (NCBI): domain Eukaryota; kingdom Metazoa; phylum Arthropoda; class Arachnida; order Araneae; family Tetragnathidae; genus Metellina; species Metellina segmentata. Next base: position 97,928,448 of record OX375882.1, read on the forward strand.
ATTTTTAAAAATTTAACCAGTTAAGAAGAAAGATTTTTTTTTATATGCAAAAAGAAAGTTTTGCAAAAGTGCATTGTTCACAAGTCTATTGTATATGCTTGTTTCCAGAAACAAGTTTTAAAAATAAGATACTTCTTAATATAGTATTTACTATCCATATTCCCCTTCTGTAATTTCTTCAAACTTTTAAGTATGATAAATAATAAGGGTTTTCACTAAGAAAAGGCTATTATTTTCAAATTTGATTTGTACAGGTATGCATTTAGTAACCTTAAAGTTTTTCCAATTATTTTTTCTACATTTTCTTCTATATGCTTTTTCTTTTGAGTGAAAATTTTAAATTCTTTGCTGCAGAAAAGTTTGTATGTTGCAATATTTAAAAAACCACAAAGCATATTATGGGTTTTATACTAAAAATATATTTATAACAAAGCTAAATATTTTGCTGACTTTTCCTTTTGTGGTGCTTCATTCATTATAATTAAGCATTGAAGTCTCTTGCATTTAATACAAGACTTTGAAAATTCGTTTTATACAGCTATATACTAGTGAAATATATTTATTAAAGAAGATATTTGTTTTTATGTTTGTTCATATTTTGATTGAAATTTAATATTTTGTTAAGTTTGATTAAAAAAGAAAGAAAATTATCAACATTCCTTTTTGTATGAAGCACGGATTCTGTGTCCAAACTTTTTCCCATGTATTCTTTACCTTCCATTATTCAGGATTTTTGCCATATTTATAAAATTTGAATTAAAGTTCTATCATTGAAGGTGGGGGCACACAATCTTACTTCTCATTTTATTAAAAAAAACTTTACATTTCTTGTGATTAAAATTTTAACCTTGTTTAAATTTGTATGTAACTCATCTGGTTTCATTCATTACATCTTCTCTTCTAATGTTAGTTTGGTTGTTTATTCTGATGTTGTTTCATTCAGTTTTCTGAAATTTGTCTTTTGATTGGCAAGGTTTATCCAGTTTAGGGTCTTGTGCCCACCAACCAATTTCTGTCAAGTCTGATGCTATTGATCTCATATCTTGATATGCTATCAACAATTCAACCTTTGATGTTTAAATTTGTTGACAAAAATATTCCTGATGCATAATTATTGGTTCTCCATTTAAACTCCGGTAAATTTTATCACGTCTTGACTGCACTGCCACTTTCATGTTGAAGTATGTTTTGTATTGTATGAAGGAACACAAATGAACGTTTTCTCTCGACTTTGTACTGTTTGTTGCAATGTTTTGCATTGTATCTTGAAATGAATTTTTTTAATCTTCTGCTCAAAATATTATTTCATGAGCTTATTTTCAATCCTTTTATACAGCAGGTCGCTCGAATTCATTATGTAACAGTCATGTGGGGGTGGATTGTTTTGGAGAGGATACCATCTTGACTATTGCCTTTTAGTGTTTTTTGATAATTCCAACTTTGTTTGCTGGTTACATTCTAGGCTCGTTTCTTGTTCCCGTGATGTACAGTAACAGCAAATTAAACATTAAATTCTACCTCAATTGTTTCATTTATGCATTGAAATTCTTTCAAAATGTACCTAGCTCTTATTTTTCTTTCTCGGCTTTATGTTTTCATCCCTTGATTACTGAATAATACATTGACTTGAGGACTTCAAAATCCCTTTTAGATTCATGTAAAAATTCTCCTTTTCACAAAATTTCACAAACATTATGGGTTAAGAAGAAATATAATCGTCACCTACCCATTGCATTTTAAGCACATTCGGTTACTTATATTTATATAAAAATGTTTTGAAATTATTTTATTTAGATTTTTTTTGCATTGCAAGGTAATATGTGATGATTCCCTGCTGTATGGTAAAAGCAATATAAACTAATAAATAAGAAAATTTTATGAAAGCTGAATCATACTGATAGAATTCATTTTTAAAAATGAATATAGAATTCTTTTTTGAAGGTTTTCGAATAGAAAATGGAAGGTATATTACAACTTAACTTTCTGTTGTGTTTTAATTCTATTCACTTTGATTTCGGTGTATTTTCTAAATAATTTTTGGAACAATAATCTTTTATTGAACTATGCCAGATCAAATTACTATTTTGGTCTGGTTACTAGGTGTACATAATTATATTTTGCAAAAATTGTGTAAGAATTTTAAAAATTACTTGGCATCATTTTATAACTGAAGCAGGAAAATAGATCCCCTAAACGAAAACATCCTTTGCTTTCGAAACATTTACTTTTGTGTGAATTACATACCTGCCAGCTTTCCTGGAAAAACACTTGGTTCTCTGGTCTTCCAGATGGAAACATATTTTTCTTTAGGATAAATTAAATGCTTATTTCAAAGACTTGATTCCAAACAAGGCAACCATGAAAGAAAACGGGAATCAGGTAGCTTGATTGTTCGTTTATCCTCTTTTTCAAGGAAAACCTACAAATATTCCTTTAAAACACTTGAGAAAATTTTAAACTTCTCATTTCTTTCGCTATTTTATGGAAATATCGCCAAATTGACTGCCAAGTTCGAATTGCAGCCAAACATATGACCGTAGAATGAGATGATTAATTTCCTGCTTTGTATTGCTCTCATAAAGCCCAAATGTTGCTGATTTGGTGGTTTTAATTATTTTTATTTTTAAGAATTACTTTTGGCAGTTTTCTTTTCCTAGGTGGTTGGCAGGTATGCAATATAAGTAGCAAAGATGTTATCACTTCTAGAATCACCCATGTCTGGTGGAAAATTTTGTGCAAGTTTTAAAAACATTCCAGTGATCACCAGTGCAATCTTGTTATTGAAACTGCATCTTTCTACTTACGTCAGTTTCTATTTGATTTTTTGGTTAAAACTTGTAAATATTCATTACCTTGTTTTCATTGTGTCTATAATGCAGATCGACTTGAGGCATTAAAACTTCACATTTAAAGTGTTAAAGGAAAACTTTTTTTTCTCTCTGTTCATTCTTGTGAAAGTGATTGAATATTTATGAATGTCTCTTTCCCAGAATACAGGCCATGCTTAATTGAGTGTGTTCTGTGTTTAAGATGCTTCTGGTTAATTTGATTATCCTGAACCTAAAACGTTTGGCAGTAGAATAATTAGGGAGTCATTTTGATTGTTTCCAAGTGTTTGTTTCTAGGTTTCGAAAGCTGCATTCTTGCAGAATTTTGCCGATCTTTAACTTATTCAAATTTTACTAATGCATTTCATATCTGTCAATTAGAACTCTTGTGTGTCTTGGTGATAAATATTGTGGACGTGTTGTATTATATTGTAGGTACAACTTTTCATAGTTTTCTCCCACTGAACTATGATTATTTTAACATTTTTGAAGAATTTCATTTTTGAATGCAGTAATTTATTTGTAGAGAAGTTTGAATGTACTGAGTAAAGTTGTTATATCTGTACTTGTTCATGTATACCTTTTTTGAAGTTTGAACCAGCAATAAATGTTTTGCCAACTTGTAAAGCATTTTGTTTCATTGTACCATTTTTTTTTGTGCTGTGCAACGGGTTTACCATATTAAAACCACTAATCAGATTTTCTAAACACTAGTTTGAAAGTCGACTGTATTCTGGAATATATTCCTAGCTTTGTACGAGAACTATGTTCAATTGTAGTACACAGTAGGGATGCGACATCGATAGCAAAACATCTATGTTCAAAATTAAAACATCGATGTTAATAATACATCGACCCTCAAAACATCGATGTTTTTAAAATTCAGTGTATTTAAACTTTTTTCCCCATTTCTTAAAAACTGGTTTACCAACTATTGATGCGACATTGACAGCAAAACATCGATGTTCAAAATTAAAACATCGATGTTGATAATACATCGCCCCCAAACCATCGATGTTTTTAAAATTCAGTGTATTTAAACTTTTTTCCCCATTTCTTTAAATTGGTTTAGCAACGAGCTCCAATACATCGATGTTTTTTTCTAAAACATCGATGTCGCATCCCTACTTTTCAGACCCTTCATCCTTGGTCACTTTGGTCTAAAAGTATGTTCAATTTGCTGATTATGAAAATTATGCTACTTGGTTATTTTTAAAATGTTTATAACGGTACTTTTTTCATTTAAAAATAAAACATCGATGTTACCAAAACATCGACCCCAATACATCGATGTTTTGAAGACATCGATGTCGCATCCCTAGTACACAGGTTTAGTATTAATTTATGAACCTAATGCAGATATTTAAATTTTAAGACTTGCAAATAACAAATGTAGGTTTTGTAACTTGAGCTATATATTTTTATATTTATTCATTTTTTTATTTAAAGATTCCCCTTTAAAAAAAAACTTATCCAGTGTAACCTTGATTATCCAAGCTTCGATTAATCAAGTGTCCTTGTTATTCAAGCCGAAGACTTAAAGCTTTAAATGAAGCTTCAAGCATGAGAGTTTAAACTTATTCCAAAAAATGAGAAAGTATTCTGCAAAACAGAAGATCATTAAGGACTTTCTTGAGAGTTTAAAAGGTACGTAACACATCTGGTAAAATTATCATAGTTTTATGAATCGTTCGGTGGCAGTAACAACATGTAGTATCTGCATTACCTCCAATAATCAAGACACTACTGTAGTTATTAAATATTGGCATGTATGCTTTTTCACATTTTAATCCATTAATCACTGATTCATCCTTAGTTTCATATGTTTTTCATTTATTGAAAACAAAAGACGTTAAAACTCAATGAATCTTCATGCCATGCAAAGTAGTTTACAACAGAACATTCCTCCTTAAAATATATGTACAGGGATGGATGCAGCTGTTTCGTCTATTAAGTATCGAACTTCTATTGGTTCTGTGTAACTTGTACTTTCTGTTGTGAATTCAGATGTTATAGGGATTTCCAACTCGTAGTATTCATCGGATTCGTTTTTAAAAGCACTTAGAGTTTCTGCTCCATCAGAAACAGATTCAGTCATAGTTGTCTCTAAAAAATGAGAATACTAATCTTAAAAAATTGGATATCTTGGTCACATTTTGTCTATAATGCAGTAAAACAATCTTGTACCTAGCAGGCTCTGTTAATACAAGTTTTAAAATGAATAGCAATGTGAACGTATATGGTGTGAATGACAAAATTATTTATAAGCAACATTGAATAAACCATTTGTGTCGGCAATTTCTTTTTGCTTTGAGAAAAGCTATGTGCATGGATTTAGTTTTATTCTATTAATTTTAGTGGGTCGAACTGGAGCGCGTTTACAGCAACTGTGGAACGAGATGTCTCAGGACATTATACGGAACTTGTATGCCTCAATGCCCGCTCGTATCGCATCGTGCATTCGCGTTAGAGGGGGTCCAACAGAGTACTAAAACTTCCGTTCGTTTGTACTTTTTTCTGCAATAAATGATCCTTTTTCTTTGATTTTCTAATCACTTACTTATATCAAAGTAGTACTAACATGTGTAAAATTTCGTTTCATTTTGACGACTTTCTTGGTGCGCAAATTTGTATGGCAATGAGTGTAGTTTTTGACTAAGTTTTGTATTAACTGTGGCAGTTAGTGTTTTCTGAAGTTATAATCAGATTCTTGGGCTTCAAAACTGCAAACCGAGCTGTTATATTTTCCTTGTCTTTATAGCGAGATAGTAGGATAGATAGCGACCTTTTATTTAAACATGGCCGCTTCAGAAAGAACCGTTGGTGTTCGCCTAGGTTAGTAGACTCATGAGAAACCGTTTAATTAAACAATATTTTGTATTATTGCCATTCTATAAAATTTAGAGAAAGATATGAAATTTAAGCGCTTATCTTGGGAAAACAATGCAAAATAGCGATGTTATATCCTAAACGCTCGGAACAAACAACCTGCACTTTCAAGAAGACACTCCACTACTGCTGTTGTATAACTATATGGAGTCGCTGCGCGCGCACTCAACTCTTTCCCCCGACCCTCTTTGTGCGCAATCTCTCCTCGCTTTACCTTATGCATTTGGACATTTATCGTCAACCCGAAATCAATTGAAGTGCCAATTTGAGGCGAGTTTTATGTTGAACAAATCCGTACTAATTACCAAAATACAAAGTTACTGAAAAAAAATACGAACTTTGAAGTACGTGTGCTTAGGAAGGATTGGATCTGCATATAAAAATCGAAACTGAAGTTATAAAAATTTAAAGAGCCCGAAAGGTGTTAGGTGACCGTCTTCGGTACATTTTCCTGACTGACATGGATTTGATGGTATGCCCATAACAAGTCGATCTCTGAAAATACTAACTGTCCGTGCAAGTTCAGTGAAAAGTCCTAAATGGAGGAGCCGACCAACCGGTATAGTGGTTAAGGTGTTAGCCTCTAGATCGGAAGGTTCCTGGTTCGAATCCGGGTCCGGGCATGGATGTTTGTAAGCGTATGGTGTAGAGGCGGCAGGTGCACCTTAAATCTGTCGTGGCCGAAAGTCCTCACGTTGGGTTGGCGTGGAAGTTTGGAGAGTGGGGTGCCAGCTCAGGTGTTGCTTCGTCATCTGACCGTGGTTCAAAATTACGAGGTGTTGTCCTCGGATCTTTCCCTCAAGGGACTGATCCCGGACCGTCGTCAATAGCCCGTTGTGTTGCTCTAGTACGACGTTAACTAAAATTACCAATACCCGGACCGTCGTCAATAGCCCGTTGTGTTGCTCTAGTACGATGTTAACAAAAATTACCTAAATGGAGGTAATTGGTAATTTTTAGTTAACGTCGTACTAGAGCAACACAACGGGCTATTGACGACGGTCCGGGATCAGTCCCTTAAGGGAAAGATCCGAGGACAGCACCTCGTAATTTTGAACCACGGTCAGATGACGAAGCAACACCTGAACTGGCACCCCATTCTCCAAACTTCCACGCCAACCCAACGTGATTACTTTCGGCCACGAGAGATTTAAGGTGCACCAGCCGCCTCTACATCATACGTTTACAAACATCCATGCCCGGACCCGGATTCGAACCAGGAACCTTCCGATCTAGAGGCTAACACCTTAGCCACTATACCGGTAGATCATAAGACAATGCCACGTAATGTTGAATCACGGTCAGATGACGAGGCAACACCTGAGTTGGCACCTCACTCTCCAAACTTCCACACCACGCCCACGTGAGGAAATTTGAGGCCACAGCAGATTTAACTTGCTCCCGCCCGTTTGTACACGACATTCTTTGTTTGGATTCGAACGCGCAAACATCCAGTTGTTAGCCGTTACTCTTCCAACCTTGCTACCGCGGCCCTCAACTGTATAAGGAAAAAAAGTTTTTTATGAAGATGATTGTGAGGATTTCTACAGAAGTAAAAAACTATCGTTAGGAACTTACCTGTATCTATAGGGAACCAATGCTTGGAATTACAGCTGTATGAACCATTTTCTGCCGAATTAGAATCGTTATTGATCTCTGTTTGTAAAATTATTGTTTTGGGCCAAATGAAATGTACCTGGCTGTGCTTGAATTTTGCTAATCCATTCTTTTCTTCTCGGTTTATTGAACACTCCGCAATCTGAAATTGTTAAAATAAAAATAGACCGTTAAAAACCTTTTTAATGAAACTTAGGAAGACAATAAATTAACATATAACCTAAGTTTTAAGCAAGTAAATTTAGACCATAGTCAACAATATTGATTTATAATTAATATTATTTTGTAAATCAATATTGATGATCTACTATAGAGCAACACAACCGGCTATTGACGACGGTCCGGGATCAGTCCCTTAAGGGAAAGATCCGAGGACAACACCTCGTAATTTTGAACCACGGTCAGATGACAAAGCAACACCTGAGCTGGCACTCCATTCTCCAAATTCCCACACCAACCCAACGTGAGGACTTTCGGCCACGTCGGATTTAAGGTGCACCAGCCGCCTCTACACCGTGCACTTACAAACATCCATGACCGGACCCGGATTCGAACCAGGAACCTTCCGAGCACCAACTCGAGAAAAGTTACACTCTTCAGTGGATTCCCGCTCATGTGGACATAGAAGGAAATATGAAGATGATCATCAATTGGCAAAAGAAGTCAGAGAATTAAATTCTGAACAAACTCCAATAATTCTCGCTGATGCTAAAGCTTAGGTAAAATTCAAACTCAAAATTTTTAAATGAAACAACAAGTTGGTGACATTAACACCGATAGATTGGTAATTGGTAATTTTAGTTAACGTCGTACTAGAGCAACACAACGGGCTATTGACGACGGTCCGGGATCAGTCCCTTAAGGGAAAGATCCGAGGACAACACCTCGTAATTTTGAACCACGGTCAGATGACGAAGCAGCACCTGAGCTGGCACCCCACTCTCCAAACTTCCACGCCAACCCAACGTGAGGACTTTCGGCCACGACAGATTTAAGGTGCACCAGCCGCCTCTACACCATACGTTTACAAACATCCATGCCCGGGCCCGGATTCGAACCAGGAACCTTCCGATCTAGAGGATAACACCTTAACCACTATACCGGTTGGTCGGCTAACACCGATAGAAAAACCTCCACCACAATATCCAGACTGATAACAGGACCTTTTAAAGGCATGAAAATGTAGTGATTTAAGCAGGATGAATAGACATTGTACTGGGGATTGTCTGGGCGTTGAACTTACACCAATTACCATTCCGAAAAACAGCTTTACAGCAAAAAAATAATCGACATCGCCAAAATTGCAAAATGCACATGGCGATATCTGAGTCAGAAATAGACCATATAACATGCTTATTCATTTAACAAACGAAAAGGAAATTTCTTCAATTCATTGTAAAGAAAAATAATTGCTTTCATTACATTTAATGTTATGTTCACAAAGAATAAGAATATGTAATCTATATATATAATTCTCTTACGTGGCACGAAAAAGAGACGTTATATGTTATTGCGTTTTGGCAACATTGTGCGATTGTTTGTTTACCATCACGAAGTCTCGCGCCTCAATTGAATTCATAGCGTAATCGGACGAAATTTTATTGAAAAAAATTAATTTTAGTCGAACTGTTGTAGTTTGTAATAGAAATCAAAGAAAACGGGGTATCTTTTCAGGGCCAACAATTGTAGTTTAACAATACGACGCTTAAAAAAGACGCTTGCACTACAACTTTCGGCAACAAACTCAATGCAAAGTGTGGGTCGTTTCAGTGCTGGGAAAATGTTCACACAAACAACATGCTGGGTATTCAATTTCCAAAGCAACGCTCACATTTCGAGTCAAAATTTGCACAAAGTTTTCATTTGAATTCTGATTTTAGAGATACTGTATATATTTTTTCGGTAATACAGCAAATTTAGATTTGAAAAACATTTTTTTGGTAACATATTTTGTAAACCATCCCTTCTGCTAGGACACATGTCTTCATTGAGGCGAGCGAAGCGAGCATAGGTTCGCGCAGCGAAGCAATCCTCCGGGGGTTGGCGAGCGTTAGCGAGCAGGGGGCAGGCCCCCTAGTATAATATTATTTTCTGAATTTCTATGTGGACATTTATAAAATATACAACGTATGTGCTTACCTCGCCATTAGAAGTTTGCAGAATCGTACTTTCGTTCTTATTCTGTATCGATTTGTTCAGGTACCAAGCATGACATTTCCCGCAATCTTCCTTTCTCTTTTGAAAAAGCGGATTGACTGTCAGCGTGTGTCGAATTGCATTCTGAAAGAAAAAAAAAATGGCGAAGTTAATTTCCTCACTTAATCTTCCAATTGGTTTCGAAGAGATTTCACCAACTTTGCTAATGACGAGATATATCATCCTCAAGATATTGCCGATGTTGACGTGAATGCGTTATTAAAATCGGAACATTACTGAGGGCATGCATGAAAAATCGAGAGTTGCGAATATTTTGTCTCGGGATATCCGAACGAGAAGAAACATCCAGACGATAAACATAGCGTCGTGTAGACAAAGGATGTCCGTACCTGACAGGACATTCGGACCGAGTACGCAGGCGCACTGAGCGTGGCGAGGGTGTCCGCAATTTGTCGAAATTCTACGGTGATGGGCGAGATCTGGGCCAATGTAACTTCAGATTCCGTGGGGTGAGAACTGCGTAAGTGGTGGCATTCAAAAGCTATCGAGCTACACTACTATCACTAAGCTTTAAACAGTAAAATTATCCTTCAATATTAATATGAAACTGCACTTTTATCGTTCAAACTGTAAATTAATTGTTGAATATTCACACACACAATAAACAATCTTTTAAACATCCTATGTTTGCTTCATTCATTCTGCAATACAACATCAGGCCATTTTTCTATGACAACTAGATGAAGGTCTGGTTAGTCTTTTAGCGACAAGATGTATTGCAAGGGGTTTATTTTAGTTAGGGTTTGCCTCATTGCTCGCTTCATCATTAGAATTAGAGAAAAAATTGATTGTAAGGAACTTTTAAATCCGTATCCCCTTAACTACAATACTGCGACATCTCATTCAATCTAGATCCAGTCGGATCTGTCCCTTAGAGCAGGAATTCCCAACCGGTGGTACGCGTACCACCGGTGGTACACGGCAACGTTTCAGGTGGTACGCAAGGATGATACGAGCAATCCAAACATACTACGAAGTTTGTTCGATTTTTTAGTATGTACAATTGTACAACCACGTTATACTATTTCTTATCCATTTGTTACTAGTTACTCGTGTAAGAGTGGTTTTTCTGAACTTTTGTATATAAAAAATATATATATAAATATAGAAGCACAGTAAGTGCTTAAGAGTGAAGTTAAGCTCCATTGCTCCTGATATTGATATTTTAATAAAAGACAAACAAGTTTCGCACTAAAAATTGATTTTTGATTATGTTAATCTCTGTTTGCTTAGTTTGTACTAATTATTTAAAATTATTTGTTTTTAGACCTGTGAGTAAAAAATAAAACTGTAATTTTCAATAATCGTTTTATTTTCTCCTTTATTAAAACATCATTAATACGAAATACAAGTACATTTCTCATAAAATGTGACGCTTTCTTAGTATTTTAATTAAAATAAAACAAGCCACTGGGCACTTTTCTGACATTAGATATCTGTTTCTAAAAAAATATAGGACTGGTGTTACGCCAAAAACTTCTAAAAATTTCAAGTGGTACGCAGTTACTAAAGGGTTGGGAAACCCTGCCTTAGAGTATTGATACCGGATCGTCGTCAATAGCCCTTTGTGTTGCTCTAGTACGACATTTATTAAATTACCTTACCATACCTCATCTAGATCTACTCCTTTTGCTGATGACTATATACATCGTCGAGGCATCCACCTGAAGGGTTGAAATGGAAAGGAATCAGGTTCGGTTTGACTGTACCAGTAGGCAAGACCTATTCATACATATCTATTAAATTTCTTGGTCAAATAGAGCATGTTTTTAAAAGAATTCTGCACCGGAGTCTCTTTTTACGACTTTTTAACGCCATGTTTCCTTCTTTTCCTGCACGCCATTTTTACATAAAACATCCCATGCGTTTATTTTGAAGCATGTGCAACGAAATTTCAGCTTATTGAAACAGCCGCATTTAAATAGTACTGTTTCTAAACTAAATAGCTAAGATTAGTTCTAATGCGTTGTACAAAATCTGCGTAACTTAAGTAATCTCAGCTGGGTGATCAGGTCAGGTTTTACTACTCTTGCATGTCGGGATTCGATGTGGACAAAGTTCCGAATTTATAATCGGATCGTATATTCGCAATTATTAAAAAATTATTCTGGATACTCTTAACTCTCTCTAAGCGCAATGAGATATCGTTTGATTGAGATAATTCTTGGTAGGTAATTGAATTAACGTCGCATTGGAGCAACACAACGTGCCATTGCTGACTGTCCGGGATCGAACCCGAATGGAAGGATTAGAGGACAGCACCACGTCATTTTGAACCACGGTCAAATGACGAGGTCACACCTGAGCTGGTACCCCATTCTCCAAACTTCCACACCAACCCAACGTGAGGACTTTCGGCCACGACAGATTTAAGGTGCACCAGCCGCCTCTACACCATACGTTTACAAACATCCATACCCGAACCCGGATTCGAACCAGGTACCTTCCGATCTAGAGGCTAACACCTTAACCACTATACCGGTTGGTCGGTCCAACATGTGTTGCAACCAGGCAAGATCGTATTACTAGATTGTAAAACCTTATTAACAACATATTTAGTTTTTTGGCTTTCCAATTTAAATTTCTTGGCGATATCTTTAATGTCCTGTTTCATAAAAGGGGTGAAAATTAATAATTTACTTCGCAAAAAAACTAACCGAACGGACGATTGCCTACTTTCCGAGAACAAACCCGAAGGGAAAATATCATAGGTAATTTGGTAATTTTAGTTAACGTCATACTAGAGCAACACAACGGGCTATTGACGACGGTCCGGGATCAGTCCCATAAGGGAAAGATCCGAGGACAACACCTCGTAATTTTGAACCACGGTCCCTTCGTACACGACGGTCTTTGGTTGGATTCGAACTCGCAGCCCACCGGTTGCTAATCCGTTATTCTTCCAAACGGGCTACCACACTCCCCCTCCCCCCTTTATGAAATAATGTTGAGATATTCTATTAGTAAAGGTCACAGGCGATTAAAAGGTGATATTTTTCAACCTGAGGGACCAGAAACATCTTTTAAAGCAAAATATTAAAAGCTCCTATTTTCAAAATCCTGGCGACTTTTTTTAATACTAGGGGGCTCCGCCCCCTGCTCGCTTACGCTCGCCAACCCCCGGGGATTGCTACGCAATCCCATTTGGTTTGCTTCGCAAACCAACATTCCTTTCGCACAGTGAAACTATCTGAATAATTTGTATTATCCTAATTTCACTTTCCGGTCCATGACGTCACAGCGAGGGCTTCGCAACCTGCTCGCCGACCCCCAGGGATTGCTACGCAATCCCGTTTAGTTTGCTTCGCAAACCTCTTTCGCAAGTGATTTCACTTATTTTTACTTTAACACTTAATGCACCCTAAACTAATAGCCGCATCAGTAAAAAATCTTCTGCATCTTGTTCCCTGTACAATTTTAAGTAAACCGTGTTAATCTAAAAGCTTCACGATCTGTACTTTGTACTTCCTCGGTAAACCGTCTGAAAAGAGAGGGAAAAAAGCGAGCCTTTTTCCTCGAAAAATAAAAAGAAATCGTTTTCATGGCAATTGGTGTTACGATAAATTTGATATCTGTGGCAAACCCGATAGTAAAAAATACAACCCTCCCCGAATGCAATGCTCCGCGAATTTGCTCCGCGAAATAAAAATTACGAAATTTGTGTCACCAACTTTTGATTGCATCCAATTTATTTATGAACCAATTTTTAAAATAATTGTACTGTAAGAAAGAGAACCATTCTGGGGTATACTGCGATATTTTAAAAATTAAAAACTAATAGTAATACGATATAGATATGACAGTTTTAGTTTTGTATCGGAAATTACGATCTGAAACTTCCGAAAATTGTATGACCCACTTTTAATTGCATCGATTTTATTTATTAACCAATTTAAAAAATAATTGTACCATAAGAAAGAGTGTAATGTAATGTATTCAGTGATGTTCTCAAATTTAAAAAATAATGGTTTTTTCTGTAGATATAACTGTTGTGACAAAAAGTAGCGAAAATATCCAAAGATTCCGAATTTTGTATCACCAACGTTTGATCGCATCCAATTTAATTATTAACCGATTTCAAAAAAAATAGTACCGTAAGAAAGCGTACTTTCTGAGGTATACTGCGATATTTTAAAAATTAAAAACTAATAGTAATAAGATATAGATACGGCAGTTTTAAAATAAAGTAACAAAAATGTCCCGATTTTTCCCGAATTTCAAAAAAATATTATCAAGAACCAAATTGAAATTTAAAAAAAAACTCGACGAGCTGCAAAAATTTACGTTGAGAGGTACTCTTAAAAAAAAACCTCACGACTGAAGACTGGAAATTTGAATGTGTTTTGCTCACTCGCGAAAGAAATTTCACTTCTTCAACTTTAACACTTAATAAAACCTAAACTAATAGCCGCATCGGAAAAAAATCTTAATAATTATCCATGGAATACGTTGAAGAACAAAGCATGTTAATTTCATTTTTTTCCGATCAGTACTTTCTCGGGAAACCGTCTAAGAATCGAGCTTAACAACACATTTTTCAATCCTGCGGCGTCGTCGTCGGCGGCGGTAACTTTTTTTTAATATAGAGAGACATTAAAATATTAACGAAAATTTAGATTCCCCTTTTTTAACAAACGGCGACCAGAAAATATATATTTCGATTTATGGAGAAAAATTTTCAAACTACGCCAATCTAGAAGTTTTGGTGCCAAGCCGTGACAGCCATGAAAGAAAGACATCGGAATCTGTAATCGCTAGATTGTCATAAAGACCTTTAGGAAAAAATTTTGATTTATAATTTAAAAATTTAAATTTCTTTGCATGATTAATGTCTGTCTCCACTTAATTAACACATTTTGTATCTCAGTAACTAAAAAAGCATTCAGGAGGAGACTAAACTATTGCTACCCTTTTTGTATGTTCCTAGGGAGCTCCACACCCTGCTCATCTACGCTCGACAACCCCCGGTGATTGATATGCAATCCCATTCAGTTTGCTTCGCAAACCAACACTCTTTCGCTAGTGATTTCGATTTTTTTTATTTTAACATTTAATGCACCCTAAGCCGCATCACTAAAAAACCTTCTCCCTCTTGTTCCCTGTACAATTTTGAATAAACCCTGTTAATATCGTAATTTTCTGATCTGTACCTTCTCGTGAAACAGTCTGAGAATAAAGCGAAAAAAGCGAGTTGTGCCTTGGACTTTCCGCTCCATGACGCGTCTCACAGCAAGTTTCAACAGCCAAATAAAAAAATATCGTTTCTATGGTAATTGTTGCAACGATAAATTTTGTATCTGGCAAACCCGTTAGTTAGAACGGTAACCTTACATTTCCGTGAAGAAAATGTACGCTATCTCTCTGCGATGAACAATTTGTACACAATCACGAAATTATATTGTACTTTTCATCGCATCGAATTTATTTATAAACTAATTTTCCAAATAATTGTATCATAAGAGTGAGTGCATTCTTAAGTGCATTTCACGTATATTTTCAAATTTAAAAACTAATAGTATTCAGCTATAGATATGACAATTTTAGTTTTGTATCGGAAATTACGATCTAAAAAAAAAAGTAATTTCTATGACCAACTTTTAACTGAATCGAATTTATTTATTAACTAATTTCAATAATAAATGTATCGTAAAAAAAGAGTACATTCTAAGGTTTCCCGTGATGTTTTCAAATTTAAAAACTAATAGTCATAAGCTACAGATATGACAGTTGTATAAAAAAAATAGCAAAAATGTCCCGATTTTTCCCGAATTTCAAAAAAATATTTTCAGGAACCAAATTGAAATAACTAAAAAACTCGACGAACTTCAAAAATTCACATTTATAGGTACTCTAGAAATAAAATTCACGGCTGAAAACTGAAAATGTGTACGTGTTTTGCTTTTTGATAAATGAATGATGATTAGAAATTTCGCTTTTTTAGACTTTGACACTTAATGCACATTAAACTAATAGCCGCATCAGCAAAAAATCTTCTCCATCTTGTTCCCTATACAATTTTGAACAAACCATGTTAATTTTGTAATTTTCTGATCCGCACTTTCTTAGTAAACCGTCTAAGAATCGAGCGAAAACAGCGAGTTTTCAATCCTGCGTCAGCGTCAGCGCTTTTTTTTTTTAATTTCGAGAGATTTCACAAGAGCTTCTGCTGTGGCACTCCTGTAACGATCAAACCTGACTAGATGTCACGCAAGGAAATTTGTAGGTTGCAGACCAGTAGACAGATAGTTAATGAACATCAAACTAGAGCAACACGACGGACTATTGGTCCGGGATCAATCCCGAATGGAAATATCTAAAGACAACGCCTCGTAATTTTGAACCACGGTCATTTGACGACAACACCTTGTAGACCCTCCCTGGACCCACTCACCGTTAGGTTTAGAGTGTATTAGTGGTCCAGAGGGTACAACATCTTAGCTGGCACTCCACTCTCCAAAGTTCTACACCACGCGAACGTCTGGATATTTGAGGCCAAGACAGATGCACCAGCCCTGTGTACATAACGGTTTTTAGCTGTGCCCAATTTCGAACTCGCAACTAGTGTGATGCTACATCAACAGCAAAACATCGATGTTTTTAAAATTCAGTGTATTTAAACTCCCCCCCCCATTTCTTAAAACTGGTTTAGCAACTAGTCATGCAACATCGACAGTAAAACATCGATGTTTTGAAACATATATGTTCAAAATTAAAACATCGATGTTGATAATGCATCGCCCCCAAACCATCGATGTTTTTAAAATTTAGTGTATTTAAACTTTTTTTCCCCATTTCTTAAAACTGGTTTAGCAACTAGTGATGCAACATCGACTCCAATACATCGATGTTCAAAATTAAAACATCGATGTTGATAATACATCGCCCCCAAACCATCGATGTTTTTAAAATTTAGTGTATTTAAACTTTTTTCCCCATTTCTTAAAACTGGTTTAGCAACTAGTGATGCGACATCGGCTCCAATGCATCGATGTTTTTATAAGACATCAATGCTTTGAAAACATCGACATCGATGTCGCATCCCTACTTTTCACACTCTTCACTCTTGGCCACATTGGTCTAAAAGCATGTTCAATTTGCTGATTATAAAATTATGCAACTTGGTTATTTTTTAAATTTTTATAACGATACTCTTTTTATTTAAAAATAAAACATCGACAAGTATAAACATCGACTTCAATACATCGATGTTAAAAAACATCGATGTTTTGAAAACATCGGCATCCATGTCGCATCCCTACTCGCAACCCTCCGGTTGCTACTCCAAATGGGCTATCGCGGCTGGTCCGGTTGCAGACCGGACCCATGCACATGTTTCTCAGAGGGCTAAACACTAAAACCACTGAAGAATCTGATTTCGACCCCTTTCAAATTTCTTTTCGCTGATTTCTTCTCATGCACAAAGATCAAAAGGGTTTGGTTAGTTCCTAAAATGTGTAAATTC
The DNA here is from genome assembly GCA_947359465.1 of Metellina segmentata. Classification (NCBI taxonomy): domain Eukaryota; kingdom Metazoa; phylum Arthropoda; class Arachnida; order Araneae; family Tetragnathidae; genus Metellina; species Metellina segmentata. Next base: position 97,945,461 of record OX375882.1, read on the forward strand.
ACTTTCCTCTGGAATTTTGTCATCAAATTCTAAAATTTTGTCTTTTTAGTACCACTAATGGGGGCTTTTTGACCCCACTAGTCTCTAGAGCTGTTTTTTTTTTTTTTTTAGTGCATAAGCAATCCATTTGTTCTTTGGACCCTCGCTCGATGATGTATGGCACGTTAAGCCGCGTATACATTTGCGAGCCGAACCGTTCACGATTATCTAGTTCTTATGATTTGGACGGGGTTTTGGCACTGGTTTTGGGCCAAAGGAACCGGCGATCGGCTTCCTGTCGGTTTTTGACGAACACATAGGCGTTCTCGGTTTAGATTTGGACAGCGTCGTGAGGGTTCGTTGTTCTTCTTTATGCTCGCAAGCCTCCATCGCCATCATCGGTGGCTGACAAATGACTGCCTGGTGGTTGGCGGTTGGTTCCTTCCTTTCCCATGGATCGCTGGAAGCTCGTTGTGTAAATAATTTCAACGAACGGTTCACGAGTGGCTCGCGAACGGTTCGGCTCGCAAATTTATACGCACCTTTCCATATAAAACGGTGCTTCGTGGCAGGAGGTAGAGAAACACTGTCTCAACAGTCAGAACTAGACTGCTTCTGTAAAAAATCGTATTATTTCCAAGGCTGTTGGTATTTATGAGGTGATGGAGAACTTAGCCCCGAAGGGTCCTCAATCTTCTGTATTGACAGTATAGCACTTGATAAATGAGCCTGCCTTTGTAATTGAGGAAGTTCATAGCAATTTGGAAAATAGGTAAAGACAGTAACAATATTGACAGGAGTTTTTAGCATTTAGATTTTTTTTTGTTAAAAAAGACTGCCACTAAGTTAAAATAGAGCCCAAAGCCAGAATAAGTTGGATTGAAATCTAGAACATTTTGAGCTTCGATCTGGATGAGCACTTGGGAAAGCTCCGAAGTGCTGATCAAGAGCTTTGAAATGTATAAGAACTTCTCATTGGCTGTACAATAAGAATTGTAGAGTTATAAATGGCGGTACAAGAGTTAAGAGGTTGAATCGCGGGATTTCAGACTCCTAGAAGAGTTTTGCTAGGTCTTGTTTTATTTTTATTGCAAGACTGTTGTCAGCTCTGAAAGAGCTGTTTGATCTTTAAGATGTTAACACGCGCTATTTCTGTGAGCGAATGGAAAATTGAGATGATTATGGGAAGCATTTTCTGTAAATTTCGGTGGCGGTAGTGTTTCTGCAGCGATAAGGGAGTATTTCCTGTGCGCATTCTGAATGTGCAGTAAGCTTTGTTTCGAATACGATTTCAGTATTTCGCAAATAAAATTCCGAAGAAAGAATTTCGAATTGATCTTTCATAGTTGATTGATCAACCACAATCAGATAAAAACGGTGGTAAACTGCATTTAAAGGTACCCCCGATCTGTATCATGTGAGAGCATTTGAACATCAGAAGCAAAATTTTTTTAGATTGTCTGGTTTGTTTGTTTGAATTGAAAATACCACACCTAAACTTTTCAAGATGCTCTTTAAATCAGCCTTGCTAAAAATATACCTTTTTTCCCCAAGCCTTGAGACAAAAGTCTAAATTCGTAAATTGATTATGCTTCACACGCTGCCCATATTTGCATGACAAAAAAAATTTCAAATTAGGTGATGAAGCTTCTTACCTTCCAAGTAATATCCAAAGGCCTAAGAGTAGGAAATCTTTCACTAAAATAAAAAGAATTGCATTATTATATTTGTGTTATGAATTAAAAATATTACATTCAAAACTGTGTCCATTTGAAGACGTATCAATATTGGTGTTGGACTCTTATTTTGGAGCATTCTTACCTAATCCAATTGTAAATCTCTTTGACAGAAACGTCGCCAACTTCACTCAAACAGCGAGTGATAAGCTCCGAATAAGTATAAGGCACGGATCTTGGCGATTTCCCATTGTTTGATAAAATTCTAGGCTTTCGTGTTTTCCGCATCTTTCCTAAACAAACAAGAATATTTTAACATGTTAATTGAACAAGAGCACAACTATGTGAACTCTTGTACAGCCCTTGCGAAAAGCTTGACTGCAACTTGAGATTAGAAGCCAGCACATTCCGCAGAAACAATACCGCTATCTACATTTAGCTTGACATAAAATGCCTCTAAGAATCAGAGGAGATTTAAAAGTGGAGTGAGAGCAGTAATGACCTTTATATACGTGCAGGATCATATAACCAAAACTAGCAGTCATGTGACCCTTAAATTGCTTTCGTATGCCTAGTGGAAACGAATATTCATCATCTGATTCATTGACGGGACAGAAGACGCTCGTCCATTAATTCATCATCTGATTGGTCCACGCGACATAGTAGAATACCTTAGTCTCATGGAATATAGTCTACTTTTATAAATTTGGACAGTATCCCTCTCCCCTTTTGATTTCGGGACCGTTCTGATTCGGTGGGTATGCCCACTGCACTAGCAACCCATAGATCTCTACTATTATAAAAGGAAGTGTTTGTCTGTTTCTTGCCGCAAAATCCTGACGATTCTACGGCACTTACAGCAATGAGATTTGGCACACAGGTAGTCCAAATTTTTTGTAATTTTGGGGTCGCGGCGAATTTTAAAATTCAATCTAGAACGTTTTGAAATGAATTTAATGAAATTTAATAATTATTGAATGCTACAACATAGAAGAGATCACATTCTTAATTTTTTGCATTCATTTCCGTTTTGATTTTGATCGGAGGAATAATTTGTCAGACATACGATAAAAACAAACAATCTCTTAACTGGAGTCAATTAGTTCTTTTTCTATCTCCTAGACCGTTAAAGATAGAGTAAAAATTTCAGCGGATTTGAAATCTGCGGAAAATTTCACATTGGATCCATTATTGGACGCGTTGAAAATCCTAACTACTTGGGAGTGATCCTAGATCCAGAACTGAGATATACTAAACATATGAAAACCACGGCAAATAAGGGTCTAAAGAAATTGAACATCCTACACAAGCTTTAAGGCACAAACTGGGGCTCGAGATCATCAACATTAAGAAATACTTACTGCACCGTCATCAGGCCAGTACTTGAGTATTGCTCCCCTATTTGGGCACATGCGTCTGAATCTGTTAAAGACACTTTGGACTAACATAGAGCATCAAAAATCATCATTGGTGCAGTGTCCTCTACTAATAACACAAAGGCCAAACTCGAAAGCGGTTTTGTTTCCCTTGAAAACCGACGGAAACTTGCTACTCTAAAATTCACTAACAAAATAAAATCAGAAGCCACAATAAGGACCACATTGCTCACCGAGTTTGCGATACTTGGACAGGTAAGTCAAGGCTTCAGAGATCATCAACGCTGTAATTTGACAGAGACGTCAGAGGGGTAAAACATAATGGTGGTAATACATTATGGTAAAACAACAATAACGCAAGAAATTAATACCCTTCTCCATTTACTAAATATACCTTGTACTCTCCAGTGGATCCCAGCTCATGTTGTAATTGAGGGGAACGAATGCGCAGATGCCCTTGCAAAGGAAGCACGCGACGAAGATCAACCTCGAGTAGTCACCTGTACAGGTGCGAATGCCGTCGCCAGGCGAAGGATCTACAACCAGCATTTTAGCAAGGCAACAATCCCCGATCTAAACTGCCCAAGAAACCTCTCCTCTATAATAGCTAGGCTACGTACTGGACATTTCAAAGGCATGAAGATTTCACGAACTAATATAAAATCCTATCCAATCTGCAGGTATTCAACTTGGAGCACCCCCAATCGAAATCCTCCATAGCCATCAAGCTCCAGAACTTGCAGATCTTGTCACCAAGGCTTTTGGAGGACTCTAAACTTTTGCACTAGTACTGTATACATAGACACGACAACAACGACAACAACAACCTAAAAATATGATTTTTTAAAATCTAAATAACTTTTAAATTGAAAACATATTTTATATATTTCGCACGAGATTGTGACGTCACGGTAATTTTCCCATTGACCTTAAAATTAAATAGACGGACTATGTAGGCGGAGTCACTGTCGTAAGATCTCTGAAGGGTAAATCACAAATCGAATTCACCGATTGGCTGTGGAAGAGCAGACTAGTGTTTTGATCACGGTGGATTGTCACTTTAACCAATCAATAATATAGGATTCATGCTTTTACCCACAACCACGTGACACATCTTGAAACCGAGAACTGGAAAACATAACATGAAGCTGCGGGCCCATACTCTGTCTATTTTATTTTAAGGTCGATGCATTTTCCCTTTCCAAAAATAAACAAATTGCATTTCGCGTTATAAAAAAAAAAAAAATTAAATTTCCTGTCCCATTTCCGCGAATGTGAGCAAGAAATAAAAAAAACCTATTGACTGGGATTGTTAAGCTTTTTTTTCGTAAAATCGGAATCGCTAAAGATAGATTGAAAATTTCAACGGATTTGAAATCTGAAGAAATTTTTACATTAGATTGTAACATAAAAATATGATTTTCTTTTAATACTAGGGGGCTCCGCCCCCTGCTCGCTTACGCTCGCCAACCCCCGGGGATTGCTGCGCAATCCCATTTGGTTTGCTTCGCAAACCAACACTCCTTTCACAGATGTCATTTGGTTTGCTTCGCAAACCAACATTCCTTTCACAGAGTGAAACTATCTGAATAATTCGTATTATGCTGATTTCATTTTCCGGTACATGACGTCACAGCGAGGGCTTCGCGCCCTGCTCGCTTACGCTCGCCGACCCCGGGGATTGCTACGCAATCCCGTTTGGTTTGCTTTCTCAAACCAATACTTCTTTCGCAATTGATTTCACTTTTTTTTGCTTTAACACTTAATGCACCCTAAACTAATAGCCGCATCAGTAAAAAATCTTCTGTATCTTGTTCCCTGTACAATTTTAAGTAAACAGTGTTAATATCAAAACTTTACGATTGTACTTTGTCGGTAAACTGTCTTGAGAACAGAGGGAAAAAAGCGAGCCTTTTTCCTCGCCAAATAAAAAGAAATCGTTTTTATGGCAATTGTTGCTACGATAAATTTGATATCTGGCAAACCCGATAGTAGGAAATGCAACCCACTGCTGTTTGCGGAACCAGCTATGCGAACTGAAAAATACGAAATTTGTGTCACCAACTTTTGATTGCATCGAATTTATTTATGAACCAATTTTAAAAATAATTGTACCGTAAGAAAGAGTACATTGTGAGGTATACTGCAATATTTTTAAAATTAAAAACTAACAGTAATACTATATAGATATGACCATTTTAGTTTTGTATCGGAAGTTACGATCTGAAAGTTCCGAAAATTGTATGACCTACTTTTAATTGCATCGATTTTGTTTATTAACCAATTTGAAAAATAATTGTACCATAAGAAAGAGTGTAATGTAGTGTATTCAGTGATGTTCTCAAATTTAAAAAATAATGGTTTTTGCCGTAGACATAACGGTTTTAACAAAACGTAGCGAAAATACCCGAAGATTCCGAATTTTGTATCACGAACTTTTGATCGCATCCAATTTAATTATTAACCGATTTCAAAAATAATAGTACCGTAAGAAAGAGTATATTCTGAGGTATACTGTGATACTTTAAAAATTAAAAACTAATAGTAATTAGATATAAATACGGCAGTTTTAAAAAAAAGTAACAAAAATGTCCCGATTTTTCCCGAATTTCAAAAAAATATTATCAAGAACCACATTTAAATTTCAAAAAAAACTCGACGAGCTGCAAAAATTTACGTTGAGAGGTACTCTTAAAAAAAAAACTCACGACTAAAGACTGAAATTTTGAATGTGTTTTGCTCACTCGCGGAAGAAATTTCACTTCTTCAACTTTAACACTTAATAAAACCTAAACTAATAGCCGCATCGGAAAAAAATCTTAATAATTATCCAGGGAATACGATGAAGAACAAAGCATGTTAATTTCATATTTTTCCGATCAGTACTTTCTCGGGAAACCGTCTAAGAATGGAGCTAAACAACAAAAATTTCAATTCTTCGGCGGCGGCGGCGGCGGCGGTAACTTTTTTTTAATATAGAGAGAAATAATTTTTAAATTGAATATATCTTCACCGGATTTGAAATTTGCGAAATATTTTCACCAGTCTAATACCTTACATCACGGCGTTGCCTGTGGTATTGGTTTACGAAACAAACCAACACCACGGGCACTAGCAACGCCGGGCAAGCCACGCAGTGGCTAGTAAAATATAAAAGTAGAGCGAGCAATGGTAACTTTAACAGCCCAGAATCATGTGGCCAAAAATAGTAGTAATGTGTCCCAAAGATTGCTTTCTTCTGCTGAGAGGAACCTAACATTTATCATATGATTGGTCCACGGAACGGAAAAAGACACCTATCCATTGATTGGTTCATTGATCTGATCATCTAATAGTAGTAGTAGATTTAGGCGATTTCACCACTTCTGTAGCCACTCTATAGAAATACGGATTCACACCCCTACCTTGCCATATGATTTATATCGCTAAACGGTGCGATAAGATATCAAATCGGCCAATCAAGTCAATTTTACATAGACAGTCACGTGACTACTAGTCGACATATTTGTCACTTTTTTTGAATCTCCTCTCATTAGCAATGTTCTGTCAACGTTTCACATCTAAGCTCAGAAATGAATAGACATCTCTCTCTCTATTTTTAAAGAAAGTTGTGGCCGAAGTCGCAGGATTGAAAACTAGCTTTTTACGCTCGATTCTTAGAAGATTTCCCGAGAAAATATGCATCAGAAAATTACGAAATTAACATGGTTTGTTTAATCCGTATTTTTACAGGGAACAAGACGTAGAATATTTTTTTCGACGCGGCTATTAGTTTAGGGTACATTGGGTGTCAAAGTCGAAAAAGCGAAATTTCTAACGCGAGTGTGCAAAACACGTACACACTTTCAGTCTTCCCGTGAGGTTTTTTTTCTAGAGTACCTCTAAACGTGAATTTTTGCAGCTCGTCGAGTTTTTTTAGAAATTTCAATTTGGTTCCTCATAACATTTTTCTTAATTCTGAAAAAATCGGGACCTTTTCGTTACTTTTTTGTTAAAACTGTCACATCTATAGCTTATTAGTTTTTAAATTTGAAAACATCAAGGGAAAGCGTAGAATGTACTCTTTCTTACGGTACAATTATTTTTGAGATTGGTTAATAAATAAATTCGATGCGATCAAAAGTTGGTCGTACAAATTTCGTATTTTTAGATCGAGGAGCGATGGCGTTCATTCTTCTTCACGAAAATGAAGGTTACATTTTCTGACCAACGGGTTTGCCAGATATAAAATTTATCGTTGCAACGATTTGTTTTTATTTCGCAGCTGAAACTCGCTGTGATGTCATGCTCGTTTTTTCGCTCGATTCTCAGACGGTTTTCTGATTAAGTACAGATCAGAAAATTACGAGATTAACATGGTTTATACAAAATTGTACAGGAAACAAGATGGAGATGTTTTTTTTTACTGATGCGGCTATTAGTATAGGGTGCATTAAGTGTTAAAGTAAAAACTAAAGCGAAATTACTTGCGAAAGGAGTGTTGGTTTGCGAAGCAAATCAAATGGGATTGCGTACTAATCACCGGGGGTTGGTGAGCGTTAGCGAGAAGGGGGCGGAGCCATCGCTGTGACGTCATGGACCGGTAAGTCAAATCAGGATAATATGAATTATTAAGATAGTTTCACCGTTTTTTTTTTTTTTTTGTTATGAAAATTTGTAATTTATTGGTTTGTTTAGTCTTCACTGATGCCATTTAGTTTTAAAACAAGCTCCGTTTATTCCACATGCAGCAGAATATAATTGTCAAGAAGAAAATGTATTTGCTTCAAAATAAATTAATCACTAATACCGTAAAACTGTAATTTGCCATACTCTCGTAATGAAGATGATATTCAAAAACACCGTAACCCTGGTGAAAGAGTGCCTCAAGTCAAAAAATATTGAAGGGAAACTAAGCGCAAGACTATACGTCAGAGGTTCGTCATTTTTATTGAAAATAAACTTACGGGGAATCGTGAAATCGACTTTTGTAGTAGTCACCTTATTTTGATTTGTATAAAATTTTGTAGTTAGCGCGCGATGAAAATTAAATGGATTACATATCTATATATATTATGCACAACATATTTACGTCCGAAGTAAATTATAGAAGCTATAAAAAAGTTAAAACGATGTTAAAACTGTTTCCCGACACTTAAATGAAAAATAAAAATCTACTTCTGTAGTAGTCACATTCGTACAAATTTTTGAAATATATATTACAGCAGGACAGCGCGCGATATATAAAATGGATTTTATGTCTGGATATATCATGAAGTATACATATTTGCGTCCGAAATAAGTTGTAGAAACCATGAAAAAGTTAAAAGGACGCTGACGCTTGCATTTTTTTATGAAAGAGAAGTGAATAGTCTATGAACACTTTTCAATCAACCTTGTTGACGCCTTGAATTGAAATGTTGGCAACCTTTTCTGTCTGTCGCTAGGCGATTTTAGTCATCCTTGTTTTGTACGGCAACAAACCAACATCGCATCGAAGTCTCTCGTGAGATGTAATAAAGTTCGTTTTGTTAAATTATCTATGGATATTTTCATTATTCGACAGTCCACATTCGCTTACAACAAATCTATAACCAATTCAACCATAGAAACATCGAGTAATTCTGCTAGTATTCAAATAAAACTCAAAGGTAAAGTTGATATTTTTTTTAGTTACGTGATTTTTGGTAGTTTTATAAATTTATAACCTTATCAATACCGTGTTACATTTAAAATTTTCATGATCGTTAAAGTAATGAACATTGAGTGCATTCCGAAGTTTCTCCACTTGTTGACATTTCTTGATCCCTTGAGTGATGACTTAACGAGGTTTTACTATAATTTGAATAGAAAGATGTCTTTATAAAATTTTTTCTTACCTTTCTTTTTAAAGGTGCCATCCTGCGTATTGGCATTTTGAAATCGAAAATCGACCGCTTCATTGCCGTTTCGCCCTATGTCGTCTCGGTCGATGTCTTGCAGAAAAACTGAACGCAGGTCGAAGTCGATGAGCCATTTGAAGTCGCTCATCTCTTCGTCCTCTTGGGTCCTCATCGTGTGAAGTCTCTGCTCAGTCTTCCACACAGAAGACATGTGCGCTGCAGCCGAAACCGATTCCGTCTTGGTACCAGCATGTCTTGTGTTGGTGGTGGCGGTTGCTTCGGCAGCTGTTTGCAGGTGCTCTCTTAACTTAATTATCATTGGCTGGCAATTCCTTACCATTCAGTCGCCTATGAAGATGATACATTGTGCTGATGCAAAAGTTCGTCCCGTTTTGGGGGCTAGATGACATTACATCGCAAAACCGAAGAGTTATTATCTACTTTACACGGGTCAAATTTTGATGTAGTTTGAAAGGAATTTCAGTGAGTTATGGTTTATGGATTTTTACAAGTCAAACTATGAGAAGCACTGTCGATACAGCTACACTCTACGTTTATAAGCGGTGGCAACGGCTTTGACGACTTTTTTTTGGCGCACTTCTAGTAGCGAGTTACGGTAGATTAAGGCAACCCATCTGGCTTTACGGAAATTGTGGTTTTCTGTGGCAACCTCGGCAAACGGTAACTTTTAATTTTCATTTTGAATATTCTAAAAAGTTCTTCCAAAATCCGTTAAAGTCGTTTGAAGTCGTCGTTGATTGGTTCGTTTGAAATTTTTTTTCTTCCATTGGTCATTTTGATTTTAAAATTACCATTGGTTCATTTATTTGTATTTTTACAGTAATGGAATTTTTAAATTTTTTGTAACATTTTTCACGAATTGTTTAAGAGTTTTGTTTTTTTTGCCATTTGTGGAATTTTCGTTTATTATCTTTTCTCGGAACATTTCTTACTTATCAGGTTGTATTATTTCTTGCTTTTTTTCTTTTTAAAATCTTTTTCTTTTCTAATTGCCTACTGTATTTAGTGTAATTGATAAGTTTCAGGGTATTCTTACACAATATTCGAAGCTTAATTTTTCTGCTGGTTCAAATGTGTTTTGAAATGTGTTTATACCTACTACTTTTTGCGAAAGTTTTTCAAAAATCTACTTTTTAAAACGTTCTCAAATGTGTTTTCAAGCTTTCATTTTCCGTTGTAAAAAGAAAAATATTTTTTAAAGAAAAAGAGTTTTGAAATAATTTTTTCCTTGGCAACTTTAAAAGTTCGCTTAAAAAATCGCCAAGTCGTTGCTACCACTCATAAACGTCGAGCCTAGCTGTACCGAAGGGATTTCAGTGAGTTATGGTTTCTGGATCTTTACAAGTCTTACAATCAGAGGCATAGTCTGTCAAGATAAATGAGCCGCGGTAGCCCAGTTGAAAGAACAAAGAATGAGTAAACGGAAGGTTGCGAGAAGGTTAGGTCCAGCCAAAGATCGCCGTGTAGACGGGGGCTGGTGCAGTCAAATTTACGAGGCGTTATCCTCAGATCGTTCCCTTCGAGATTGATCTCGGACCGTCGACAATAGCCCGTTGTGTTTCTCCAGGGCGATGTTAATTAACTATCTATCTGGCAAGTAAATATAGGAAGCGATAATTTTTTTGCGGCTGAACATGTTTTATATGCGTATTCCTAGCGTGACGTCACTTGGCTTGATTTTCAGAATTTCGCCAATGAAAATTCCATAGAATGAATTTTGTCATCTGACCATGGTTCAAAATACGTGGTGTTGTCCTCAAATCTTTCCCTTAGGAGGTTGATTACGGAACGTCGTCAATGGCTCATGGCGTTGCTCTAGTATGACGTTAATTAAAAAATTACCAATTACCAAAGAAAGAATTCCGAGTTGATACATAATAGTTGATTAAGAGGGGAGGGTCAACGCCAATTAAAATAAACGCTAAGTGTTACCAGAACGACGGTAAAGATTTCAAGATAACCCTGAGATTTGAGTTGGTTTTGGATTTTATGGAGCAAGCTCCATTTTTGGCTTAGCTGTAAACATCTTGGCTAGCAGAGGTAAAATCTTCGCATTTCGACTATTTTCTTGGCATTTAAAATACTTCTCATATAGGAACCAAAGGTAATTATTGACGAAGTTCGAACCATTCAGTTAGTTACCAATTGGATGTTGAAAAGTGCTCAGGTAACATGGGTATTTAGGTCTATTACCTGATATTTATTCAGATATTTCTGTCTTTGAAGTGTTCCACCAAAAGTTAATTGTGTGAAGTGAATTGATGTCACGTTTTTTTTATCAGTTACTTATACCCGAATTTGTTTAATTTTAACTTTTATTTTGAACAAGTTAAGTTTGATAAAAATTATCCATTCCCCCTTAAATAACTAAATTTTATAATTGACCAATCCCTGTTTCAAAATTATTCATTAAGTCGTTGACTTGAATGAATTGCTGATTCATTTTGATTGATTCAGTGCATTAATGTGCTTTTGAAATGATTAGTTCCATTTCGAAGGTTTACTTTTTTTATGGTAGTAAAAATTTAATATGAATAATTATGATTACATAATTCAATGCATTAATGTGCCTTTGAAATGATTTATTACATTTCGATGGTTTAATTTTTTACAGTAGTAAAAATATGAGAATACTTCGAAAATTTACAAAAAGTAGGCTTAGTGTATGCGAAAATGTTCTTCAACATTTAGTTCCAACATTTTACAGAACTATATTCTATTGCTCTTATCTCCAGTTGTACAGTATTATTTTTTCCCGATGACTCATCACATGAAATAGAAGTGTACTGGTAATGAAACACTACATTCGCGAAAAAATTATTACTTAGTAATACTTCAGGATACGGAACTGTGATTTCTTATCAAAAGTTTTATTACATCCTTTAAACTGAACATAAAAATTAAAACAGTTATTCCGGTCGTTAGATAAATGTACATTTAGACAAAGCTAAATAGCAAATTTAAAAATTTACGAATAGAAATATGGTAAAAGAACCGTAAACTACTTACTTTTAGCTTAAATGAAGACAGTCAAAATCATGTGAATTTTACGAAAGTATTAAAAAGTTACAGTATACTTGCAGACAGCAGGAAATATTGTCTTCACGTTCGCTTATTATTTTACCGTTTAATTTTTATGCGCGTGCAATTGGTATTTCGATGTGTTGCAGGTTCAATAACTGAGATCGTCTATTTTTTCGCTTAAAAGTTTCGATTTCCTAAAGTCTTGTTTATCTTTGCAGTGAAATCCTTACTATGCTGAATTCTTTAAAATCTAACTGTTATAACTTAAAAATTTTGAAATTTAGCATCAATACTTTTTTACTGTATTGTTTACAGGCCTAGAATACAATTTACAATCATTCAAAGACAGGAACTGTTGTACAAAATTACTAACTAAAACATTTAATTACAAGATCTGTAGGTTACAGATTTTTGACATTGCTTTCATGTAGTGTACAGATTGCGGACATTACTGGCCTGTAGGTTACACCATCGTAATTAAGTCTAATGACTTTTGGACATTGTGTTATTGATACATGAATCACTTATGTAAAGAGACTTATAATACGAAAAATTGCTTTTATATTGCAAAATGTATGTGATCAAAACAGTTTACAACAGATATATAACCATAGACTTTATATAACAGGATACTTAACTGAATTTCACACCACTTATTTTTAAAGAAATAAATATGTTTAATGTCTACCAATAGGTATAAAAATATGACATCTGTCATTAGACATAAATTGTCAATGCTTTAAAATTAGAGTAGATTTGAATATTGTAAAATTATAATTTTGTTTTACAAAATGTTCAAATCATGGATTTGTTTAATTTTGTAAAGTTTTATTACTAATTCCAAAAATTTTGGGTGTGGTTGATTTTTGTGATTTTTTAAATAAGTGACTTTACACATACAAAAAGGAAAACATGATCATAAAATAAAAATAACTTTACCCTCGAAAAATTTTCCTGGAAAAGTTATAATTCCTATAGCATTAATCAGGAAAAAAAAACATTCACAAATCTAAGTTTCATCTTAAAAAAATTGTTTAAAGGATCATTACAGCCACAAAGCAGAAAATAAAAAAGAAAGAAAAAGTATTTGAAAAAGTAACGAAATTCTTTACAATTTTATTGAGATTGTTGCTACACCACGTCCAAAATTGAGTAACGATCGACACCGTTACCATTCGGCATCGATCGTACACGTTTGCTCGAAATGTGCCCAGTGATGGTATTAATATTGTATTTGCTAAATTCACTTTAAAAAAAACAACTATTAATCTGACAAAAGAAGATTGTAATTAATATTTTTTTATGTTTTGGGACATCGGCACTTTTGTAACATAAATTAAATAGGCAATTCGTTCATTACGCGATTTTTACAGCGCATTTTTAAAAATAAGAAAAGTATATTAACGGCAAATGCACAAAAACACATAAAATGCTGTAAAACGTTAAAAAGTTATTTTGAAGACAAATAAATGCAGTTTGAAGTACTTACTAAAATATTTTTTGCTTCATGTATAGAGCTATTTTTACCTTACTTTTTGGACATCGCGAAACATGCTGGATGGCTTTTGTAATGTTTCTTTGTTAATTCTTCAAAATTTTAAACTAATGATGCCCTCTACTGATCAAAATAGTAAACAAACTATCCTTATACTCTATTCATTTATTATTTTTTTCCTGCAATTCTGGAAAACACATTAGAATTTATTTTCTTGGTGATGTACTGTATCAGTTAACATTATAGGTGTCCAAAATCGGACATTTGTAACTAAAGAATTTAATTTTAAGGATATTTGCACCAAACTGTTGTAATAAATAAATGATACTAATTTTTGCCTCTGAACAGAACTAAAAACTCATTGAGAAAAAAAAATTAATTTTTAGAATTAAATTTATTTGGTGTCAAAGCTTAAAGTTATGAAATTGTCTTGTTCCTACCTTTTGAGAACTACCCAAATATCAGTTAAGCTGAGAGCTGGGTAAAACTATTCCGTGATTCAAGTCTTCCAGTCTTTCAATGCCATTTTATTGTTAAAATAGGAAATAAATTATTCTCTTGGTTTTTTACCTTTAATTTCGTATCTTTAATTATATTGTTTAGTAAAATCATACGAATCTATGACAGTTCTAGGATTTTTATGCAAAGCTAAATGCAGATGGCGTTAGTGTTTCTGTGATGGTCATTCTTCTAGTACTTGTTCCATAATCAGGAAATCCGGAAGTAAAATTTTTATTTTCCGATGGTTTGGAACAATATTTTGAAATTTTTATAAAAATCATGAATACTGGCACCCTACTCATCAAACTTCCGCACCACGACAAACTACTGAGGACATTTGAGGCCACGACCAATTTAACATGCACCAGCCCTCTTTGAACACGACGGTCTTCGGATTGTAACTCTCCGATTACTGATCCGTTACTCTTTAAACCAGGCTACCACAGCCATTCTTAAGTACGGAATACGTACAAAAGAAATACTTTCTAACACAAAAACACTAACGCCATCTTCATTTAGTTTTATCAAACAAAACCTTTCTCACACTTAAAATGCTTTTTTAGTCATTTGGCTTCAATATTCGCAAAGTAAAATCAGACTTATCTCACTGCTTCAATATTTTTAATCATATATTCTGAGTGCAATTTCTTTGATTGTAAAATTTATAATTCGTAATTTTTTATCTACCGATTCACCGTTAATGTGTAAAAATTTGTTTCTAATCAACAAGTGTAAAATTAATAATTTGTAGAAATTTATCCAATTCTTGATTGGCTTAGCTCGAAAACTGTACCTTCAATCAAATTAATTTACAGTGAGACAAAATTTCTTTTTTATATGGCAGGGAGTTTTTATTGTAAACAAAACCAGACAGTCGACAAAGATTTTCTTTACTTTGACCAAATCCTCTCAGATGATACGTTTCGTTGTTACTTTAAAATGCTGTTTTCCACCGCTTTGGTAACATTTGGCGGCATTTTATCTAATTACCGAAGGTGCAACGTTGGGAATTCACACATCTACACAATCATAAGGTCTTATATCTCCAAACGAAGCAATAAAAAGCTTTTGTTGTGTGACATACTTACACAAAGAAAGATTTTTTTTCAAAGAGAGAAACACGCCCCTAGAGTTTTTGCTGTCTGTAACTCATTGGTTCTAGGCGTAGTGTGTAAACTTATTGAGGAAGTATAAAATTTCCAGGATCATGTCAATCCAAAACGAGTAGTGACATGATCCTCAAAACTACTTTTGTCTGCTAGGTGAAAACGAATATTCGTCATATGATTGGTCCTGTTATTGAAACAGTTTACAGCGCTCCTAGCGACGAAATAAGGAAGTTAAAAAAATAACTCGGAAAACTAAAGCAGATCGGCCCAAAAGTTCAATTAGAAAGTTGTGCACACTACCATAATAAAAGCATAGAAAAAAAGTTACATGGAGTTATCTGTAAAATTGGCAGATATATTTGCGATTGAAATTTAAACTATTCCATGTCTTGAAAAAGGGGTCGTTCTAAAATTCCAAAACGTGTTCTTCGGTGTTATCATACAGTTTTTCTGAGTAAAGCAACAACAAATTTAAATTCAAACAACGAGAAGAAAGTAAAAAAAAAAAAATAATAATAATAATTTAAAAACCGCGCTCTGGAAGGAAAAAAAAAACCTGACGATCCGAAATCACAATTTTTGCGCAACGACTCTCGGCTATACAGTCACGAACGAAGATTTACTGTTCAATAATTTTATCCTGATAAACTTTGAGCAGATTCGAAAATGTCAGAAAAAAAATATGCGTTACTCAGTGTGGGCACATAGGAAAAGTAGGAGACACTGTTGAGCAAAAACAAGAATTTTATTGCTAAACAAAACCTTGGCCACTGTGTTCAAAAAAGTCACCATCGACCACAATACACATTTGTTTCCGATCATGCACGCCGGCATGCACATTCTTTATAATCTGCGGCGTAACAGTAGAGTAGCTATCGATGATACGCCGCCGCGAATTCAGCCAATTTGTCGACGGAGCTTCATACACCCGATCGATGTAACCCGAGGAAGAAGGGCAGAAGATGCAATCTGTTTCATGTGACGTCACAATCGCTTAAGAAAATATAAAAGATATATTCAATTTAAAAATTACTTATTTAAAGAAAATCATATTTTTAGGTATCGATCAAAAGTGAAATTTTACGCAGATTTCAAATCCGTCGAAATTTTTACTCCATCTTTAGCGGTATAGGAGATGAAAAAAGAACTAAGTGAGTCTAGTCAAATGATTTATCGTCTGGCAGGAAAATCATTCCTCCGCGCAAAATCAAAGCGGAAACGAAAAAAATAACTTTCTCCTAGTTACCTGCGATGAAAAAACTTGGCATGATTTCAAAGGCTGACGGCATGGTCACGTGGGTAGAAAAAGTCCAGTTTAGGGCGTTTCTTCTTTGTCCGGAGAAACGCGTTTAAAGAATCAGGTAGAGAATAAAACTATTAAATTCATTTAAAAATCTTCTAGATTAAATTTTAAAATTCTCCGCGAACCCAAAAATTGCAAAAAATTTTCATTACCTGTGTGTCAAATCTCATTGCTGTAAGGACCATAGAATCGTCAGGATTTTTTCCTAACATGAGTTTGAGGGTCCCGAAAAGTGTACCTCTTGATCCGCCACTGCCCGGATCGTGGGCATGGTCGAAACTTTCGTTCCTGTTACAATCTACAAATTTCGTATTCAATTTTACATGAACGTTTAATTCACGCTTTTATCTTATTCGTCTGCGAATAAATTTTAGTTTTACTTTTGTTGTGGATCTACCCCGCTGTGTTGCTTCAGTACGACGTTAATAAAAAACCTGACTGCCTACCTAACGAATTTTTTTACAATTTACTGATCGTAGTTCAAAATTATGCGACGTTATCCTCCAATCTCTGCCTTCATTTTGATCCGGTGTAGTAGCCAATAGCCCGTTGAGTTCTGCCCGTTGAAAATTCGATTCTGTCAGGTGGATTCCTTCCTGGGTGTGCCGACCAACCGGTATAGTGGTTAAGGCGTTAGCCTCTAGATCGGAAGGTTCCTGGTTCGAATCCGGGTCCGGGCATGGATGTTTGTAAACGTATGGTGTAGAGGCGGCTGGTGCACCTTAAATCTGTCGTGGCCGAAAGTCCTCACGTTGGGTTGGCGTGGAAGTTTGGAGAGTGGGGTGCCAGCTCAGGTGTTGCTTCGTCATCTGACCGTGGTTCAAAATTACGAGGTGTTGTCCTCGAATCTTTCCCTTAAGGGACTGATTCCGGACCGTCGTCAATAGCCCGTTGTGTTGCTCTAGTATGACGTTAACTAAAATTACCAAAATTACCAAATTACCTTCCTGGGTGTATTTCTTTCTCCTGTATCAGTTAAAAAAAATAGACCGCTGTGCTGCTCCTGTGGGACGTTAATTAAAATGCCTACCTACCTACTTGTATCAGTTAAAACTTTCATTGTATGCACACGTGCATTACTTGATATTTTATGTCTTGTGTTTGGCGCAGCATTACCAAATAGGGCCGCCCTTGCGCCATAAAACATCAAAGACCAACCAATGAGAGGGTTTAATAAAAATAACTATATCCACGGAAAAAGTTGATCGTAATTTGGTAATTTTTAATTAACGTCGTACTAGAACTACACAACGGGCTATTGACGATGGTCCGGAACAATCCCCTAAGGCAGGGGTCGGCAACCTGCGGCTCTTTCGATGTAAAGTTGCGGCTCTCCAGCTCCATACGAAAAAATTAATAATTTACTATCAAAACCCTTAAAAAGTAAGAAAATATATTTTTAAGTACCTAATTTCTCAATAGCTTCCATTTTCAAAATCGTTAATTACAAATTTCTACGTTTAACATGACCGTAATGAGATAAATTTGAACTATTGTTTTGTTCTTAGAGATGAGACTCCGTGACCATGTTTATCTTTCAGCCAATTGCATTCCATTTCTGTCTCACCCAAACGGCGACCGATCCTCGGATAGCGCGGTCGACGTTATTTTGCATGTGTATTAATTTAATCGCTTGCGGTTTTTGCGTTTCTATTCGCTTGTTGTTTCAAGAAGAATACGCGGTAGCTCAGTCAGTAGAGCGTCGGGCTCGCATCAGAAGGGTTGTGGGTTCTGTCCTCGGCGGAGCCTGCAATTCTGATGATTGCGAGATCGGCGCTTCGACCTGGCTAAAGACCGTCGTGTTCACTAATGGTGACTGGGGCACGTTTAATAGGTCGTGGTCACAAAGTCCCCCATGTTCCCATACCAAATCAACACCTCTGGGGGTACCAGATCAGGGGGTTATCGGCCTCTGATTGGGATCTAAACTATGATATGTGTGAGTGAATGGATGTATGAAAGGGACCTTCCTGTAAAACGGATGTGTCATGTATATCGAGCAAAAGTCGGACTCCCTCCCAATGGGGCTCAATAACATGGAAGGCGCACCCGCCTCAACTCTTGCCATCTTCGACGGGCCTGGCATTCCTCTGGTCTGCCAATGTAGGCATGAGAAACAACAACAGAAGAATACGATTGAGAAGCGAATTATCTTCTCAAAGTATGTACGCGCATAATATAATAAAATCAGTAACAGAATTGGATTATAAATCTGAGGATCGTGTTAACGAAGTAATAATGGTAAATAAATTGTTTGCTGTTTTAGATAGCTAAGTAAATTTTTTTTAAATCATTTTTTCAACTCTGCCGCCAGCATGGCATCTGGTAAAAAAAAAGAAAGAAGAGAAGAACTGAAGAAGAAAATCGAGAATTCAATCAGGATTGGACGGAATCGTTTGCATTCATATGCAACACAGATGGCCTTCCGACATGTCTCATTTCCACGAAAATCTCGCACACAATAAGAAGTCAAATTTGGAGAGACACTTCACTACAAAACATACCCAGTTTGCTGGTAAATATCCAACCGGTGACGCACAAAGAAAAGCTGTTGAAGAGCTCCAAGAAAAAAGTTCCATGCTAAATAACTGGGCGCAATCTTCCAATAATGTAAATCTGGCAAGCTTTGCAGTATCATTAGAAATTGCAAAATGAGGAAAACCATTCACAGATGGTGAGTACGTCAAAGATTGTTTTATACGTGCATCTGAAGAACTGTTTCGTAATTTTTAAAACAAAGCAGAAATCATGAAAAAAAATCAAAGATTTGCCATTATCTGCTTAAACAGTACAAGATAGAACTATTAAAATGTATTCAAATGTAACACATATGCAAGTGGAAGACATTCAACTGGCTTCTGCCTTATCACTTGCTATAGATGAGTCTTGCGACATAAAAGACACGGCACAAGTTACCATTTTCGTCAGGTATATGTCGTCCCAAGGTCCAAAAGAAGAACTGCTAGGATTGCTACCGCTCTCAGGGCAAACTCGTGAAGAAGATATAGCAAATGCTGTGCAAAAATTCATGGGAGGCAATGGAATCGTTTAAATAAAATCGTTTCAGCAACTGATCTAGCCAGAAGTAATACAGGAATACCCCCCATAGAGGGGTAACATCAATTCTTCAGAAAAAAATAAACCACGAAATTCTACCGTTTCACGGCATAATTCATCAAGAAGCGCTTTGTGCCCAAACATTTCCGGCCGAAATAGTTGAGGTCATGAACTTGATAATTAAGATTATTAACAGCATCTTGGCAAAAGCACTCTACCATCACCAGTTTAAAGATTTCCTTGAGGAAATAGATAGCCAGTTTTCTGACCTACTTCTGCACAGTAAAGTGCGATGGCTTTCCAGAGGTAACGTTTTGTAACGTTTTGGTTTGTGCTTGAGTGAAATAAAAACACTCCTCAATGAAAAAAAGCATTGACCATCCCGAATTGGAAGAAGACAAATGGCTGTAAAAATTCAACTTCATGGTAGATACCACAATGAAACTAAATGAACTAAATCTAAAATTGCAAGGAAAGGGCAATCCAGCTTACGCCTTGTTTGAAGAAGTAGTTAGTTTCGAAAAAAATTACTTCTTTTTGTTGAAGACATAGAGAGCCGTAAATTACTTCATTTAAAAAATCTGAAGCAATATCGCGATGAGATCAATTCAACTATTGACACTAATTACTTCAGCATAGCTTTAAAAAACATGAAGAATGAGATATTCGAGCAATTCAAAACAAACAAAAGTACTCTCGCGTTCATAGTAAATCCGCTCAACACAAATACAAATGAAACCAGCATTGAGCCATTTGGAATTGATGCTGGATCGCTTCAAATGCAATTTCTAGATTTGAAAAACAAAGACTTGTGGAGTGGCAATTTCACAGAACTCAAGAGCAAGTTGGAAGAGTTGGAGGTCCAGAAATGCATGCACATCGCGCAGCACAAGTGGACAGCTCTAAAAGAAATTCCGCGAGTTGAGGCCCTCATATTTGGTGCATTGAATAGTCTTCCAGAATGCTACAGTGCGGTGAAGAAGTTGGTATATGGAGTGCTGACGATCTTCGTGTCGACATATTCGTGCGAGCAAGCGTTCTCTTGCATGAATATAATAAAAAGTAAAGTTAGTAGTCACAACTAACAAATAAAAATCTAAAATCGTGCTTGAAACTTAAAACAACAAGTTATAAGCCAGATTTAATCAAACTTTCAAAAGGCATGCAAAGCCAATGCTCCCATTGATGTAACTATCTATATTTGTGTTTTTATATGAATAAATATTAATTCCGTATATAAAGCGGTTTATTTTAAATTAAAAATCAACTATATATAAGCAAATACTATAATATTGAAACGAAATTTTTAGTGGCTCTTTAAAAACTGGGAAATTTTGTAAATTGTAACTTTTGGCTCTTCCGTTTCAATAGGTTGCCGACCCCTGCCCTAAGGGAAAGACCCGAGGACAACACCACGTAATTTTGAACCATGGTCAGATGACGAGGCAACACATGATCTGGCACTCCACTCTCCAAACTTCCACACCAACCCAACGTGAGGACTTTCAGTCACGGCGGATTTAAGGTGTACCAGCCGCCTCAACACCATACGCTTACAAATATCCATGCACTGACCCGGATTCGAACCAGGAACCTACCGATCTAAAGGCTAACACCTTAACCACTTGACCGGTTGGTCGGCAAAGTTGATGGAAAATTGAATTCTTGAAAATAAAAGCATCACAATTTTTAAATACCGTTTATTTACTCCTGAGAGAACTCGCCTTTCAAAACTGTGCACCGATTTCTCTTATTTCGAGAAATATACATTTTCTCACTCTAGTCAATTCTATTTTTCAAAACATGAATGAATTATATTTTAAGTTTAATGTAATTTTATGAAAGAGTATTTCCTTATAAAATTCTGTCAACAGGTTGATAGGTTCGATACACCTCTTCGAATGCCGTGTAAAAACATTTGGAGGGCCGCATCAGATCTGTGGGCCAGTTAAATCTATTTTTGAGGGCCGGATGCGTTTTTGCAAGCCTAATTCACTACAATTCATTTACCTACGTGCAAGGAATAATTAATTCTACCTTACGCGTTCTGTTCCATTTCGCATTTTGTGAATACTTGACACCAATACAAACAATCTATTTGTCAAATAGGTGGTAAAAAGTTGTCTGTATGCAAGAAAAAAATATTGTTGTTTCATTTAAATAACTTGTTTATTAAATAAAAGAACAATTTAATTCTGATTTATCAACAAAGAGAAATTCAAGGCATTTCCAACACATGAACAAGAAGAAACAATATTCCGAACTGTCCCAAAAATGGTCAATTTTATTTCTGAGAAATGTGGAACTGAAGCAATCCAATTGACAGTGGCGATTTTTCGTGACAGAATTCATTTCTTGACAATATCATGAATTCTGAAACAGGTGTTAGCGCATGCGAAGGAGCGCGCTGTGTCCTGATTGGTCGAAAGTTAGAAGAGTATGAAAAAGGAAAAACAAGTTGCTCTTCGCAATTTAATATTCAAGGTCGAAGGGAAGAGAAAAAATCGTTTGATCGTACTTACTGTTTTTTGCAAACAAATGAACGGTGCAAAGCATTCTTTGTTTTGGTGTACAGTTTTCTTGTGTTTTGCCTTTCACAAAGTGCGTGTGCCTTTTTGTGGATTACCACCTGAGTTCTCCAATTAAAAAGGTGAAAGTTTTTCTTGTCATCACGTGACCTGAGGGAATCTGTCTTTTCTCAGGTATCTAAAAATTGAAAGTAAATCCGAAAAACAGATATGATTCTTCTATTTCGTGTGCTTGTGAAATAAAGAACAATTTGACCATGGATTTAGACAGTGAAGATCAAGCCCTTCAAGCTGTAATAGGTAAACAAAATTTTTTTTTCCTCGATGGAATTATCTTAAGCCTAACCATGTTTACATCGTGCTCAAAATAGAACACCGGCATTGTTTTGATTGTTGATAGCCGGAAGTGGTTCCTTGATGATGTTGTTATCAGAACAGAACAGAAACCATGCTGCTACTTTTCGTTTTATGCTCAGCAGCGAAGTTTTTGTCGTTTTTTTTCTTCACTTCGCGCAATAAATAAAAATATTTCGATCGCGAAAGGTAGTCTAATGTTTTTGTTGTGGTTGTGAGAAAAATGCTTTTCATTTGAACTGAACAAATAAAAAAAAATTCGAAATCGGAAAAGGTTTGTTTTTAATAACATGGCTATGTTGCGGCGAATGTGCTGTAAAATAAACACTTTTTTAAACCATGATCGCTTTCATTTGAAGTTAACAGTTATCAATTTGAGATCACTCTATCTGTACTAAAATGCTTTTATCTTTGCCCTGAGTAAATTGTAAAATCCTTCCTATGAATATGTTTTTAATTTTACAAAATGAAAAATGTAATATTTCTTTGGATAAACAACTAAGCAATGTGCAAATGGAATATGTCAATGTATACAAAGTGTAGGAAAATTCCCAAAAGAGTTAATCTGCCGATTTCAAAAGTAGTATGTTTGAGAAAACCATACCATCAGGTATACTGGTTTTCAAATCATGCATAAAAATAGTTGTCAATTACTTTTTGAAGAAAAATATCTAGACTGCTTAACTCCTATGACAGATCGAGTTAATAATTACATCAATGAAGAACAAGAAAAGACAGGAGAGACTTAAACTACGTAATAAGAAATTTAAAGTTCTGAGTAAAGAAAAGTGTTCCTAAAGTGTTTTCACTTCAATCCTGAAAACACTTGGCTAATCGATTTCATGTTCCCATCCTTATGCAAATACAGTGGGTTCAATACATAAAACTATGACAGTGACTGTACAAAATGTAACGTCTTTTAGTATGCTTCTTCTCGAATATCTACAGTTTAGGGGTATCAATACAAGTTGTGATTCATGGTGACAAGCCAAACATTTTACCACCAAAAGCAAATCTGAAATTTTTTTTTGACTACCTCAAAAACTTGAAAACTGCTCAATTAAAATTTTGCTTAAAACAATATTCCAAAACTGTCAAATTCAAAGCTACAATGGAGAACTTTACTGTGAAAATTAAAACTTTATGCATTTTAATAGTTTAATTATGATTTAGATAACAGATGATATTGTACACATGGGTTTGATATTTGTTTACTTTTATGGCAATAAAATTAGTCTACAGTTTCGAAAACTTCTCTAACAAGATTTGTATTGTAGCATACAGGCAGAACAAATTTAATTGGCGAGTGCGTTAAAAAGACTCTGCATTCATCACATTCCTTCTAAAAGTTGCTTGTACTGCTGGATTTCCCTTTATAGGATTCCCAGGACCTTAAATTGACTTTAGGCCTGATTTTTCACTTTAGTTTTTTTGAGCACAAATAAACCTTAATATATGTTTTAAAGTCATCAAAATTTTTGAAAAGCCTTAATTTTTATTGGAACATTGAATATTTTATGTCACTTGCATTCAATAACAAAGGTCAATGATACTCGTTTGTGGTCTAGTCATCAAAAATTGATCGTATGATACCTACTGGTAGCTAAAGAGTGAAGTTTTCAAAACTGGGTCCACACGGCACAAGCATAACAATTGAGTTTCTTCACATGTGCACTTTTGTCATCTGATCGTGGTTAAATATTATGTGGTGTTGTTTTCAGATCTTTCCCTTAGGGGATTGATCCTAGATTGTCGTCAATAGCCTGTTATGTTGCTCTAGTACAACGATAATTAAAAAATTACCATTACCACATTGGCATTTGTGGGTTAATCTATTGTGATTTTTTTGAAATGTAGCCTTAAAAAACAAAATATTGTTGGGGTAGCCTTGAAAAACAAAATATTGTTGGGGTAGCCTTGAAAAACAAAATATTGTTGGGGTAGCCTTGAAAAACAAAATATTGTTGGGGTAGCCTTGAAAAACAAAATATAAATGGGGCAGCCTTGAAAAACAAAATATAAATGGGGCAGCATTATAAAATAGACTTTAATAGGGCCCTAGTTTTTCTTTTACTTGGGAAGAGAGGAACCTTGCTTCAAAAGCATTCAATATTTTGATGCTCTGTTGTTTAATTTGTCGTTTCATTATTTTTTCTGTGGGAGTAACATTTCTGAGCAATTCCTATTACTTATGCTGTATGTTAATTGCATCCTTGGTGTAAGGGCATCATGAAACAAATAGTATTTTCCAGAAGCATTTTATAAGTTGAAGAAATATAAAAAAATACTGAGTGAGAATTATTTTCCTCTTTGTTTTTTTAGTTGTACTCTTGCATCGAATGCAAGATTAAAAAAAAATTATTTAGTACTATTTTTATTATTTTGTGTTACTATTAAAAATGATTAATTTTGAATACAGTATCACTTAATCTTCATTAGTTCTTAATTAGTTCAATTATGAGCATTTTTTTACATGTATTTTTGTTATACTAGGGGGCCTGCCCCCTGCTCGCCAACCCCCGGAGGATTGCTTCGCAATCCTCACTGGTTCGCTGCGCGAACCTATGCTCGCTTCGCTCGCCTCAATGAAGACATGTGTCCTAGCAGAAGGGATTGTTTACAAAATATGTTACCAAAAAAATGTTTTTCAAATCTAAATTTGCTGTATTACAGAACAAATATATACAGTATCTCTAAAATCAGAATTCAAATGAAAACTTTGTGCAAATTTTGACTTGAAATGTGAGCGTTGCTTTGGAAATTGAATACCCAACATGTTGTTTGTGTGTACATTTTCCCAGCACTCAAACGACCCACACTTTTTCATTGAGTTTGTTGCCGAAAGTTGTAGTGCAAGCAAGCGTCTTGTTGAACTGTAATTGTTGGCCCTGAAAAGGACCGTTTTTTAAAAGGCCCTGAAAAGATCCACCGCTTTCTTTGATTTTTATTATAAACTAACTGCAACAGCTCATTGAAATGTCCTTTTTTTTTTCAATAAAATTTCATCCCATAACGCTATAAATTCAATCGATGCGCAAGACTTCGCGATAAACAAAACAATCGTACAGTGTTGCCAAAACGTGATTACAAATAACGTCTTTTTTGCGTGCCACGTAAGAGAATTATATATATAGATGATTACTCACATGCACACTGCTATTATTTAGTGTTACCAAGTATTTAAAATTATGAATTTTGACTACAAATAGAATGTAATTTCATTTTCTACACAGGTTCTTTATCAGTTCAATATGAACATTTTGCATGTGTTAGTCCTGTGGTTACTCACTTGCACAATTATTCTGTGGTACACAGAATTACTAAGTCTGAATTTTGAATGCAAATACACTTGTTATTAATTTTGTTAACTTCTTTTTTTTGTCAATTGTGAACAGTTCTGCACGTGTTTGTCCTATGAATACTCTCATGTACGCTACAACTATTTTGTGGTTCAAACTATTACTAATTCTGAAGTTGGAATACAAATATACTCTCATTAGTTTTCTTCATTGGTTGTTTTATGAACACTTTTGCATTTGTTTCGTCACAGTATTATTCACATGCACACTAGAAATATTTTGGATTTTGTTCTCGTGTAATCCATGATTGATTCCAGACAATTGACAATAGCCCAATGTTGTGCTCCAGTGTGACGAAAATTTAACTACTTGACCTCAAGTGATCCACAGAACATTGCACATATAGAGCATGTGCAATATGTCTGTAATCTGACATCTAGCCTGTGCTATTTAAAATTGTGAGGGATAAAAGATTAGCAACGTGATCCATCACTTTGATCTGAAAACCTTTATTGGTCAACTATTTCGTTACACAATTTATAGCTATTTTACATAAAAAAAAAAATTCAATTTACACTTAACTATTTCAATCAACTATATTTGCTCAAAATGTTCAAACTTAAGATATTTAATGTTTTAGAATGTCACAATCCCATAATTCATATATGTTATAATGTTCAGTTGACAATGCTTTTTTTTTAAGAAACCCAAACGATCCTGAAATGTTCATAACAGAAAATGCATTGATAGGGAATTCAAATGTGTGTTCTATGATGTTTTGACAGGACTTGAGAGCTCATATAAATGAGTGTGGACTATAGTTCAAATACTTCTATTTGAATTTTACTCATTATAATTTGTCAGCAACCTCTGGTGGTAGCAGATCCTCAGGATTAGATTTGTTACCTTTTTCTATGATCTATCTTTTCTATCTATCTTTTCTATCTATCTTTTCTTTCTTTCTTTTTCTATGATCTATCATCTAAAGAAAGCTATACCCCCCCCCCCCACTTAACATTGAAACTACATAGGGTAGTTTAAATTATACTTTACATTCCCACTGCATTAATAATACCATATTCATCTTGAACCTCTTAAAATTTTTCATCAGACTGAATTTTCCTGTATCTTACTAAATTTTTCTGAGACAAGAGATTGAATCACAAAACTGAAATTCTCAATAAAAAGTGTATGTTTACCTATCCATGATTGAAATTTTAGCTTAAAGTAAGAACTTGGCAAATGCATGATGTTCGCATTGTGTTTTGTTTAGATTCTTGAGAAAAAGTTCTATTCTGTTAACTTTTTGGCATTTTTGTGCTGTGCATTTTTTAAAATTTGGATTGTTATCTCTAAAAACATGGAGAAGAATTGTTTGCCTTAATATTTAAAATTCTGTTTAAATATTTAATAGTTAAAAAACATTTTCAATATTTTTTCTATTGCACGGAAATTTGCTTGCCCCATTAAATAAAGAGCTTAAGAATCGTGAAATCGATAAAAATTTAAATATCGCCTTGAAAAAGTTCTATCTCGTGCGGAAGTTGTCTGCTCTTTAAATATTTGACGTTATTTTTCACAACCTTAATTTCTCCCATGCTTGGTTCTTCGGTATGAACCCGGACCGTCGCCAAAAGCCCTTTTAGTTGCTCTAGTGTGACGTTAATTAAAATACCTTACCTGCCTCCATTTGGTTTTTATCAGAGTGTTGTAGTGATGGACAAAACTGTTATTTTGCGATGAGTCGAAAGGTTGTCGCTAATTTGCAATAACAGTTGAAATAAACAGCTAATTTTGACGGCCTTGTTAACAGCTAATAATTCACACTAGCAGTTATTGAATAAATTTAACAGTGTAGCGTAACACCACGCTTGTCCGTGCCCTCTCCTGCGCATGTGTCCCGTTTGAAAGCGAGTAGCGTTTGTTCTGTTAAGCGAGAGGGCAATCGTTCTGTTGTCCGTTTTGGAGATGTGTACTGTTTCGTTTCCTGTCTGTAAATAAATGTTGTGCCTCGTCCTGAGCTTTGATTTTTATATAGTTGACCTGATAAGTATGCAAAACAAAACTGGCGCCCAACGTGGGGCTCGAATAAGTAAAATGCTATAACAGGTATTCATTATCAGAAATTTACGTTAATTATTTTATTATCACCAAATTTTCAAAAACATGACGTTGTTTTTACAAATTTTAAAAACTTGAAATGAGTTTCGTGGTGCTTAGAAGTTACCTTTCAACATTCGTCTATAACTGCTAGTTTTCAACAACAGCTGATGGCTAATTATTTTTTTCATGTTGGGTTGGTGTGGAAGTTTGGAGAGTGGGATGCCAACTCAGGTGTTGCTTCGTCATCTGACCGTGGTTCGAAATTACGAGGTGTTGTCCTCGGATCTTTCTTTAAGGGATTGATCCCGGACCGTCGTCAATAGCCCGTTGTGTTGCTCTAGTAGGACGTTAATTACCAAATTACCAAAATTTGTTTTTACTGTTATTTTCTCTGCTGATGGAATAACACCATATCTCAAGTTTGCTACGTTACTGATTTACTGGAGTGCCGTTTAAATTCCTGTTGCAAAAAGGAAAGGTTCTGCTCTCCACCATAAGCTCCCCTGACAAAGCAAATTTGCTGTTTGCGAGTCATTGCCCTGAAAAGTCGGCGCGGATGTGTTCTCACACAAAAGCCTCTGATTTTCGTGTCTCGTCGAATCCTTTGTCATCTATTGGAATAATTGGAAAGAGTCCAACTGATTTGTATTTTATTTTTCCTGTTCAATTAATGGCAGACGTAAAGGTAGTTGGTAAGATAAAATAATCTTTCTATCTGTATTTGGATGTTTCTGAATAAAATGTCCCTTGACTAAAGCACGGGTGTTTGAAAAGTTAGCATGAAAACCTGCCACGAGCCACAATTAATTTCTGAGACATTTCTAACGCATCATGTTTTCAAAAACAAATGCGTAACTCATTTATTCAACAAATTATTGGTAGGTATTTTCATTTCCGTCGCACACAACGCGGAGGCTGTTGGCGACGGTTCTTGGATTGAAACCGACGGGAATGTTCAGAGACAACAGCGCGTAATTTTAAACTTCGGTCAGATGACGAAGTCACACCCGAGCACCCCACCTCTCCAAACTTCCACACCATGCCAACTTGAGGGACATTTGAGGCCGCGACAGATTTAATGTGCACCCTCCCCTTGTACGCGACTGTCTTTGGTTGGATTCGAACTCCCGACAAATTATTGGAAACGGGCGCTTAAGTACTAGAAGCAATTACCCATTGTGTTGTTCCAGTGATATGTTAATTAAATATCTACCTACCTGGAAGCCCGGCCCTTTTACCCCCTCCTAGCAATACTTTTATGACCGAGGCTTGGCTTTCCCAAGTCCATCAGCAGGGTTCCCACGGTCCTTGAAAAGTCCTTAAAAGTCCTTGAATTTTTTTTCCTAACTAGGGGCCCTTGAAAGTCCTTGAAAATTACGGAACTTGGTGAAAAGTCCTTGAAAGTACTTGATTTTTTTAACTAGTACATAATTACGTAATTCGTCTTGCATTGGAACTTGTCCAGACTAGTACTAGGTGCGCCGTTTGAGCGTCATACTGAATGAAACCGGTGTTTTGCGCTTTGACACCATGTGATATACTAATACTACGTCTAGATCATCCATTCTCCACCGTATTCTGTCTAAGTTGGCACCTCTGGTCTTCGTTAAGACGGCCGCCGTGTTTTGCCCACTGCATCATGACGTATCACAGTTGCTAGATAACAGTACCGCTTTCTTAGGAAACCGTAGCTTTAGCAGTCCGGACGTCATTGGAAACCTGGCATGCGTCCAAAGAAAGGAAGCCACATTTTTCTTGCAAGAATATAAAAGTTACAATTAAAAAATTTAAAAAAAAATCACATTTAAGATAGTCTGCAGGCGTAAAATTTTCTGCAGATTTCAAATCCGTTGAAATTTTCAATCCATCTTTAAAAAGTCGCAAAGATAGGACAATTTTAATGATTGCAAAAATATGTCTTTTTTTATTCTCTAGTGTAAGTTTCTATCTCCAGACAAAACTTTTGATTTGTTTTGTTTCTCAAACAAAATAAACCACGACAGCCGTGTGTTGTAGTGGCAGTGGAGGTCAGCAAAATGGAGATTGTGCAAGGACACAGGATGCAAGCTACCATTCTCTTCTTCAAGCCACAAAAAGAATTTATCATACAATATTTTATTGCAGACCATAAGCGATAGGTGTGCAAGTAGCCTGATAGTTAGCATTGAGACGAGAAGCCCACTTTGCAACAAAAGAAAATCACAGGCTCTGTGAGAAAGAAAATCCAAATTATAACCAAAATTGATGATAACCTTTCATTTTTTGACTATCAGTAGTTAAAAAAATAGAGTAAAAAAATTATGTCGTTTTATATATTTTTTACATTTTTTTTAATTGACAACTTTTGCGTATGCCTTGTTTTAGGTCGTTATAAAAAATTTTAGGTCCTTGAAAAATATATTTTTGGTTTTAAAAAGTCCTTAAAAGTCCTTGAATTTTTTTTGAATACTGGTGTGGGAACCATGATCAGCCATCAATCGACGACTTTAAAATTGTACTAATATCTGAATTCGTTAAAGTACCTTTCTATAAATTTGTTAGCAAAATTCTTTAAGTCCCTATGAAGTTCAAATTATCACCCTTACGATCCTAATATTACTGAATCTCGTAAAAGACCCAGATTTCATCCTGGCAATAGTTACACTCCCCTCGCACCTCGCCCTAAACGGCGTTGTGATAAATTAAGAGATCCTGCTGGTAATTTCATATAACACACGCTTCCTTATTACTAGGGCAACTTTTTTGTTGCAGTACAAATGGGAAAAGGTGCATTTATCATTCCCTAAAGTTGCATTTATGGAAATAAAGTTGCATTTATTTTTGATCATTACATTAAATCATTACATTAGATCATTACATTTGATGATTACATTAAAATCTAAAGTAAATTATTCATAAAAAAAGAAAAAAATTCTATATATATTGGCAATTTTAGTCGTGTACAGCAGTATTATAATACATCATTAAATCAGAAGAACATTGAGTGGCCGATCCTTGGCCAGTAATTTCTTTAACATAGAAAAACTGCGCCAGCTGCAGTCATATAATGTACTGTATCGGATAGCAGAAGCGCAAAATCCTTTCGCACAATATTCAGAGATTTTAAATCGTCATTTCCAAGGCGAACAACATATTGATGATCGACACTCACCTCGCAAACTCTGCAGTCGATTACACAAGTTTCCTCAGGATTATCAAGAGTGCCAACCAATGTGTTAAAAGTACCTCTTGCCATTTCACTTTCATCTGTTAGGACGAACACCTTCTTTCCGTGAACTCCTTGTTTGATCCGCAATACTTCGGCGTTCGCAAGATCAAACACACGTGATCAAAAGGTTGATTGAGAGGGCAAAAAATGAAATAATAATTTCATATGAATTAATTTTAAGCTAAATTTTTAAAAGTTGCAGGTGGTTGCATTTATGTAAAAAGTTGCATTTATGTTGCGGTTATAACTCACTTATAATACAACCCATGCTGGAGGAATTTTAGTTTTAGTTCTTTACATGCAGCGTAGAACGTGTAAAAAAAAGTTGCATTTGTTGCTAAAAGTTGCCTCACTTATTACCCAACTAAACTCTCCACACATTGTTTATTTTCTACCAGAACTATCACCACAGTTCTTGTGTTATTTCCAACCACTTTTTAAAATCAGATTGTTGTTTGCTTCTTGTAGACCTGAATTGGACCCCTAGTGGTATCAATTACAAAAAGTTATCTTTCCTATTTTTGTTTTCCTTTTTATCACTATAAAAGACACTTCCTTATTAATTTCCTTTTAAATTATCAATAAAAAATAATTTTATTAAATTATTTTATTAATTAGAGGTCGGTAGGCATTTTATTAACATCGCATTAACAACACAACGGGCGACGGTTCGCGATCAAACCCGATGGGAAAGATATGAGAACACGTAATTTTGAACAACGGTCAGATGGCGATGGCACCCCACTCTCCAAACTTCCTCAACACTCCCAGCTTGAGGGCATTTGAGGCTGCGACAGATTTAACGTGCACCAGCTCCCTTTGTACACGACTATCTTTGGTTGGGTTGGAATTCGCAACCATCCGGTTGCTAATCCGTTACTCTTCCAACCGAGCTACCGCGGTCCCTTTATTAATTGTGGTGTAAAGTTAAACTAAATAGTTAGGTACTCCTAAGTGACACGTCCATAGAGGTCACGGGGAAATAAATGAAGTTCGCCGTGATGATTCGATCACGGTTGAAAAGGTGATTTTTATCTCAAAGAATGTGGTTCTTAAATATTTTCAAGGATCTTTTTAGAGTTACTGGTCGATATTGTAAAACAGATTTCGAAGTTATATTGCTGTTCTCCACCCTATGTCAAGGTGTGTAGCGAGTTGAGGATTGAATGGCATGGGGAGGATGGTGGAAAATGCATGTCGCTAAATGAGTTACAACATCCATGCCAAGATTGTCATCGCGCCAATGGCAGAGGAAGTGTTCTTGTCCGGCTTCTTCGAGTTGGCAAAATCGTGTCACGTGGTTACGAACGAGTCTTTTTTTTTCAGTTAGGGGACAGGTAGAAACGAACACAAAACACGTTCGACAATTTGGTGTCTGGTTGTAAAGTTTATTGTTATAAACCGAAAGCGAAGAGAGATTTGATTGACAACGGAGTTGGGCGATTGCCATTCATGGTTTGGCAGTCTTTCTCCTCTCGTTTTCTTACCTATTCAGAAATCAACTGACCCAAGGTCGACTGCTGGTTAACATGATACTCCCCTTAGATCTGCAGTAAGAATGATCGAAAATAAATTAAGACATAAATCCAGATGGTTACGAACACAGACCCAATAGGAGTCCGTTTATGACATCTCTGCCGACTATCGCTATACAGCCGATTATTGACCGGGTATGATTACCTGACCAAGCTGTTGCATCGTTTTAACATCTATAACGATCCGAAATGTGACCTGTGCAGAGAGGAGAGATGGATGGCTCACATGGACTGTTACCATTTTTAGAGGATTCGGAATTATCGGGAGAAGGCGTCTGTACATGCTTTTGGAAGGCTAGAAAACTTTTGAAGCAGCTGGACTCTTGTTTATATTTGTGCTACATTTTGATCTATGCTCTAACTTGTTGTCATTATGTGACGTATGCAGTTAGAGCACAGACATGTGACATGGGGTGGGGGGGTTACATATGTAATAAGTGCCTTTTTAATGGAAAAAAAAAAATTAAAAACACATTTCTGGAAATAACATTTTTAATTACTGAAGCATCTAATCAGATTGACATCTCTGTTTATTAGAACGAGGACCGATCAAACTTGACATTTTAATTTGGCTGGTACAAGACGATTTGGCCGATTGACTTGACAGTGCTACAGTTGGACCTAGAGAAAAGACCTTCGTTTCAAAGGACATTTTGAATGCCCTTTTAAGTTGAAACATCTACGTGCCCCATGATTGAACATTTCAATTTGAAAATCCAGATGTGCGATACAAACCATTAAGCAAAAAGAGATCCTAATCATATGCAATTTTTCTTCAGCGTTTTTTTGTGTATCCCTTGTTCAAAACTTCCTTGTCGACTTGTACTGACATTACAAAACAAGGAAGACTTTTTGCATTATCAAACAGCCTAATTGTATGCTATTAAATAAACTCGTCTACGCGGAAAACTTTATGAAATAAAATTATTTGAATCGGATGATGGAATTGGAACTAGTCTCGCACGTTCGACAGATGCGATTGAGACGATTTTGACAATTAACTGCATAAAATATGAATTAATTATTTAGGAGGTCCATAGTTAGGATTTATCTTTGCATCAAGCAAAACTTGACTGGAATCATTAATTTTATGGTTTAAAACGCTCAATGGTAGTGGTTCTTAACCTGGGGTGCGTGCACCCTTGGAGTGTCGAGAAAGCATTTCCAGGGGTGCGAGAGAATTTTCTAAATTTTTGATGGAAAGTACCACCGGTAAGAAACTAACGAATGCTTCGTCGACGTTTAGGACCCCCCCCCCCCACGCCTACCCTCTATCTTTTGCTTCTGCCACTGAGGTATATAAACTGGCGTAAGCGATGCTGGTCTTCGAAGACGGCACCAAAATGCACTAGGCTAGAAAACCTATTTACTGAGAAATATTTTACTCTGCTGTAATACGAACCTATCTTTTGTATAAATAATCACATTTTTAGGTTGTATTTATTACTTCTTCCTATTATTATAAAATGCAAAATTATATTTTTACTGGGAGTTATCATAAGAGTCAGAATTTTCATCACTTTTACACATAAAAACAAAGCCAGAAATAAATCGCTCAAATACACGTAACGACTTACGCGTGGTTCTCTCCAAAAAGGAGCCTCGCTTCAAAAGTATGAATGAACAACGAGGTAGCCATTCAAAACTGATATATTATCTTGTATGTATATGTATTTGTATGTGTTTATTTTTCAATAAATAAATTATCTTGCAAATAAATATAATTTCTTAAATACAGAAATAGAAATACATTTTTTAAAAGGTGGGTGGGTGGCGATAACTTATTTTTTGATTCAAAGTGGTGCCGATCACTAAAACAAGGTTAAGAATCACTGCTCTATGGGATTTCAATCTTTATATACAATTCTCTTACGTGGCACACAAAAAAGACGTTATTTTTTTATCACTTTTTGGCAACACTGCAGGATTGCTTGTTTACCACGAAGCCTCGCGCCTTAATTGATTTTAAAAATGAAATAAGGATGAAATTTTATTGAAAAAAAAAATGAATATTAGTCGAGCTTTTGCAGCTTATTAACACCATACTGGGTATTCGATTTCCAAAGCAGCGCTCTAGCAATCCTCCGGGGGTTGGCGAGCAGGGGACGGACACCCTAGTCGATTCTAAGCTTGGTGAAGAGCGGGAAATGAGATGATGAGTATGGCAGTGAAATTTCTGTTAGCCAACATCGGAATTACCGGAAGAATTCCTTAAATTATGGAGAACGCGATTGAGTTAGAAAAGTAACGGATTAGCAACCGGAAGGTTGTGAGTTCGAAATTTGATCCAACTAAAAGACCATCGTTTACTCGGGGGCTGGTGCACGTTAAATGTGTCGTGGCTTCAAATGAAGCTATCAGAGCAAGAGTGGCCTAACCCACAAAAACCCGGACATTTTATTATTACTTTTTATTTCTGTGCAAATGTACAGATTTAAGTCTTCTAAAATGACAAAATAGCTTATTGTTGATCATACTGAAAAACAAATTTTTAGTAACTCAAATCACATTGTGGATAAATAAAAATATAAAAAATGGTGCCAAGAAAATCGCATTTTTCTCCATTGGGTATGTTGGTGGTTAGGCCACTCTTGTTCTGTGATAGCCTCAAATATCCTCACGTTGGTGTGGCTGCTCAGGTGTTGATCTCGTCCTTTCTGACCGTGGTTCGAAATGATCTGGTGTTGTCAATCTTATCTTTTCCTTTCGGGATGGATCTCGGGCCGTCGCCAATAGCTTATTGTGTTACTCCAGCGCAACGTTAACTATACCTTAAATCAGGCCTCGAAATAGATTTTTTAATACAGGTGCACAAGGTGCACTCAAGTTTTTAAATTAGATGCACATGTTATATTTCAGGTGCACATTAAAAAAAACGTCATGTAAGAGCATTGATATTATGTATACTACTTTATTAGTTGGTTATGTTTAGATAGGTTAGTATAGTAGATAGCAAATAAAAATATTTAAACATCTAAATTCTCCCTTCTCTGGCGCACGGCTATCGCGACAATCGCTTCAACAGAGCCATCTGGAAAATGTTTCGATCTTCGGAATGTTCTGTTTGCAGTGGCACAAGTAAACCTTTCTCCTGCATAAACCCGTTACGGCCCATCGATTGTGTATTCATGAATTTTAATTACGTTCATTTAGAGCGAGAGAGGACGATACTAATAGTTTGTTCAAGCATCAAAATAATAAAAAAGGTTCCCTCACCTTTTTTAATGTTAGATGCACGGCATACACATAGCGGGAAAAAATTAGGTGCACAATTTTATTTTCATGTGCACCCGGGTATTTCGAGCCCTGCCTTAAATTATGGATTGTAAAATGTCAAGTTTTTTCATTAACAATGCTTAACTTATTTTCATTTCATTCGATATAAAGCAGTGGCCAAATTATATTTCGAACTGCCCTCTAGAGGCATTTAAAAATTTATAGCTGATATGTAGTTGCTGTAAAAAGTTAAAAAATATCGAATGTCATATGTCCTTATCAACCAGAAAACAACTAAAGATTTAAATCAATTTGACCACCGCTACTGTAGTTAAATATCAATTTTAGTCTCGTTTCATCATAGTCATTCATCATGCATCATTTTTAGTCTCGTTTTATCGTATTTTTCCTTTAAGGATAAAAATTTTATATGATAACGAGTTGAATAGAATTAAGGGTTTTTCCTATAATTCTTAACACGCATATTTTTATGAGATATAAAAAGTGAATTTTGATGCTGATCTTAAAAATTAACATGGAGTGTTTGTACACAGAATATTCTTATTCGACTTCTACATAAATTTTCCTTTTTATGCAATTTTAAAGCAAAAACTATGGTTTCCATGTTTTATGTGTGTGCTATCGCTACGTCCATCCAAGTGTTGAATATATTTCCATTAAATTGCATGTAGTTTGAATGCATGCAGTACTTAGTGTACGAACTTCCTGCACATCCGTTGGCCTGTATTCATATATAAGTTTCACATTCCCACTAAACATGTTCATAAAATTTTATACATTTTAAAAAATGCAGAAGCATAATGAATAAGCTATTCATATTCTTTTAAGTGTGCTAAAATGGCTAAATATTTACGCCTTTTTGGGTGTTTCCACGTTGACCGTTGGGTCGCAGTATCCCGGTTGGAAGAATAACGGATTAGTAACCTAAGGGTCGCGAGATCGAATACAACCAAAGACCGTGGAGACAGGGGTGGAAGTTTGGTTCTGGGACACAGGTATGACCTCGTCATCTGACCGTAGTTCAAAATGACGTGATAGTGTCCTCGGATTTTTTACGTAGACTAGAGTTTGATTCCGGACCTCCGCCAGGTCGCCGCGACTCAGGGTTGTCCACTGCGCTAGCAACCTGCGAGTTGGTGGTGGTACAGGTTCGATTTTTGTAAAGGTCTTTTCCTCCCTGTATGTATTTCTCATAGTCTCAAACTTTCCTCTGGTGTGTATTTATATTTACTCGACGTGGTACAGCTTGACCCAATATGTCCCTTGCGCCCTAAAAGTCAACTATTCTCGCCTGGAGGTGACACTCAAATGGTGAAATTTCAGACCACAGAAGAAAAAATCAATGGTGGACATCTTAAAAATGCTTCGAGCCGTAGGTGGAGCAATATGTCAACTCTGAAAGTGTCTATTCTGAAGAGGACTAGGTTTGATCGAAATATTTAAAGTAGTTTTATTTTTCGTCCAAATGTCGCTTAGCTTTTGATCAGACCTCGTACGCTCGTACGTGCTCTGAATAACTTCATGTATCGTGTTCTGGAAATTCTACTATTGCGCGCAGACGAATCAAATGAAAAGAAATCACGATTGTGTCAGCAGAAACATATCCACAAATGGTCCCGTGTAATCTTTTGAAAGTGTCATTCTGCTCCCGGTTACTGGTTGTGAGCAAAGTGCAGAGTTATGATTTCGATTTTCTGTGATTATTAGGGCAATTTTTTGCAACAAATGCATTTTTTTTCACACGTTCTATGCTTCATGTAAACTACTAAAAACAAAATTCCTCCTATATGGGGTGTATTGTAAGTGAGTTATAACCGCAACATTAATGCAACTTTATACAATTTTGCTTAAAATTAATTAATATGAAATTACTATTTCATTTTTTGTGTTGAAATAAATAGCAAGAAGTACTTTAACACATTGGTTGGCACTCATGATAATCCAGAGCAAACTTGCGTAATCGACTGCAGAGTTAGCGAGGTGAGTTTCGATCATCAATATGTTGTTTCCTTGTAGATGACGTTTTAAAATTTCTGAATGTTGAGCGAAAGGATTTTGCGCTTCTGCTATCTGATTCAGCATATTATATGACTGCGGCTGGAATCCCACTGAAGGTGCTTTATCCGTGATTGCTCCAAGTTACTTGAATGGTACACTTGTTGTAGAAGAAATCCAATGCAACAATGTCATTCAACATCAGTCTCTGTTGACCGCAGTTTTTTAATGTTAAAGAAATTACTGACCAAGGATCGGCCATTCAACGATATCAACGTTATTTTGTATTAAATAATGTACATTGATTAATGTAATTAAAAATTAATGTAATTATTAATTAAATTTTGAATTTTTTCATTTTTTTCTAATAAGTTATTTTAGATTTTAGTGTATAAAAAATAAATGCAACTATATTTTCATAAATGCAACTTTAGGGAATGATAAATGCAACTTTTCCCATTTTTAATACAACAAAAAAGTTGCCCTAGTGATTATGGACTCGACCCTATATTTTCCAAATGTCTTGTTCTTTAGCGACCCTTTTTTATTGGGTATATATTTTATTGGGTTGATACAAAAGGTCGCCCGTTTTTGGCGCTAGATGGCATTGCATCCCAAAATCGAAGTGTTATCCTCTTCACACGTGTAAAGTTTTGATATTTCAACAAGTACTTGGGGTAAAAATTATGTTATTGGGTTGTATTTTCAAAATTTTGTTAAGCATTAGAAATGGCAGAAAATAAATGCGCGTTCTCTCGATACAAGTTTAATTGACCGATTATAGTTGATCAACAAAAGTTGCATGAAAACTACAGTGAGAACCTTTGTTTCGAAAGAGTTGATCAACTTTTTAGTGGATCAAGAAAACTTTGATTCATTCAAGCTTTATCGTTCAAGTGATGAGTCATCTGCTTTCCAGTTGAAACTTGTCTTGAAACGTTGAACTTCAATTGACCGTCAAATTCGCTTTCAACGAGTGTGCCTGTGTTTTGTTTTTAGAAAAAAAAGTTTAAAAGATGTGCGTCAAGTGGTCTGAAAGTGTGATGTTAATGTTTTTAGAACTGTATCATAAGCATGATTGTCTTTGGGTCTTTGGAACCACCGACTGGATCAATTGAAAAAGAAAGATGCAAGAGTTGCAATTGATAAACTTGATAAAGTAGTCAAAGTAATAAAAATGAGACTGATGATGAATTCGACATATTTGCTAAATATGTCGCTGTCCTGCTATAAAAAGAAAAAGGCATTTTTATACGATGCAATCATCTGCCAGGAACAAATTCAAACTGTACTCTTAAAAACATCACCTGCGTTTTCACCTACTTAATCATATAACTCCATCACCAGCTGTTTCAAATGGCATAAAAGGAGAATAAATAGTAGTCATCGTCAGATTCAAATGAATCTTGCAACGGAGAACAATGCGGAGATGATTCGCAGGAGCCACCTGATATACTTGCTAAAGCTCTAATATCTTATACTGAAATTTACTACTTTTGTTGATAAAATTTTATATTTCAATAAGATCTTGTAAAGCATCATATTGTCAAACAAACTTTCATCAAAAAATTTGTAAAAGGTATTTGTGAAGCTCCCCGCTGCCTCACCAGGTTTGGGTAGGGCCGATGGATACGGAGTCGAACTCCACGGGGGTCCCCCCTCGTGTATGTGAAAAGAAACCCGTTTGGAGAAGGGTGTAAAGAAAAGGTTTGCACGAAGGCCAGCGAGGAAGCGGGACGCGTTGTTTTGCGCTGGAGATCGAAGTGGATTATACCCGACCGTGTATCATAGACCGGATGATCCTGTACATATTATTCTTATTGAAAATAATCAAAATATGGAGTTAATAAATTTGAAATATGCTCATGGACTAGTTTTACTGTTTGGTAGACGACAAAAGGCAGATGATTAGGAAATCCGCCTAATCAAGAACCACCATAGTCTTTTTAGGTATCGGTATACGGAAGCAAGTGTTGAAAAGAAATCTGTAGCTAAATATCTTATAGTTACTTGCAACTTTAATTTTGGTGAGATTGCTTGACGCATCACTTTATCTTGTTTCTTTATGTGTTTCTAAAATTTAAGCTGCAGTTCGTCAAATTTTTCTTCAGACATTCTTAAATGATTTCTATATCCCTCTTTACCATCTAATGCCAGTTCCTACAGTAAAGGTTTATGAAGCTCCCAATTTCTTCTTAAAATCCATTGGCTCTCCCAAAAACTATGTTTTTTTTATAAATAAAATTGTTTTTAGTTATTTTAACAAAATTGTTATCTGTACAACTTCACGCACAGCTGCTTTCGACGCCATTTAAAAAAATGAAACTGTTGATCAGCTTCTATTGAAATGTGTCTACAAAAACTGATTCGTTTTATTCAACTTTTATTGATCAACTATAATCAGTCAAACTTGATTCGTGAGAACGCGCCTTAAAAGGAACATTTCCGATATAGTATGCTTTTTCATTTCCGTAAAGGCCAGAATGCTTCGCAGACGCAAAAAAAGATATAGTAAGTGTTGTTTAGGCCGGTTCAGAAAGTTTTGTCACCTGTATCAGTTCTTCAAGAAACCTCGGAACTTGTATGAGCACGGGATGATGCAGCTAAAGGAGAGATGAAAAAAGGTCATCGAACAGTACGGCACATACTATATTGATTCAATGTAAATTTTAGTCAATAAAATAATTTCTTACAATATTTGTAAAAAAACCGAAACGAACTTTGACATCAACCCAATGATATGGATGTAGTCACGAGTCCCTCAGGAAGTTTAGTTGTTTACAGTACAAATTTATTAAACAAAGTTTAAGAAAATAGAAAACAACTAGAATAAAAGTATACCGGGAAATGTAAATGGAATATAACTTTTTATCTGTGTCAGTACAGACACATTTCTTTAAATTTTTATTAGTGTTCCTGTTCATGAAATTTCTACATGTTTTTTTTTATCGACCGTAAGGATTACGAAAATATTGAAAATGTTTGTGAGAAGCACAGGCTTAAACAGTTTCCATTCTGAGTGACAACACGTGTCATTATCTTATTATAAAAAGTATATATTAAGAAATTAAGTAATATAGATTCATAATAAAGTGGGAGATAACCTGACGTTGCTGTATATTTGTGTCCTGAGTGGAATTAATTTTATGGAATCTTTTTTCTAGAATAAAATGCAATGAATTAAACTCTGTCAATTCTGCACACTGTTTTTTGGAACTCGAAGATTTTATTCCACAAATACAAGCCCTAAGAAAGTTATATGTTCATTATTTTTCCATATACTATTACTTTGCAAGGTTACGTCATTAAAGATTACGATGTCGTCAAGTGATGCAATAGCATGAGTTTTCCTCAACTGACACAACAGTTTAGCCTGAGACATAATACATGTCCGTTTTATAACTTTTATTCTCGCCGAAAGAAAGACAAACAGGTTTCGATTTGCAATAGAGGATAGAGTAAATCTATTAAGGTAAAAAAAAATAACTTTTTTAACGCAATTTTTTGTTTTTTCTTAAAATTCTGTTTGCTGAAATACTTTTTCACATTATGATCAATGCTTTCTGAGAATTCGCTTAGGCAAAATGCGAACGTAGCTTGTCCCTTTTTTCCTTCATTTTCTTATGTATTCCGACATCAGCTTTCGTTCTTAGTCAAATTCCCTCCATTTCCACATGATTACGAAATTAAGGTTCTTTATTCTCATCAGTTATCTTACTGAGTCATCAAATTCTTATATGTATTTCTAAATCAATCGCTTTTTTTTTTGCGAAATCGGAAGTAATTTTCACGGATCATTTACGAATTCTAAAATTTACTCAAACCGTCTAAATTACACTCCTGGTAATAAAAGAGTTTGTGTATGAATTGTCTCATGATTCATAAATCGATTTTAGTTTAAATCAGTTTCCCCAAATGGCCGCTACAACCCCTGTGCACTCTGGAAGAATCTTGGGGGCATTGTTAGTCCCAGTGGAAGTAGGAGCGGGGCATTGGTTCTATTTTGATCTAAAGGCGCGTTCTCACGAATCAAGTTTAATTGACCGATTATAATTGATCAACAAAAATTGAATGAAAACTATAGTGAGAACTTTGTTTCAAAGATGTGGTCATCTTTTTAGTGGATCATGAAAAGTCTGACCAATTCAAACTTTATCGTTCAAGTGGTGAGTCATCCGCCATCCATGTGA
Organism: Metellina segmentata; assembly: GCA_947359465.1. Taxonomy (NCBI): domain Eukaryota; kingdom Metazoa; phylum Arthropoda; class Arachnida; order Araneae; family Tetragnathidae; genus Metellina; species Metellina segmentata. The sequence goes on from OX375882.1 coordinate 97,987,312, forward strand.
AAACACCCATTTTGAGAAAAAGTTGTTGCACCACAGTCACGAATTTTTATCAGATTTTCACCATAGATAGACATGGCAGTGAAACCCTTCAATCTCAATTTTTAAAATATTTTGTCCAATATTTGACGAGATACGATAATTTAAAAATTGGTCAAATTTACAAAATGGCGGCCATTTTAGATTTGCCACATTGTCTATACAGGGCCCTAACTATAAAACTAATAGTTCAAATTTAGTAATTTTGGTACCAAATGGAATCTTGAAACGTGTAAACTTCAGTTGACTGTCAAGTTCGCTTTCAACTGGTCACGCCAAGCGTACCTGTGTTTTATTTTTAGGTATAAAAAAAGTTTAAAAAATGGGTTCTAAATTGGTCTAAAAGTGTGGTGCTAATATTTTTAGAACTGTATCATAAGCAAGATTGTCTTTGGAACCACCGACTGGATAAATATAAAAATAAAGATTCAAGAGTTGCAATTCATAAAGTAGTGCAAATTAATAAATGAGACTGATGATGAATTTGACGCATCTTCTATAAACGGTCGCAGTTCTGGTAAAACATATGCCTCTGATGCAATTATCTGCCAGGAACAAATTCAAACTGTAATAAGACAACAGCGATCGGAACTCTTACAACATCACCTGCTAACATCTAACTAATATCTTATACTAAAATGTATTACCTTTGTTAGTAAAATATACTTTAATAAAATAGTGTAAAGCATCGTGTATATTGCCGTTGAAACTTCCATCAAAGATTTGAAAAGGCATTTTTAGGTACTCGGAAGCAAGCGCTGAAAAGGAATAGCTATTTATAAATACCTTACAGTTACTTGCAGTTTGGTTATTTTTGGTGAGATTGCTTGTGTGTAGCATCACTTTATCTTGTTTCTTTATGCGATCCTGAACTTTAAACAGCAGTTTGTGAAATTTAATTTTTCTTCAGACATTCTTAAATGACTTCTATATCCCTTTTATCCTCTAATGCTGGTTTCTGAAGCTCCCAGTTATTTTCTTAAAATCCATTGACTCACATCAAAACGAACTTTCTTAGGATTTCTTCTTGTGTTGAATAAAATTGTTTTTAGCTCTTAACAAAACTGTTACTATCTGTACAACTTCACGCACAGCTGCTTTCGACGCCATTTCAAAAGTCAAACTGTTGATCAGAATTTATTTCTTACTGCGCGCGTGTAAACGATACGATAATTTAATTTTTATTGCGCGCGTGCAAGCGATTTAAGAATTATATTATACTAGCCACTGCATGGCCAGCCAGGCCAGCACGGTGTTGTCCGTGACAGTTCTTTTCGTGGGGTCAGGTGTGACCACTGCTCGCTAACTCGCTAACCCCAGGTGATTGCTACAAATTCCCATTTGGTTTGCTGGAATTCGTAGCCTATTGGATAACAGCCACCACGGGCAACGCTCATTGTCAAATGCGACCAAATTCGAATTGCGAAGAGATCCAATCGGCATGTCACAATCTCTTGCGAAAATATAAATATTTGATTGAAAAATTATTTATCAAAAGAAAATCAAATGCATAAAGGTATCTATCTGGTGTAAAATTTGCCGTCAAATTTTCAATCTATCTTTAACGACCCCGATTTTATAAAAAAGAACTAAACAATGCCTGCCAAATTTTTTTTCTTCTTGTTTTGCTTTCCTGGGCTGGATTTGTTTGAGTGCAGGAAGTGGAATAGGATTTCTCGAACACGATTGAGGTCAAATTCGTATGGGGAAAATATCAAAGTCAGAATTTAAAAATTATTTGTTTAAATAAAATCATATTTTTAAGTATCTGTTTAATATGAAATTTTCCGCAGATTTCAAATCCTGAAATTTTTACTTCATATATTTAACGATCTTGGACAGGAACGGCGAACCATTTTAAGAAGTTGGTAAAATTTTGTTCAGTATTTTTTAGTACTAGATCGTGGGTCATTTGGAAAAGGGGAAGGAAGCATGGTAAAAAAACTACTTTTTTTGTTTCTCAATTTTTTAATCCTCGTCAAACGCGCGTTGAAATGTCTCATGTGAACGTGGCCTTAGTCCCTGTTCACATGAAGCGTTTAAAACGCGCGTCTGTCGAGGTACCACCATTAAATTGTGTATTTTTATTTCTCTAATTCAAGTTACTATCTTTGTGACCTTGAAGAACGGGACCTCGCTAGCCTCGCCAAATGTGCGTTTTACGCGAATCATGTGGACAGGGCCTTTATGTCTTTATTATTAGTATTTACCATATTTGTTCATTCTCAAGCGGTGTTTTATAAATTTACATATTCTACTCAATCGGCCTTCATATAAATCTTTAAACAGCATTATGTATAATCAATATATCTAAAACATTTAAAAAAATCATTTATTTATTTATTTTTTATTTTTAAGTGTTTTATTAACATTTATATTTTCTTCATATTTTTTAAAAGAGGAGATCGAAAAATAATTAAAATTCTTTTTGTATATGATGATAAGTTTATAAAAAACAATGCATGGGTCATTTAAAAAGCCTGCTTAAAAAGAACGGGTCATAGGTTCGCCATCCCTGATCTGGGAGATAGAGAAAAGAACTACAAAACTCAAGTTAAAACTTATTGTTTGTTTTGTTCTTCGGGCTGAAAGTGTTCAAACGGAAACACGGAAAAATTAAATTTAGAATCTGCCATTTCTTTATGGTGTTGCCATTCTAAGAAAAATAACAATAATTAACTATGTAATTAAATTCATTTAAAAATGTTCTAGATTGAATTTTAAAATTAGGCGTGACCCAAAAGTTGCAAAAAATTTGGATTACCTGTGGGAGAAATTTCATTATTGTAAGCGCCGTAGATTCGCAGGACTTTGGTCACAGACAGGACAAACACTTCCTTTTATAATATTAGAGATTTATGCTAGTGGAAACGATTATATCGTACTAGGGGGCCCGCCCCCTGCTCGCTAACGCTCGCCAACCCCTGGAGGATTGCTTCGCAGTCCTCATTGGTTCGCTGCGCGAACCTATGCTCGCTTCGCTCGCCTGAATGAAGACATGTGTCCTAGCAAAAGGGATTGTTTACAAAATATGATGTTTCAAAAAAAATGTTTTTCAAATCTAAATTTGCTGTTTTACAGAAAATATATACATTAACTCTGAAATCAGAATTCAAATGAAAACTTTGAGTAAATTTTAACTCGAAGTGTTAGCGTTGCTTTGGAAATTGAAAACCCAGCATGTTGTTTGTGTGTACATTTCCCCAGCATTCGAACGACCGACACTTTTTCATTCAGTTTGTTGCCGAAAGTTGTAGTGCAAGCGTCTTGTTGAACTATAATTCTTGGCCCTGAAAAGGACCGTTTTTTAAATGGCCCTGAAAATATCCTCCGCTTTCTTTGATTTATATTAAAATCTAACTGCAAAAGCCTAACTAAAATTCTTTCTTTTTTTTCAATAAAATTTCATCCGATAACGCTATAAATTCAATTGATGCACGGGACTTTGTGGTAAACAAACAATCGTACAGTGTTGCCAAAACGCGATAACAAATAACGTCTTTTTTGCGTACCACGTAAGAGAATTATATATATAGAAACTGTAAGCATCACAGAGTAACCATGACTGGAATGCGATAAAAAAATGAATTTGGAATTGAAAATACGAGACTGAGTGAAAAAGAGTTGGTCAATGTATTTTTTTATAATTTTGCACCGTCTTTAGTTTTTGGAACAAACGTTAATTTTTTATAAGCTTTCGCCTCCATGCATGCAACCAAAGAGCCTATCTTCAATGATTTAATACTGTACAATTGAACTGATATTCTGATCCAAAAACTGAGTATAGTGAGTGTCTATCTCCAAGAAAAATTACCATGCGATATCCAACGCAAATTCGCACACAAATAGTCGCAGCTACACTTGAAATTGGTTTTTAGTTGAGATAGTTGTTCAGAGGGAGAGGGAGGGGAAGTTGTGTGTCGAAAGAATATGCAAAAAAGTTTAGATGAATGAATTTGCGAATTTCCTTTTTTTGTTGTGCTGTCAAATTTCTTTTTGGGTATGGAAACAGCATTGGGTTTGTGAACGTGCAACAAAATTCAGATGAATTTTTACTTTACATAGTTTTATTCAAGCTTCCTATGAATAGTATAACTAATCTTTTTATGAATGATTACGTTATACGAAGTTTCGGACAAATTCTTTCAATTAAAAATATTATTATTATTTCTTCGTATCTACTCTACTCTTATTTTCTACGAATTCTGTTGTATAGATGCGGAATAACGGATATATTAGCAGGTTATGAAAAATGTATTTGCCATTGCCTAATAAGTAATGTTTTCTGCCTCCAAATTTGCACAATCTCAAATGAGCTATTCTCTTCATTTTTGACCTCATTTGGTTTTCGGAATTAGTTTGAAATTAAAAAAAAAAAAGATTTCCTAATGATTCCAAAAATAAGTTTTTTATTCCGAAGACGAATGACAATAGTCTTAACCCTTCTTTGCATAATGGTGGAAATTTCCATCATAACATTGAATGCCCAAAAATTATATAAAAGAACAAGTTCACTTTAAGTTGATCGTGTCTGGATACCTTTTTAATGTCCATTGCATAAAAAAAACATAGCTGTCAAAAATAAGCAAGTGTCACTATCAGTAAAACGAGCTTGAAGTTGTCATTCCGCTGTTTGTTGGAGTTGCAATAAACGTATGATTTCGTTTTTAATTTTGTTTTATTATATTTGAGTTTCTATTGCTAAAAAAGTGAAAATGAGTGGAAGAAAGGTTTCTAACATGTGTTTCTGTTATTTTTAGAGCAATTTCTGAAAAAGTTTGCGTTTCATTTAAAAAATACCACATGATATCATCATATTGTTTTTTTGCAAAATTTATACTATAAATATATACTAAGATTTTTTTAACCATTTTTCCTTTAATTTTGAACATGAATTATATCACCTTGATTTATTTTAACCAATAAAGAAAAAATCATGCAAAGAAGGGTTAAAAAGTATATTGTACGTGATTTTTCAACTTGTCTCATGAAAGGAAACATTTATTGTGCCATTCTACATATCCGTATTTTAGAATGCGAGCTTTTTTTCATATGACATTGCAAAGGACGAAACTTCTAGATGCATGCGAAATTCCAATGGGTCGGCGGTGGATATGGTACCACCATGACTCTTCATACCCCCCCCTCCCCAAGTGTCATCTCTTGTTCATACGCTGACAAAGGACACGGTAGGCATCGCAGCTACAATTCCTGTAACAATCCTGGGTGTATTTTCCCGTCGGTAAAACATTCCACTTTTCAGATCTTTCCCATTGGGATTGTTCCTGGACCGTCGTCAATTGCCCGTTGTGTTGCTCCAGTACGACGTTAATTAAAATATGTACCTACCCTATGAGCACAACACTACCGAGAACATACACACACGGATTGGTTTTCCAAAATTTCCTTCGTCTTAATTCGAACCGTATTTTGTGGCAGTGGGGTTTTGCCCACTGGGCTAGCAAGGGCGTGTGATCACTGTTTGAAGAGTAGCGGATTGGCTACCGCAGGGTTGCAAGTTCGAAACTCGATCTGACCAGACCTGTGTTCGTGGTTGCTGATGCACGTTAAATATGTCGTGGCCTCACATGTCCTCACGTTTGCGTGTTGTGGAAGTTTGAAGTGGCCGCCAAATTCGGAGGTTGACCTCGTCATCTGTCGTGGTTTAAAATGGATTGATCCTGGACATGCCGACCAACCAGTATGGTGTTAAGGTGTTAGCCTCTAGATAGGAAGGTTCCTGGTCCGAATCCGGGTCAGGGCATGGATGTTTGTAAGCGTATGGTGCACCTTAAATCTGTCGTGGCCGAAAGTCTACGTTGGGTTGGTGTGGAAGTTTGGAGAGGGGTGCCAGCTAAGTTGTTGCCTCGTAATCTGACCGTGGTTCAAAATTACTGTTGTCCTCATGATCTTTTCTTTGGGGGATTGATCCCGGACCGTCGTCAAGAGTCCGTTGTGTTGCTCTAGTACGACGTTAATTAAAATTACCAAATTACCAGATCCTGGACGGTCGCCACTATAGCCCGTTGTGTTTCTCCAGTGCGACGTTAATTCTACTACCTTACTACACGCTGGGCTCGCAGCCTGCAAGTTGTAGATCAGGTATGGGCAACCTTTGGAAAGTTGCGGGCAAAACTTTAGGATATTAATGAAGTCGCGGGCCGTAGATTATAGGTGCAAAAGTAATAATGATAAGGTTTTTAAGAAACAAGATAATCAATGTTGGGATCAATCCCACTAATACACAGGTGCAGAGTGTTTTCCAAATTTTCATCTGTAGGCCTGGTTCGATTCTTCGATTTATTAGTTTTTATCATGGAAAAGAACTATCCGAGTATTGTTGATTCGTATCAGTGTTTTTATAACAATCTCATCCGCAAGTAAGGAATGGAATCAAGAAGAGCAAGGCAGTTTCTCGGATACAATTAATAACGAAGTTTGTAATTATTATTCCCGATTATCCGTGGAATTGAGTGGCGCGATGTGTCGCCGATTACTTGTCTGGCGACTTTGAAACCTCGGTTTGATTTAATTTGTTCAAGAAAACAGGCTCAGCCATCTCATATATCCAATGCTAATTTTATTAATAATAGTAACTATATAAGGTAGTATTGGAAATACCAACTTTTATATTTTTATATTCAGGTGTACCGCAAATAATTCAAGATATTTTTAGTGTGCCGTCAGCTAAAAGAGGTTGAGAAACTGATTAACGTAGTTTCAGGCTTGTGTTCCCCCATCACTCTCTTGTTGGCGAGAACCGAGAATATTTTTTTTTTCCAGCGCGATTTTAAAATGTTCCGCGGGCCGGATTAAAAGCCGGGGCGGGCCATATCCGGCCCTCGGGCCTGGGGTTGCCCATATATGCTGTAGATGGTGCAGTTTCGACTCCGTAACTTACCTTGGGTGTATTTCTCTTTGGTGTCAGTAGAACTTTCCTTGTGTGTAAGGGCATTACTTAGGGTTCTCAGCCTTGTATTTGACGCAGCTTTTGGTCTAATATGACCCATAAAACCCACCATCCTAACTTCTTTTTAATGAAACGTTGGAAAAAGTCACTCATTAAGTCATGACATGTTTTGTTCGTTGAAAACACTTATTTCCGTAGGCCTTATTTCGAGCGGAGATTAAATTCACATTCTTGTTGCTGTTTATTTGTCTGTAGACTCGTTTTTTTTTTTTTTGTCTTTGTGAAATTGGGAAATGACAACGTAGCATGAGCAGCGCGATGCATGGTAGCCGTAAAAAATGTCGCCTTCGTGTTGGATTGACGCAATTCTCCCCATGAATTATTCACAGCTGTTCATACTTCGTTCACCCATTTCTGTCCATAGGAATACGTCATCTTCTTAAGGTATGCATGTGGGTTATGATCAGTTAGAGTGTAATTACGTCGCCTGTCACGCGGTTTATAGGTTTTCGCTTCTGGTTGGTAGTCTCTGACACGTGGCTTGTGGAGATTATCACTTCATTCATAAATCTCGCTTATTTTTTAAACTAATGACTTCGTCGTGTCGAAGTTTTCAATATATGAGGTTTTTAGCTTTTCTAGACCAAAATATAGATTTTTTCACTGTCGAAGTCCACTGTGTTATTTTTGTTGTGAATACGTGTTTAAAATTCGGAAAAGTACTGGGGAGGGGGGACGTATAAAAAGTCGAGAGTTACTTAAAAGCTTCCAACTGTTTTGCCTTATGATTTCCGAACTAGACGAAAACACCCAGAAAAAAATATAATGTCGTGTAGACAAAGGATGTGGACCCTCGAACCTTCGCAATCGCAATGCGCGCGGGTAGGGGGGTCCACAATATGTCGCAATTCTACGGTGCTGGGCGAGCTTTGGGCCAGTGTAACTTTGAATTGCGTGGAGTGAGGACTGCGGATGTGGTATCATTCGAAATCTACCGAACTCGCTACAGTTGATATTAGATTCAAAATTACCTTTTATCTATGCCTTGGACGTTTAATTCTAAAATATTTTATACTTTTATTGGATTGCACGACCCTACTCAGATTGAATTGGTTAACTATAGATTGAAGAAATGATCATAATATTCAATCACTTTTGTCTTTCGTAGAATAAAATTATATTTTGGCTCCTTTCCGACATCTTTATAATTTCTACAACTTTGGACACAAATCCTAGACATGCATACCATATAATACATTTCACATACATTGAACCCTTGCTGTATGACACAAGTACAAAATGACGAAAGGTGACATTAAGGTTACTACGACAAAAGGTGTTTTTGAGGTGAATTTGAAATTAGTTTTGAGTTATTTGCTTTATTCTGACTTACCTGCCACTAAATCGAATACTTTGGTGGTGCACGTGATGAAAAGGAAATGCAGTTTATTAAAATAATAAATATTTAAAACAGAAAACACCAAAAAACCTCACCAAAATTTGTGAAAAAAGTGGTTCTGATGATATTAATTCTTGATTCTTCTTTATCTCTTGATCGCGTACAGTTGCCAGAAATTACAACTAAAATATGCATAACATTTAAAAAGGCGAAATTAATTCAGAGCGAAAGAAACGGGAAATATCACTACACGTGATCTACCAACTCGAGTTTCCGTTTCGTGCCCGTTTGCTGAAAAATATCCTGTCCCAAATGTTCGAAAAACTTTATATTCGCTAAGAACAAAAATAAGACTCCAAATAAATGAAGTATCACAGTTGAAATTCCATACGAAAAATAATTTTTTTTGGAAGAGTAATTGCTTTTTTAGCAGTACTGGTAAAACAATCCAAGAATCTTAATACTCAGTATTCACACCAGATTTTCTAAACCTACCAAATCATGGTTGATTTAAGTATACTTACTGTACTCGGATGTGTTTAGCTTGGAACTTATCTAAATATGTAAACAAAAGCATTCACTAAATTAAATACAATGTATATAGTAAAGAACATTGTATTCAAATATATTGAATGAAATTTGTGATACCTCTAGAAACACATAAACAAAAAATCAGACATCGAACGGACAGACAGACTAACGCAACCAAGTTCAATTACTAAATGAATGTAAGTACTCAAAGTTTCATGAAAAATTATTCAGCCGCTTGGACGTAGCACGGGAACACGCATACAGACAGATGGACAGACACTAAGCCCGCAAGAGACGGATTTTGCATCAGAAAGGCCTAAAGCGGATAGAAAACTTGAAATAGGTAGAAAATATTCAATGTGCAAACACTCCATCCTTATTTATAAAGATATTCAGTCCTGTGTTTGGCGCACTTGTTCGCTTTTGGGACTTTGCGCCATAAAACCCTAACATCCATCCCCAAATCATCTTGTTGGTTTGGCAAGAGAAGATTTCTGGAGTCCCCTGACGAGGTGGTGGCATTTTTGAGGGTGTTTGGACCGATAGAGACTTGGTCTAGCTGTTAGGAGTTTAGACTTAAGTCAGGGGTTCCCAACCCTTTAGTAACTGCGTACCACTTGAAATTTTTAGAAGTTTTTGGCGTACCACCAGTCTTATATATTTTTAGAATCAGCTATCTAATGTCAGAAAAGTGCCCAATGGCTTGTTTTATTTTAATTAAAATACCAAGAAAGCTTCATATTTTAGGATTAAGGCACTTGTATTTCGTATTAATGATGTTTTAATAGAGGAAAAAATAAAACGATTATTGAAAATTACAGTTTTATTTTTTACTCGCAGGTCTAAAAATAAATAATTATAAATTAGTACAAACTAAGCAAACAAAGATCAACATAATCAAAAATCAATTTTTAGTGCGAAACTTGTTTGTCTTTTATTAAAATATCAATATCAGGAGCAATGGAGTTTAACTTCACTCTTAAGTCCTCTTCAACACTTACTCTGTTTCTATATTTATTTTTTACATACAAAAGTTCAGAAAAATCACTCTCACACAAGTAACTAGTAAAAAATGGCAGAAGAAATAGCATAACGTGGTTGTACATGCTTAAAAATCGGAACAAACTTCGTAGAACATTTGGGTCGCTCGTATCATCCTTGCGTACCACCTGAAACTTTGTCGCGTACCACCGGTAGGGAATCCCTGAAGTAATAAGTAGAACAATATTCAACACACAAGCACTCGAGGGAAAATTTCTTGGAACAGGAAATGGCTTTGAGAAGAGAGGGGGCAGTTTATTGAAATTTGAGCTCAAACGTCCGATAACTTAGGAACCATCATGCAAGTGTCACATAATTAGATACGCAGTTTTTAACAGTAGCAAGGGAGACTAGATTTTTCCCCTGCACGGGGCGATGTACTTTATTTCGGAATATGCTTAGAATACATTATTAAGCAATGAAAGAGATAAATTAATGACTAAAAAAGAAATGTGGATAGTCTAGGGTAACTTTTTGATATTGCTAAAGAATTGACGATCACTCGATGTCTATAAACTAATTTAGTGATTTATTTTTCCATAAAAAATTCAGGTATTAACAATATAAATGTTTAAAGTTCGATGCATACCTGACTTTTTTTTGTTTGTATAAATCGCGTTTGTGACTTTTAAAAATAAAATTATTTCCTCACTATTTAAAAATCCTAAGATGTTCCTATTTAAGCTACTCAAAATTCCTTTTCTTAAACGTAGTGAGATGCTATGCTTCCTGCGCTCGCAATCTGCGAGTTGTAGGCAGATCGTTCGATTCGTTTCAAGTTCAATTCCTCCCTGGGTGTATTTCACTATTTTGTGTTTGTTAAACTAAATTTGTATGTTATGTCTATATCTTGATGTCTGTTTTGTGTTTGGCGCAGCATGGCCAAATCCATTGCACCATTAAAACCAAACCCAACCAATCAACCCTAAGTTTAAAAAATGCTCTCTGATCATAAAATAAGTTACGCGACGTGGCAAATAATTGTGCACATTTGTTAATTATCATTTGAAGTACCTTACAAATTTGTTGAAAGACGAATTCTTTTATCTTAAACATTTTGGATGTTGGAGAAAGATTATAAGTGTTATATTTAAATAATTTGAAACCATAAAGAGCATGTCTAAATTTTGATATATTTCTGATTTTGAACAAAAGATGGCAGCACTACTTATGCAAACGAGAGGTCTGATGGTGAAGATCTTGTGTAGGAAATTAATCCAATACTGCGTTTCCTCTTACCGCTCCTTTTCTGGCTTAAACAGTTACTTTGAGAAGTCCGTTCACTAGTTGGTCTTAATCTTTTTTTAGAGACAGCTGTGCAAACAACACGTGTACAAAGAAAGTACAAGGAATTGCATACAGTTGTGTAATTTAAGAATTGAGCATTTGGAATACGTAAATGTAAATATTTTGTGAGTAACTCTCTTGTAATCTCTAACTGGTCTATACTAAGGTCCAGAGTGGTGATGAATGTGTGCGTGTTGGGTAGGGTTGTCTGTAGTTAAGTACAGTAGTAAAATAAAGGAATTTTTCATTTTTAACATCATCTTTCATAATATACTAGAGAATTTTGCATCGTAAAGATGCATTTACTTTTTGCACATGCAAAATAAGTTTTTTTTTGAATAGGCAGTGTTCGAGAATTATCGCTTTGAAATACATTAATATTTTTATGTTATGAATATTCTTAAATAGGTATTTTCGTTTAAAAAATTATACTACGATAGTAAGTGCACATTTTATGGCTTGAATGTCATTTGCACAAAATCCTAATTAAAAATATCTTTGATATTTCCAATCCAAGGTATCAAATATTTTTTCTTAGTGTATCGATGTACAACTCAATTGAAAATAGAATTAGTGAAGAGTGCGTGAGTTTTTTTTTTCGCTTTTATTCATAGAACAACCTTGATGAAAGTTCTATTCAACACCGAACTTTTGAGCAAGTTGTCTATTTACAAATACTGTAGAAACAGTATACAGGGTGTCACAAAAAGATCAGTACAACTTCCAAAATGTATTTAAAAAAAGAATAGACCTAGAGCAAAACTGGTTGCAAGTATAGATAGAATAACTCAAAATGTTTTTTTCTACTACCTTAGTAAAGTTCCACATGAGATCCTTTCGTAGCACGAAGAATATCAAGACGATATTGCAATTCAACCCACGAACGTTTCAGCATGCTAATACCAACAGTAGCTACAGCTGTTTGCAAGGTGGTAACAGAACCTGGAAAACCGGAAAATCAGGGAATTCTCAGGAAACTTTTTAATTCTGGAAAAATCAGGGAAATCTCAGGGAAAATTTCCAAATTTTACAAAAAATCGGGGAAATTTTGACAACTTAAACGGCTACCACTGTCGTTTATTTAGAGAGGCACTATTACGAGTGCTTTTGAGGATCGAATAAATCGTATTCGCCGAAATTGTAATTCGAATAAAGAACCATGGCGTCGTAATTTTTAAACACCGCGTAAACCGCCTTCGTCGTTTTTTTCGCGGCCGCAGCGTCTTGGTCGCCGTGAGGCTATCGATACAACTGGTGTTATACAATTTGAAATTTTTGTAACTAATGATGTTTTTTGTGTGTTAAATTATTTATTTTTGTTTGCAAAAACATTTTTGTAGTATTTTTTATGTATATTGCCAGTTGGTTTCGATGAATAGTATGATAATGTAGGGTCAGGTGTAAAATGTTCATAATCAAAATATTTTGCATTTTTTCTCCATTTTTTTCAATTGCAATTATAAGAGTTCCATTAAGGGTTCCAATCCTTACAATAACAATTAAAATATCTGTAGAGAAAAAATACAAAATATTTGTGGAGAATGATCCTTTTACACCCTCTGACCATAAATACTTAAAAATAGTGTTGTGTGGATACTGTATATCGATATCAATCACGGATCACAACATTTCTTAAAGAATTGTTAAATCAGGGAAATTTTTGTGAAACTATCAGGGAAATCATGGCAATATCAGGGAACTTTTTTTCAAGAATTTTGTTGCCACCCTGGTTTGGATCTTTTTGTTTGAATTCCACGACACTGTTAACTTTTGTTCGGTACGCAGCATGTTTTACATAATCCCAAAAGAAAATGTCTGTCAGGAGACCGGGACGGGCATGCTATGGGGCTATCGCTGCCAATCCAACGCTGTGGGAATGATCAGAAATATACTGTAGAAAAAACTTTTTGAGTTATTCTATCTGTTGTTAACTAGTTTTGCTCTAGGCCTATTCTTTTTTTATTAAACTAGGGGGCTCCGCCCCTTGCTCGCTTACGCTCGAAAACCCCCGGGGATTGCTACCCAATCCCATTTGGTTTGCTTCGCAAACCAACACTCCTTTTACATATGTCATTTGGTTTGCTTCGCAAAACAACATTCCTTTCGCAGAGTGAAACTATCTGAATAATTCGTTTTTTCCTAATTTCACTTTCCGGTCCATGACGTCACAGCGAGAACTTCGCAACCTGCTCGCTTACGCTCGCCGACCCCCCGGAATTTGCTACGCAATCCCGTTTGGTTTGCTTCGCAAACCAATACCTCTTTGGCAAGTGATTTCACTTTTTTTTACTTTAACACTTAATGCACCCTAAACTAATAGCCGCATCAGTAAAAAATCTTCTGCATCTTGTTCCCTGTACAATTTTAAGTAAACGATGTTAATATCCAAACTTTACGATCTGTACTTTGTACTTTCTCGTTAAATCGTCTTAGAACAGAGAGAAAAAAGCGAGCCTTTTTCCTCGCCAAATAAAAAGAAATCGTTTTCATGGCAATTGTTGCTACGATAAATTTGATATCTGGCAAACCCGATAGTAAGAAATACAACCCTCATCAGCTCCGAAAATTTGCTCCGCGAAATAAAAGATACGAAATTTGTGTCACCAACTTTTGATTGCATCGAATTTATTTATGAACCAATTTAAAAAATAATTGTACCGTAAGAAAGAGTATATTCTGAGGAATACTGCGATATTTTCAAAATTAAAAACTAATATTAATACGATATAGATATGACAGTTTTAGTTTTGTATCGGAAATTACGATCTGAAAGTTCCGAAAATTGTATGACCCACTTTTAATTGCATCGATTTTATTTATTAACCAATTTGAAAAATAATTGTACCATAAGAAATAGTGTAATGTAATGTATTCAGTGATGTTTTCAAATTTAAAAAATAATGTTTTTTGCTGTAGATATAACGATTTTAGCAGAAAGTAGCGAAAATATCCAAAGATTCCGAATTTTGTATGACCCACTTTTGATCGCATCCAATTTAATTATTAACCGATTTCAAAAATAATAGTACCGTAAGAAAAAGTACATTCTGAGGTATACTGCGATATTTAAAAAAAACTAATAGTAATAAGATATAGATACGGCAGTTTTATAAAAAAAGTAACAAAAATGTCCCGATTTTTCCCGAATTTCAAAAAAATATTATCAAGAACCAAATTGTTAAAAAAAAAAAAAAAACTCGACGAGCTGCAAAAATGTACGTTGAGAGGTACTCTTAAAAAAAACCTCACGACTAAAAACTGAAAATTTGTATGTGTTTTGCTCACTCGCGGAATAATGTTCGCTTCTTCAATTTTGACACTGAATAAACCCTAAACTAATAGCCGCATCGGAAAAAAAAATCTTAATAATTGTCCAGGGAATACGATGAAGAACAAACCATGTTAATTTTGTTTTTTTTTCCGATCAGTACTTTCTCGGGAAATCGTTTAAGAATCGAGCTAAACAACACAGTTTTCAATCCAGCGGCGGCGGCGGTAACATTTTTTTAATATAGAGAGATACATTTTTGAAGTTGTACTGATCTTTTTGGGACACCCTGTACTACTGAAGTATGTATGGGAATGGACTAAGTACAACAATTCTTAATGTGATTCCAAAAAGAACATGAATTGATCTAACCCTTGTGGTCACTTATATAAATTTAATTATTAATTGTGTTTTTTTATTATATCTAATTTTCAGCTTTTTAGCTACATGTCTCTAAAATATTTACAGGATTTTAGAGACTAACAAGCATTTTAAGCTTTGCAAAAACACACATCTTATCCTTAGAAATCCAGTATTTTGGGACCACCCTGTCTCAGCGCATTTGCCCACTGTATTGAAAACGTGAGAGTTAAGGCAATGCATGTTTGATTCGTGCATTTCTGGGTGCATTTCTCTCTTCTGCGTCTGTAAAACTTCCTTGGTGTGTGACCATTTACTTGACATCGTTTGGTACCAGCTTTGCCAAACATGCAGTATTGGTCTATGGTCCATGATCCTTGTGCATGCCAACGGTCCGTGGGCGTGTTTCTTTCTTCTGTCAATATAACTTTCGTTGCGCGTGTAAATCCATTACTCGATGGTTATCCGTCTCTCACTCCATGAGTTTTTTTTTTTACTTTTTATCAACCCCGTCTATTTTATTTTTTCGTAATCATATTAGGACAACCGAAAAAGACGTTTATGGGAGTTTAGATATTGTTTATTTATATTTACAGCGTTTATTTTAAGTACACTCTAAGACAAAAAAAAAGTTGCACCCAAAAGAAATTGTCAGAATGCAATAAAATTTACAAGGTTGGTAAAATGCTTTTTTATGAATGAGTAAATGATTTGAGACTGAAATATGCAAACTTTATTGAGAGGAATTCAAAAAAGTGGTATCATTAAGTATGGTGTATGACCGCTATTATTCCTAATGCAGCATGCCAAGCGCCTTGGTAGTGAGTCATTCAGGCTCTATGAAGTACTGCGACAGTCCATCCCATGCTCCTTGTACCCTGTCACGTAGTTCCAGCAGATTACGTGACACGGGTGAAGTGGTGATATCTCGTCCAATGGCATCTTATCCATTCTCGATCGGGGACAGGTCCGGTGAGTATGCCGGCCGTGGTAAGATATTGTTGTGTCGTAAACAAGCTCTAAAGACGACAGCAATATAGGGTTGAGCATTGTCTTGTTGAAAAAGTGGGTGAACCTGGGAGTTTCGGAATGGGAGCGTAACTAGCTGTAAAATTTCTTGTATGTAACGCTGGCCTGTCAAAGAGCCCGTAACAAGTACCAAAGGTGATTTGGCATCATACGCAATTATACCTTACACCATGACACCAGGTCTTATGTTAGTGTGATGCTGCACAACAAACCGTGAATCTTAGCGCAGGCCACGTTGCCTCCACATACTAACTAACTAACTAACTAACACCAACACACACTCCCGTGCCTAGTGTCGTGAGACACTGTACCAGTTTAAATAAGTGTGGTTGGATGAGTAGAGCGTGCCACCAAGGTGACATGTCTACCCATAATGTTAGAGCACATTACATTTTTACATTCTTACATCTATACAGTGTATACATTAAAACATTATACTAGGTTACATTATAAATGGATGGATGGATGGATGGATGGATCGGATCGATCGATCGATCACCACAGGAGCAGTTTTCGGACTTGATTTTCTTAAAACATCGTTAGGTAGGATGGGAATGGGCCATGCCCTGTGAAGGAAAGTGTCTCTTCCCTGGTCCAACTTGATGATTTTAGTGACACTTTTGGTAACACATCGTGCACCGTCCTGCCTGTTTCCCCTTCGTCCCATTCATTCTGCCACGCATCAAGTAGCCAGCTAGTGGTTTCCTTTCTGTAATGGCTATTGGGCCATTTCACCCCTTCATCTACGCATTCTATTGTTGTTGCCTCTTTTGCTAATCTATCTGCTTCTTCGTTTCCGTCGATTGTCGTCTCCACCCAGACAGAAGCGGGATTCGTCAGTGAAGACCACTCGATCCCATTTGACACCCCATGTCTGACTGACACGACACTATTCCGGTCTTTGTCGACTATGCAATGCTGTTAAAGACAGTTGTAACAGTCTACGCAAGTTTAGTCCTACGTCGTGAAGCCGTCGACAAATGATGGGATCCCTTATGGGATGATCGAGAGAGGTTCCCACAGTCCGTTGGATGTCTGCAACAGAGGTTGTTGGATCAGTACGCGCGTGTCTTGCAACACGTGCATGGCAAAATAGCACTATCCAAAATCAGCGGCGTTTCACATGTGGTGCACCACGGGCTATAGATGACAGAGGCGAACGAAGGCCACGAAGATGCGTTCGGGCGAATAGACGTGCAACTGTTGAGCAACTGACCACCCAAATGAACCAAGGGGCTACCAAGATTGTATCCTCAACATCGGTTCAGCGAACGTTGCTTCGCATAGGTTTCCGCAGCAGACGCCTGGTTAATGCACCTATGCTGACTGCTGTTCATCGGCGATGAAGGCTGGCATTTGCATGCCAGTACCGCAACTAGACGTCCACAGAGTGGCGACAGGTGGCTTTTTCCGATGAATCACGTTTTATGCTCCATCGGACGTTGGCGTATACGGCGTGAAACGTCTGAAAGCAAATATCATGCAACAATTGCCGGAAGGATTCAGGCTGGAGGAGGGAGCATTATGGTTTGGGGAATGTTTTCCTGGCATTCACTGGGTGCACTCATCATTGTGGAAGGTACGATGGATCAGCACAAGTACGCATCTGTCCTTGCGGACCATGTCCACCCCTATATGCGAATTATTTTTCCTCAGAATGATGGCATCTACCAGCAGGACAATGCGAGGTGTCATACAGCTCGCAGTGTATGTGCGTGGTTCGAATAGCACCAGGATGAGTTTACCGTGCTCCCCATGCCAGCAAACTCACCGGATTTAAATCCAATCGAGAAATCTGTGGGACCACCTCGATCGGGCTGTTCGCGCCATGGATCCTCAACCGCGTAATCTAGCGCAGCTGCCCACGACACTGGAGTCGGTTTGGCTCAACATCCCAGTGAACACCTTCAGAAACTTAATTGACTCTCTTCCTGCACGTCTCGCAGCGGTCCGATGTGGTTATTCTGGCTTTTGACAGGTGGTCACATTAATGTAACTGGACTGTGTATAAAGTAAGACCTTTATTACTTTGTATTGAATTTACTAAAGTTTTTAATATGAAGTGTGTGCTTCGTGATCTTTGACAAGGTTAGGTTCAAAATAAGTATGATTCAGCCTTAAATCTCGACGGAATTCTATTTTCACTCTTAATTGTACTGTCATTCAGGATGTATGTAATCCAAGCTAACCGATTGAAATATTACCCGTACAATGATGTCTTATATTTTTGTATCGACCCATAACAGTGTTATATCGATCACTGGTTTTTGAAATATTGAGACGTGTGACTTTTCTTCACCCCAGTACAGCGTCTTAAGTGCGCAGCATTTCGTGACGAAATACACTCAAATAAACGGAATAAATTATCCTGAGACAACACACGAAGCGATTTAAGCAAATTGTTCTCCAACATGCAAATACCAACAATTGCCCATTACGCCACATCGTTTTCGTTGAACTTTGATAATGACAATTTGTAAATGTGTTTTTACTTGTTATTGCACCGTGGCAAACCACTCCTCGCCCCCGTAATGATTAAAAATGACATACCACAACAAACCCAGGGATCAATAGACCATCAGATTTCGATCGCCGTGGTTTAATTTGCAAAGCTTAGCAGTTTCGATCCGCCCTAATACACCCCTCCACTTTCAATTTAAATATGAAAAGGCTCGTAACCTGTGCGTTTGTCTGTGGTTAAGTTCATCCAGTTAAGAAAATGACTTAGTGTGATTCATATTTGTGCTTGGGGCGTGCTGAATTCTCCCTCACCCTTGACACGGAGCGGTCACCTTAAGTTTCACGACCGCCCATAAACCGCATTGAGATGCTTGTCCAAGGTCAGTTGTAGACTTCCTCCTCAGATCACACGCTCACAAGGACCTTAGTTTCACGCTATGTAGTCCACTTTTATTAATTTAGGCACGATGTTTCCTTTTGATTCCGGGGCCGTCGTGGTATACCCATTGCTATAGCAACCAATAGAGGAAATATAAAAGTAAACTGAGCTATGATAATTTTTTATGTACCCAGGATCATGGGATCCCAAACTAATAATAGCTTGTCCTATAGGACTACTTTCGTCTGCTGGGAAGAATCTAACATTCTACATGTGATTGGTCCATGCAACGGAAGACGTCTATCCATTGATTGGCCCATTGATCTGATGGTAGACTTTGGCGATTTCACCACTTTTGTCGCCACTGTATAGAAATACGGATTCACCCACCTTGCAATAAGATTTGAAGCATCAAATGAGGTGATAAGACCCGGTGCACACATCTGGTTTTTCAACGTGCGGCGCCGCTGCGGCAACGCAAGTGCGGTCTGAGATACATTAGATCCAATGGAATAGTGCACGCATGCCTCCGTCGCCGCTGCGACGACGCACGTCCAACTTGCATGCAATTTGTACCACAGTTCCCCACGGCGCCGCAACTCGCCGTACACGCTTTTCCGGTCTCAAGTACATTGTTTTCATAAATAAATGGAATATAAGTAATAATTAATTAATGGTTGTATCCAGTAACGCGTCTATTTTGTTTCAAAATATACTGTTTTTTACACCAAGTAAGCGAAATAAACACGTTTTCTTCGATAGAATATTTATCTCAAATGGCGCGAAATGAGTACTTGCGTAATTTCTCGGTTATGTGTGCATAGTTGGGCTTCGGTGCTCCAGCGGAGATTAATCTCTGACCGTCGTCAGTAGCCCGTTGTGTTGCTCTAGTACGACGTCAATTAAAATGACCTTACCTGAAGCGGAGAAACTAGATGACCCGCCCATAGGCCATTTGCGCTTAAATTTAATTATTTTTATTTTATTGCTATGACGTTACTCATTTTGCATGCCTTATTAGAATAATTTATATTCGATATTTTCATTGTTGTGCACATATTAATATAATTTCAAAATTTCAAAAAGTTTGGTAATGGTTATGGTAATTTTAGTTAACGTCGTACTAGAGCAACACAACGGGCTATTGTCGACAGTCCGGGATCAGTCCCTTAAGGGAAAGATCCGAGGACGACACCTCGTAATTTTGAACCACGGTCAGATGACGAAGCAACACCTGAGCTGGCACCCCACTCTCCAAACTTCCACGCCAACCCAACGTGAGGACTTTCGGTCACGACAGATGTAAGGTGCACCAGCCGCCTCTACACCATAAGCTTACAAACATCCATGCCCGGACCTGGATTCGAACAGGAAACCTTCCGATCTAGAGGCTAACACCTTAACCACTAACTATACCGGTTAGTCGGCTCAAAAAGTTTGGTAGTTGAATTAGTGTCACACTGGAACGACACAAATACGGTCTGGGATCAATCCCAAAAGACAACATTGGTGATAGAAATACATGAATTGAAGTAATATGTCCACAAGGTTTGGTATACAATTCAGATTTGGGTCGCAACTCATAAATTGTAGACTATCTACTATTTATAAAATATGCTAAAATATGTGATTATTGTTGTAATGTTTAATAACTGGCCCACTGATTTATTTTCAGTGAATTCCTACTCCGATATACTTCACTAGACCATGGCTATTAGTATTAGCATATTTTATTTTAAAACGAAATTGTTTCTCTTAATCTTGATTCTGAGATTGCAGTTTAGCGAACTCTTCTGAGGCATTTTCCTCCTTTAATGCAGTTGTTGATTATAATTTAACAAGCCATTCTCATGTTTAAAGTCTTGCTTGAACGGTTTTGTAGTCTCACGTCTATTACACGCGAAGAATAATGGAATGCATTTCGCTCGTCCACCCTTACCCGGAGCGATTTTTCATCTAAGTTTTCTATTTAAGTATTTCGAGAATTCACGACCTTCAGATTAGCATAAACATATCGAGCTGTCTTCATTCTAAAATTTCACTTGAGGTATGATTAATTGCGCCGATTTTACATTGCAAATCCAAAATACCTTTATTCACGTGTTCCAATTCTCTGATGTGTTATCGTGTAATTTTGTAGAAATGTTTTCCTTTTGTGGGGTAAAAGGAGGGGAAATGTACTAATTTCTAAAACTGAATTAATTTTTTGAAATATGGAGTTAAGAAATTGTTTTGGAGTAATATACTGGAGGAGTAACATACTGGGCTAAAGTGCAGCTGCCCTTCGGAAATAGTCCTTTTTGAAGCTGATTTGCAACCCCCTTCAAATTAGAAGGCAAGCTAATCTTATGAAATACTATAACAAATTCTCCAGGTACAACCAATACAACAAAACTTCAAAATACTGAAATAACTAGACCAACCACCCAAGACTATAGAAAAACAGCCCTTTTAGTCACGTTTTGTCTCAACAATTAATTAGTGATGATGTGGAGGCATATTCTCTTCGTGGTAGTATGAATCCGACGGAAGTGTTCCCCAGGGTTCACTTTCACTATAACCTCTCCACTCCTGTCAATAAGAAGGATTTTGTGACATCATCTTAAATAATTGGGCTTAGAAATCATAAATAAAATACCTAAGAGTGACATTAAGAGTTTTACTGACGATAGCAAAATTGGCGAACTGGCAGGTAGTGGCATCTACATCGAAACTCCCCAGCAGAAGACAACTCTTTGTCAACGAAGCCCGGACTTCTGTTCAGTTTTCAGAAGCGAATTAATTGCAATCGATGTAAGACTTCAGGCTATCCTAAGTGAAAACAACTTTGGCGCTCTCGATCTTGACTGACAGCCGCAGCTCGATTCAACACCTTAGTAATTGAACCTTCATAGGGGACAAAGTAAGCCTCTCTATCCTGCAAAAGTTGAGGCTCATATCACTGCTTCATGACATCCACATCCAGTGGATTCCATCTCACGTGGATCTTTTCGGTAATGAAGTAGCTGACTACCTTGCAAGGGAGGGCTGCAATGATCCAACCCCCTCCTCTTCTGAACTCACCTATTTGGAACTTTTTTCTCGGAAAAAATCCCCTCCCCCAAAAGAGGAATGGTTGGTACCTCCCTCCAACCATTGGTATATGGGTGGTAAGCCGGGGTTGTTTCTAGCCCTTTCGTGCGATAGACAGTCCCAGACTACTCTCTCACGTCTTACCAGCGGCCACTTGAAATGTCTTTCATTTTTTGAGGGCAAGAAACTACGCTTCATGTTCAAAGTGCCACTCACACAAGGTTTCTGCTGCGCGCATCCTGAATTACATGGACCTCTCTAGGGAGTAGGGAGGATTTATACTCATCTCGTCTTCTTTACCCACTTATTGCTCGTAGCTCTACACTTTCAATTCAAAACAAACTCCTAATTTACATGTATTACTTACGCCCAGTTCTGACATACGCTGCTCCCATTTGGGGTGCCGCGGCCAAGACAAATCTCAACAAAATCGCGACACTCCAAAATACCACCCTCCGAACAATAGTCCGGGCCAGATGGTTCTACCGTAATACCGACATTCAAACCACTACTAAAATCCCTTCAATCAAAAAGTTCATCAGCAACTTAGCTAAAAAATTCTACCTAAACATTCCTGAAAATTCCAACCCAGCCATCCAAGAAATTGACATTTACGATCCAACCCTTCTCCAGAATAAAAGTAGACCAAGAGCCACGTTACTACTTGACAATTAATTACTATCCCAATGCATCCACTCTTCATAATTCATCCCCCCCCCTAATTAATCTAACTTTTTTAAATGTGCAGAGAACGGATTAACCGATCTATGCAATAAATTAGCACCCTTCCCGTGTGGGCGGCACTTGAGCGGATAAATCCACCAAGGACGGACCACGTCAGAAGGGCTCCTGATCTTTCATATCTCGCGTTCTCTCAAAAGCTACAGCGGTCACTTAACCTCTAGCCACTGTCCTGATTTCCCATTTAACCTGAAAGCATCAATTCTCCCAAGACCCTAACCATCAGTACCGGAGATTAAGGCCCCTACGGGGCCATGCGCTCCATGAACATCATTTGCTTGTGATCGACCTTCTCTGTGTCAACGGATTCTAGGACCTGGTTTGACGAAGTCAGACCATTTTAGAGGCTAACATATAAAATGTACTACTGTTTGGAAATTGTAACACCGTGAAGAAGATGCGATTAGAATTAAGTATGTACTTGATAGTTCTGGTATTACGATAACGATTACATAAACGTTTGAATTTAAGAGCAATACTATTTTTTAGACTGACTGACCGAGCGATGTCTAATTTGATAGGCAATGTGTGTAGTAGTGGCTAAGAACAAGGGACACTGCATACCTAAATTGGACAAGCACATTTATTTTTACAAAAATACAAAGTTTCAGATATATACGCCACCTTGTCCGATGCAAAAACACGCCTCACTCCTCTGAAGTGTACACTGTACAACGAATTCGACTTATTCATGTTCTTTTTCAGAATCGCACCCAACATTTTGTATTTTTGATCGCATCAACACAGGCACTGTCGTACACCGATGTTCGTCTACTAGAACGGTAGCAACCACAACACAAGAACAACTGTTCTTATAACTTGTATGTGTTCGTAATCACTTGTCGGGAGATCGTTACACTATTTTATCCTATGTCAGACCTGATCTTTTCGCTAGAAGTGCCTAGCCGTTAATAAAATACCTACCTAACCAATATACTATACTGTTATAAAAGGAAGTGTTTCTCTGTTTTCTGTCTGTTTGTGATCAAAGTCCTGACGAATCTATGGCTCTTGCAGTGATGGGATTTGGCACACAGGTAGTCCCAATTTGTTGCAATTTTTTGGGTCGCACCGAATTTTAAAATTCAATCTAGAACATTTTAAAATGAATTTAATGGAAATTAATTGATATTGTTTTCCTTAGAATGGCAACACCATAATGGCAGATTCTAAAATTATTTTTTCCGCTTCTGTTCGTTTTTGTAAAATCCGGACGCCGTGATGGCTGTTATGCAATAAGCTACGAATTTCCATTTGGTCTGCGAAGCAAACCAACACCACGGGCAACGTTGTTATGGCTGTTATTAAATTGGCTACGAATTCCGTTTTTAACGAATTTGGTTTGCTAAGCAAACCAAATGGTAATTCGTAGCAATTACCGGGGGTTAGCGAGCAGTGGTCACACCTGACCCCACGAAAAGAACTGTCATGTACATCGCCGTGCTGGCCACTCAGTGGCTAGCAATCTATAAACCGAAATGAAACCATCAGCAGCATTATTCCATCGACCTTCTAATGAAATAGGCGGAGCATGTGGGCGGAGTCGCTGTCCTAAGATCTCTGAAGAGTACGTAGGCTTACGAATTGACAAAACCGATTGGCTGTCGAATCGTTCACTAATGTTTTTGATCACGGTGGATCATAACTTTAACCAATCTATATTATAGAATTCATGATTTCCTCATAACCACGTAACAGACTATTTCATTAAAAGGTCGATGTTTTATTCACTATGACGTCATTAAGATCATGACAACTTTTGAGGTGGGTGCCAGTTATGGTCTGTCTGGGCAGCGGTAGATCGGTTGGAAGAGTAACGGAGATTAGCAACCGAAGGGGTTGCGAGTTCGATTTAAACTAAAGACCATCGTGTACAAAGGCGACTGGTGCACGTTAAATCTGTCGTGGACTTAAAAGTCTTCACATTGGCATGGTGTCGAAGTTTGGAGAGTTGGGTGCTAGCTCAGTTGTCCTCGTCCCCTGACTGTGGCTCAAAATTACGTAATGTTGACATCGAATGTTTCCTTTTGGAATTGATCCCGGACGTCGCCAATAGCACGCTGTGTTGCTTCAGAGCGACGTTATTTAACTACCTACGTAACTTCAAAATCGATTTTCCGAAAACAGATGATCCTTGCTCGTCCTGTCCTTTTATATCTTTAGTGGAATACTATCCTAAAAAAGAATTCAATTTACCGACTCCACCTCCCCTTGCGAGTCAGTTTAGACATTCTCAAAGTTAATGAGATTTTACTGATTACACTGATATGTCTATATATACAACGAATCCTTTGATGCATGATACATACACTGATTAATCAAGCAAAAAACCTTAAAAGCGTAGACCACCCAGTGCAGTGCTGTCACGTTTCTTTGGAATTACAGCCAATCTAAGGCACGAGGGTTTTCACAAGAACCTCGAACCTCTCACTCTGGCTATTATCATTCAAATTAGAGAGGTTTGTGCACCGCTGACGTGTTTTCTCACACGCCTCTTCAAAAGTCACAAGGAGACCCACAGATTATCTAACAGACGGCAATAAAAACCTTAATCACTTTGTCAACCGGAGAGGGTATTATTCCGTAATTCCATCGTGGCGATCGGTGAGCTGACAGGTGACTATGATTGAATATGATGGAGACGTTTTCGGGTTTCGGCTTACACTCGGCTTTCTCGCTTTTCTTTATGTATACCTGTTCCCTTCGGCACAGACTACGCGAGGTGTTAAAGACCTCACGATCCCCACTCAAGCGTCACCGTGCGAGAGACCTAATGAAAACGAATCTGGGGTCAAGAAAAAAACATTTCAGACTTCCGTGCTCTGAATTTTAACCTAACCAGTCGTTTACCGTGATCGTGTGACTAGAAGTAGTCATGATGGTACACTGAAGTTCAAGAAAAAACCAGTCTAATACTTGGTAGTCCTTCCACGGGAACGTAGAACTGCACAAATACCATGAGGATGGACTCTACCAGTCGCACAAACAAGCTAATAGTGTCATAAGACATGGAACAATGAAAACTGAATACAGTTTTACACTTGGTAGCCCTTCCACGGGAACGTAGAACTGCACAAATACCATGAGGATGGACTCTGCCAGTCGCACAAACAAGCTAATAGTGTCATAAGACATGGAACAATGAAAACTGAATACAGTTTTACACTTGGTAGCCCTTCCACGGGAACGTAGAACTGCACAAATACCATGAGGATGGACTCTACCAGTCGCACAAACAAGCTAATTAGTGTCATAAGACATGGAACAATGAAAACTGAATACAGTTTTACACTTGGTAGCCCTTCCACGGGAACGTAGAACTGCACAAATACCATGAGGATGGACTCTGCCAGTCGCACAATCAAGCTAATAGTGTCATAAGACATGGAACAATGAAAACTGAATACAGTTTTACACTTGGTAGCCCTTCCACGGGAACGTAGAACTGCACAAATACCATGAGGATGGACTCTGCCAGTCGCACAAACAAGCTAATAGTGTCATAAGACATGGAACAATGAAAACTGAATACAGTTTTACACTTGGTAGCCCTTCCACGGGAACGTAGAACTGCACAAATACCATGAGGATGGACTCTGCCAGTCGCACAAACAAGCTAATTAGTGTCATAAGACATGGAACAATGAAAACTGAATACAGTTTTACACTTGGTAGCCCTTCCACGGGAACGTAGAACTGCACAAATACCATGAGGATGGACTCTGCCAGTCGCACAAACAAGCTAATTAGTGTCATAAGACATGGAACAATGAAAACTGAATACAGTTTTACACTTGGTAGCCATTCCACGGGAACGTAGAACTGCACAAATACCATGAGGATGGACTCTGCCAGTCGCACAAACAAGCTAATAGTGTCATAAGACATGGAACAATGAAAACTGAATACAGTTTTACACTTGGTAGCCCTTCCACGGGAACGTAGAACTGCACAAATACCATGAGGATGGACTCTGCCAGTCGCACAAACAAGCTAATAGTGTCATAAGACATGGAACAATGAAAACTGAATACAGTTTTACACTTGGTAGCCCTTCCACGGGAACGTAGAACTGCACAAATACCATGAGGATGGACTCTGCCAGTCGCACAATCAAGCTAATAGTGTCATAAGACATGGAACAATGAAAACTGAATACAGTTTTACACTTGGTAGCCCTTCCACGGGAACGTAGAACTGCACAAATACCATGAGGATGGACTACACCAGTCGCACAAACAAGCGAAACGTGGCATAAGACATCGCATAATATGTTACTACGCTACATAAAAGGACATTCTAATACATAATAGTACAAATAATCATAGTACAAATTCCACAAATACAATGAGAATGGAATACAATTCACATATACAAAGGGCGTTCCATAAAAAAAAAAGTAAAATCATAAAAAATCAAGATGTATAAATACAGAAAAAATACATATTTTTTTTCAAAATACCTTCCCTCAGATGATATATAACGGTTCCATCGTTCAACCCACTTTTCAAAACAAGTAGAGAAGCCTTTTTCTGGAAGCTGCTTCAAAGAACCCTGCACTGCTGAAATAACTTCAGAATCTGTATTAAATTTTCTTCCACGGAGCTTCTCCTTCAACGTCGGAAACAGCCAGAAATCGCATGGTGCGAGATCTGGACTGTAAGAAGATGTAGCATGTTTTTAATATTGCATATACTAAGATATTGCTGAACAGAAGTAGCGACATGCGAGCAAGCATTATCGTGATGTAATGTCCAATTCCTTACCAGTTCATATCATAAGATGAACTAACATGTACTAGACTGGAAGTGCCTGAAAAACTAGTACACTAGTCCAATAGGTGCTAGGCCTCCCGCGGGAACGTAGATAGAACTGCAGAAATACGACGGGGCATGGGCTAGGAGTTTAATGAAGTATTGTACTGTTGGCATTAAGCACCATACTTCCTGCAAAGTAATCCACAATTTTGTTGTATTCCGAGGTGTAGGATTTATGTGTTTTACAGCGCGTTTTTTGCATGGCATCCCAGATGTGTTTGGTAATGTTGAGATCTGGTTACTTGGATGGGAATGGGCAAGATCCCAGACACAGATCAGTGTCGTGTTACAAGTTTTTCCATAATACTTGTAGTTACGGTACACCCTTGAAATCGTATGTAAAAATCCAAATTTCTCACGAGCTGTATAAAATCGCTTAAACGGTGATAATTTGCTATTCTCTCTGCAGAAACAGATGTGTGTGTGTGTAGATCCTCTCATAGTTATCTATATCTTCATATATGCACTAGCATACGCCAACAATGACGAGCATACGATTAGTTGCGAATTTATTTGGGAGTTCGGAACTCGACTCAACCGAAAACCGTCGTGCACGTGGGTAGTGATGCATGTTAAATCTGTGTCGTTCTCATGTCATGGTTAGGAATTTAGGGGAGCAAGATCAGATGTTGTCTTCATCATTTCTCCTTGGTTCAAAATGACGATGATATATATATATATATATAATACGTGCCTACAATGTCAAGTAATAGACACAAACAGTGAAAGTTTTGTTATAGAAGGTTGAATGCACCCCCAATTGTGCGGTTTGAAGACATTTCTTAAGCTTAACCAACCACTAGTTTAATGAATAGACTCGTCCAACACACCACGTAACTCAAATTCCAACTCACCGGACTTTATAATGCTTCTCTTTCAGATTGAGAATCACATACGAAAATTCTTGTGTATATTCTTTTTGGATTCTTGAAGCTGGAAGGATTGATTTTTAATTGCTGTTGAGCGATTTTAATTTGGTGCAATTACAGCGACTCTTACCCTTTCCTTATACAATATGCGGTTTGTAGAAATATCTTGTTTATGGAGGTGTGCATTTAGGGAATGAGGGACGAAACAAAATGTAAATAGGAAGATATTTAATGCTTCTTGCATATAAAAGAAGAAATAAAATAGTGTATAAAATACATTACGCCTTCGGGATGTTATGATTCAAAAAGCTTTTAGCTTTGATCAAATACTCTCAAGAACATGATTTAGTGTGTTACACATACCGATGCTTCCTGAACACATTGAGGGCAAATCTATTTTTGCAATTGTTTTATAAAACAGTTTTCTGGTAAACAGTAATCAAACACAAAAGGATTTCATTGTTATCATTCTTGAGAGAATTTATTTCTCTCTCCAATTTGTTAACTAAACATTTGATATTTTGGTTTACTTACAATTATTTAGGTGCAGACTTAAGTATGTTGATAGTGTAATCTTTAAAATATATTGCATGTTAGTGATTCACAAAACAATAGTCATCAAAGAACGATTTTGTTTTCAACTTTTATCGTAAGCAATGATTCCCTCAAGTGTTGCTCTATCAGATGGCTTGTCCTCGTTATTTTTCCGAACGGATAAAAGCGACGGATATAGACTTGGGTTTCAAAAACATTGATACGGTTTTTAATGGCCCTTCAGTGGTCAAGCGAATCGCCTATTTTGGATAAGTTATAAAAAAGATTAAAATTTGTTAAATGCATAAAAAAAACCGAAAAGTTCTGCCAAGGAAAACAATTTAAAATTACTGCTATGAAATGACATTGGAATGTAATCGTCTTTAGCATTTATCTCGATATGACCAAACAGATTACTATTTGTATAATTTTCTCTCTCTCGGTACATTGCTTTATAAGGGCAAGGTTAGAAATAAAGCCAGACGTCGAAGTCACTTTACCGAGATGGTTATCTCGACGGTATATTTCGTCTTTGGCAAGACTGGTCAGATCTTCCTGGATGAGATCTCGCCAATGGAAAGCCGACCAACGGGTCTGGTAGATAATGTGTTAGCCTCTAGATCGGAAGACTCCTGGTTCGAATCCGGGTCAGTGCATGGATATTTGTAAGCGTATGGTTCACCTTAAAAATCTGTCGTGGACGAAAGTCCTCACGTTGGGTTGGTGTGGAAGTTTGGAGAGTGGGGTGCCTGCTCAGGTTTTGCTTCGACATCTGACCCTGGTTCAAAATTACGTCGTGTTATCCTCGGATATTTTAGGGGATGGATCCCGGACCGTCGTCAATCGCCAGCTCTAGTACGGCGTTAATTAAAATTACCTAACCTTACTAGCCGCGGTAGCTCAGTCAGTAGAGCGTCGGGCTCGCATCGAAAGGGTTGTGGGTTCTGTCCTCAGCAGAGCCTGAAATTCTGATGGTTGTGAGATCGGCGCTTGGACCTGGCTAAAGACCGTCGTGTTCGCTAATGGTGGTTAATAATGCATGTTAAATAGGTCGGGATCACAAAGTCCCCCATGTTCCCATACCAAATCAATACCTTTGGGGTACCTGATCAGGGGGTTATCGGCCTCTGATTGGGATCTAAATTACGATATGTGTGAGTGAATAGATGTGTTAAAGGGACTTTCCTGTAAAACGGATGTGTCTTACATGAAGAAGTCCAACCCTCCGGGGAAATGGCACCCCCAATATGGGCCATATATGGCCCGCACGATGACGACGACAACAACATTACCTTACCTTTGGAAGAAAACACACACTCACACTGACTAGATCTTGATCTAGACACCATAAGAACTCGACGATATCTTGACGAGATATCTTGTCATCAGCACAATTGGTTGGATCTTGATGCACGAGATATCTTGTCATTAGCAAATTCAGTTAGATCTATATGGACGAGATAACTTGTCATTAGCAAAATCGGTTAGATCTTGATGTACAAGATATCTTGTCATCAGCAAAATTGGTGAGATCTAAATGGACGAGATAACCTGTCATTAGCAAAATCGGTTAGATCTTGATGGACGAGATAGGTTGTCATTAGCAAATTCGGTTAGATCTTGATGGAAAAGATATCTTGTCATTAGTTAATTTAGTGAGATCTTGAAGGACGAGGTATCCTGTCATTAGCAAAATAGTGAGATCTTGTTGGACGAGATATCTCAACGAAACCAAAAAATACTCTACTTGGGTGGAATATGAAATTATACACTTGTCTAGTTGTGTATAAATGGTAGTGTGTGGGTGTGAGTATAACGTGTGAGTATGTAATCACTGAATGTAATTAGAGACGGGGTTGCATAGATGACTTGTTTGCAATTGTACGCCTTTTTTCTTCAGGTACTCCTTTTTTTTTAGGGTCATCATTTTGCATTTACATGTTAGATTGTCAGGGTCGGTCTTCGAAATGTGTGGCCCGAATTGTTTATCCTCTGAGGTTTCTTACAATATACTAAAAAAATAAATAACACCCTTTGAAATTTAGTGAATTGTACACTTGACAGGAGAAAAAAAATAAAAATTAAAGTGTATTTAAAATATTTTTGGGATAAAATTATTTAATAATGAAGTATTTTTTCTCAATCCCTTTCATGTGACGGGGCCTGTTGAGTGTATTAACCCCATTTGTGAATGGTATTTTCGTCGTGTGTGTGTGTGGCTGCAGATTGTTATATATGAATTGTTGAAAAAAATTCCGGAGACCTGATAGGCCAAGGAAAATAGGGTTAATTTCTGGTCATGTGATATATATCAACCGTATCCGTTTAAAAAAAGCATAGGCAAAGAACAGACTCCGGGTAGTCTGCATGCCATAAGTCCATAAAAATTGTACCATTTTCAAAATTGACATGCTGTCACATAGATATAAACCAATAGCCTGTTCATCAATCTATATTTGCTGGAGTAGTATTAGACAAAGTTTTATAATTATTAAATAAAATATGTTTAAATGAATAAATTTGCCATTGTTTCTTTACGTGGATCCGAGCTCTGCAGGAACATTTTTGTGAAGAACTCCACTACACATGATGGATTTGGAGGAACTCGTTCAGGTTATGGCTGACCAACCGGTATAGTGGTTAAGGTGTTAGCCTCTAGATCGGAAGGTTCCTGGTTCGAATCCGGGTCCGGGCATGGATGTTTGTAAACGTATGGTGTAGAGGCGGCTGGTGCACCTTAAAACTGTCGTGGTCGAAAGTCCTCACGTTGGGTTGGCGTGAAAGTTTGGAGAGTGGGGTGCCAGCTCAGGTGTTGCTTCGTCATCTGACCGTGTTTCAAAATTACGAGGTGTCGTCCTCGGATCTTTCCCTTAAGGGACTGATCCCGGACCGTCGTCAATAGCCCGTTCTGTTGCTCTAGTACGACGTTAACTAAAATTACCAATTACCAACGTTCAGGGTATGCTTGGGAGGTGTTGTGCGATCTAAAATCAGATGGTTTGGTCGATTTTCAGAAGTGGTCATTTTAACAATCGAATATCAAAATGAACAAAATTTCCCCTGTTTGTCCCATGTGCCCCATCTCAGGCCTCCTCGGCTCACATGCTTTCCTGTGTCGGTTTGGATTCCCATGACCTTTTTGAGAATCCTTTGATGTTTTTGGATTTTTAAAAGACGAGTGGGTTTATAGACTTGGTCTACAAATTACATTTTATAAAACACATCATTCATCAGTGACCAGAGTGTTCAGTGCGGTGGTTTGATGCCAAGTTGACCCACCTGCACATTGGACATCATCATCTTTTACTATGAGAAATCTCACCCACTAGGAACTCTTGCTCTACTCCATTTTCCGTTGATCACATTTTAACTGTCTGTCCTGTCTTCAAATCATCGACGTCTCAAATATTTTATACTTCAATTTTGAACCTGCGAGATTTGATGGGGGAAAATCCCCATTCAAACCCTTTCGCATTTTTATGTTAGGTTGGGTTTAAGCAATCGAATAATTTTTTTCCATCTTTTAAGTGTCACTTTCAAAATTTTATATATCATTAGTTCTGCATCAGACGATAATCCTGTTTTAACATCTGAGTAGTGTTTGTATATCTTAACTCTCGTCTTCGTATTTTCCCAAGTTTTAGATCTATCTTTTATCTTTGTCTTGGACGTTTAATATTTACATATTTTATACTGTTATTGAGTTACATTAAGGCTTGTGTTTGGCGTCTGAGTACGCCCACATTCCAGGCGGCCGATAATTCTATCCCGTGAAAAATCATCGACGTGCGTCCTTTGTGCCATAACTATTCGGTTGTGGCACTGAGCGACTTACAGAACGCTTGTGAACAGTTTTACTTTTTTGCTACCATTCCTTATTTACACCTCTCTTACAATCTCGTCATTGTGACGTACTATCGGCGTCATCTGATGACTTCCTGTAATTTGGATATTATTCTTGAAGATGTGTGCGACAATTCTACAGGTGAGATTTTTACTTTAGAGTTCGATTTCCGTGTGATTCTGAATTATCCTTAATTTATGGACAGGAGTGTATTTTATTCTTCAGTTTGAAATGGCTCCCCATTGTGAGGAACCTCAATTGGAGTATGATCCCTCTTATACTAATAGGAATGTATTAACGTCTGAATGGAACCGCCAAAAACATCGAGTTCGACTCTTATCTGAATCAGTTTCGGCTACTGCTGGATGTTTAACGTATTCTTAAGTACTAGTTAGGAGTCGACACGCTATTATTACGCACAGTTTAGCTCAGCCCTGTTGTGACTCTAATATCCATGTGTTTTTAATCATGGCATGATTTCATTTCGGGCTGGTCATTTCAGCATAGGATTGAATCGACCCTTCTTATAGATACGTATCGATACAACTTTTTATATGTTAATTTTATATAATTATGATGTCTAGGCGTTATGCCACATTTCCTGCGAGAAACAACTTTCAGTTTTTTGTGGGTTTGCGATTTGTTTTTCTGACAATGATATACGAGATGGTTGTTTTGCTGTTTATGGTCTAATGTAATTTTTTTCCCTTTTAGGTAAGGCATTTCCCGTTCTCCGTCTTTTTAATTGCTGCAGGGTTTGGAAGTGTACGCAGCAAATGCATCTTTTTTACAAATGAAAGCTTTTTCATCCAGGAAACCATTGGTAAGCCCATTAAGCTAACACAATCGACGCTCCTTTTTAGGAACTCCAGATATACCGAGATAAAAATGGTAAATATGGGACTCAAGTTGTGATATAATCAACTAGTTAATTATACACAAGGCAAATTACATGGTTAAAATCATGCCAATTAAAGAGGCCCAATCTGTTCTCACAGTTTTGCCCGGTTGGAAGAGTAACTTATTAGCGAAACTCGATCCAACCAAAGGCCCATCCTGTACGCTTGGGCTGGTTAAATCTCGTAGCCTCGTGTTTAGCGTGGTGTGAAAGTTTGTAGAGTGAGGTACCAACTCTGGTGTTGACCTCGTCATCTGTCCATGGTGCAAAATAACATAGTCCTGATTTTTTCCTTCGGGATGGATCCCTGACAGTCGCCATTAGCCCGCTGTGTTGCAACAGGGCGTCGTTACTTCAACTACCTAACCTAATTCCACTTCTTTTCGTAATTTAATACGAAAGTAGGATATTTCATAGAACAGGACTGGTACTGTATCACGTGAACTGGTCCCGACACCATGTCTGGTTGGTGGTGGTCACTGTATAAACTGCTCATTCGTTTTGATGGTGCTTGTCTGCTTTCGCCATAAAACCCCAAATCCAATCCAATCCAATCCATTCATTTTGAATAAGGGGTGACTTTTGGGAATGACATAATTTGATTTATTTTAGTTTTTCGTTTATGTTGACGACTAGAAGAGGTAGTTTATGGTATTAAATATTGGCATTAGAAAGAGATTCTCAGTTGCAAGTACAATTCTTAACAAATGTATTTCCGAATTGTCTATAAGTGTTCCAATGTATCAGACTTTAATGCTTTTCTACAAACATACCTACGGGAAATAGGATGAGGTCCGTTTCTATGGCAACATATAGCGACACACTCAATGTCTGCAGCAGTTCTCGTGGTGGGTTATCTCTTGAAATTAGGTGTCGTAAAATGAGGGACATGTAACTGATTCAGGAAAAGACCAAAATTAGCGCTCGTTAAATCTGCCGATGCCTCAAATGTCCTGACGTTGGCGTGGTGTGGACGTTTGGAGAGTAGGGTGCCAGCTCAGATGTTATCTCTTCATCTGACCGTGGTTCAAAATTGCGTGGTGTTATCCTAGGATCTTTCACTTGGGGGATTGATCCCGGACCTTCGCCAATAACCCGCTTTGTTGTTCCAGTGCGACGTTAATTAAAATACCTGCCTACCTAATTTATATAGCCGACCAACCGGTATAGTGGTTAAGGTGTTAGCCTATAGATCCGGAAGGTTCCTGGTTCGAATCCGGGTAGGGCATGGATGTTTGTAAGCGTATGGTGTAGAGGCAGCTGATGCATCTTAAATCTGTCGTGGCGGAAAGTCCTCACGTTGGGTTGGTGTGGAAGTTTGCAGAGTGGGGTTCCAGCTCAGGTGTTGCTTCGTCATCTGACCGTGGTTCAAAATTACGAGGTGTTGTCCTCGGATCTTTCCCTTAAGGGACTTATCCCGGACCGTCGTCAATAGCCCGTCGTATTGCTCTAGTACGACGTTATCTAAAATTACCATTACCTAATTTATATAGAGTAAGCATTTTAATCATGTTTGGTTTCGGTAAATCTAGTTTTTACTACCTAACCATAAACAAAAACAACTAATATGCGTTACTCACAGAAGTAAAACCCGATTTTCAAAGAGATTGTTTCTCGTTTTAACTGCCTCATTTTCCATTGATTACTCTCCAGTATAGAAAACAGGTTGAATTTTATAACAAAATGCGCAAAAAGAACTAAATGGTTATTTGAATATAACAATTTGTGTTATGTTTTGCTGGCCACCCATGTTATTAGACTGTATTTATTTTGAAGGAGAACTTTTTTCCTTTCCGCATACCAAATTACAGTCCATTATAACAACCACGCCTTGTGGTCAAATTTGTTTATTATAAGTGGTGGAAATAAGCATCCTAGGATGATACGAACCCAAATGGATCACGATATACACGCATTAAGGAACATGTTTAACCTTTTTCTTTGTATCTGTATTTTACCTCTCTGGACGGACGCCTCGTCACCTTCCAGGGATGGTAGTCACCGATTACTTGTAGCATCAGTTAAATATCTGCGATGTAAAAAAAGGAATTATGTGTCAGAGATCGAGTTTGCCCTGCTGTTATTTCCCACTTTCAATGCATGGACTGACGAATTGTTATTTGATTACAGTAGTTCGACACCGCAGTCACGAACCGTTTTGCGAGGTCGATTGGCCGTACCACTGAAGACGGTGGTGGTTTGGTGATATGTATATAGTTTTCGTGTATAATCGGACTCCAGCAAGTTGACAGTTGTCACTTTGTATGGAAGACAGTCACCGATAGCTTCGTGAGATTTGTTTCATCTCTACCATATAAAAAATGGAGAATGTATCTAAGATCGAGTTTACCCTGCTATTATTTCCCATTTCGAATGCATGAAATAACGAATCGTTATTTAATTGCTGTAGTCTGCGACACAAGGCATTTGCAGTCACGAATCTTTTTGCAATGTCAGTTGGGGATGTGTTTGCTGTTTTGGGGCCGCGGTTATTTTTCGTGTAGAGTGCCAGTGTCAGATTTGCCAATGTTTTTCTCACTCTTAAATTGATGACAAGAAACAATTTCCACGTGATTGTTCCATGGGAGCTGGTACACTTTAAATCTGTCGTGACCTCAAATGTCCTCAAGCTGGCGTGGTGTGGAGAGTGGGGTGCCAGCTCAGGTGTTGACTTCACCTGATCGTTATTTCAAATAACGAGGTGTTATCCTTTCCCTCTGGTATTGATCCCGGACCGTCGCTTATGCCGTTCGTTGTGTTGGTCCAATGCGACGAAAATTTAACTACCCACCATTCCCCTCCTTATGCAAACCGTATCATCGGGCAAGACCTCATATTTGGTGCTGGATCTACTCTTGTGATCGAGATAATAATTGCTAGTCATCAAGTGTCCAGTGGCGGTGTTCACGAGCCCAGGCGATGCTCATAGCTGTGTGTCGAGTATTCATCAAGGAAGCTCATATTTGAAGGGGAGTTGTAGACATCACGCTGATGTTTTGTAGAGGTCCCTCATTGCATTCCGATACAATTTGAGTGTTATATTCCTAAATAATAATTACGTCCCTTGTAGACCATTATTTGTAAAACATGAGATCATTGTAAAATATTACACACAGTTTTTTTATCAAAGCAAATAATTTTTTGTGGGCAGTGGTAGACCGGTTGAAGCGTAAAGGATTAGCAACCGGAAGGTTGCGTCTTCTAAACTCGATTCAACCAAATATCTTCGTGAACATGCAGATGTTGAATCTGCCATGGTCTCAAATATTCTCACATTGGCATGGCGTGGACTTTTGGAGAGTGGAGTGCCAACTCATGTGTTGAACTGTGCTTGAAACTTACGAGGCCTGGTCCTCGGATCTCTTCATTTTCGATGGATCGCTGTGAGGTCAACGTGTCATGTATGCTGTCCACTTGCATCAGTGCCCGGCCTTGGATCAAGTTCCAGAAACCGAGGGGGACGATTCAAGGAAACTTTCCCGTCTCTACTTACTGGTCGGCGCACCACCAAAAGGCCCAACAGCCAAGGGTGGGCATTGGTTAGCAAGCAAGCAGGCCTTTGCGATGGATCCCGGACACTGTCGCCAATATCCTGTTGTGTTGCTCCAGTGCGACGTTTACCTTTTGATGACGG
This sequence comes from Metellina segmentata, assembly GCA_947359465.1. Classification (NCBI taxonomy): domain Eukaryota; kingdom Metazoa; phylum Arthropoda; class Arachnida; order Araneae; family Tetragnathidae; genus Metellina; species Metellina segmentata. The sequence continues at coordinate 98,024,421 of OX375882.1, forward strand.
CTATTGGTACAATTAGCGCGATTCTTATAACTTTTAAGGTACAACTGCTGTACCGGCGGTAGTCGAAATTCTTTCGCGGTGGCCCCCACAGCGCCATCATTTTCAACGGGCTTGTTGGTGAGAAATCGTGAACTACAGCTTCAGTTCTCACTCCCCCGTAGTTTCTCTTCTCAATTCTTAAACCGTTCCTATTGGTTACTTATAGTTTCAGTTCGCATTTGTATACAAAGCCCCGTTCACTTGAGGCGCGTAAAACGCACGTTTGGCGAGGATATCAGGGTCCCGCTCTTCAAGGTCGCAAAGATAGATACTTGAATGAGAAATTGCACGTTTTTTGCTTATATTTTTATATTTTATCAAAACCGTCCCGCTCTAAGGCATACGGTGTAGTTTTGAGTTGTGAGCAACCCCGCACAGCACATGCGTTGCCGCCTATGTTTCTCAATATTACTATGTTTCTCAATATTACTCGCCTATGTTCTCAATTACACTTACTATCATGGGATGGGCTATGATAGATCTTCTAGTCTTATTTCAAGAAGTCGCGATTGGCTATTATCTCAAGGCCTTGTCTTGACTTTTTACTAGTCCAAAGTAGTTTTCTTTCTACTTTTTTGTGGTCACGGGGAAATAGGTCTTTTCTTATGTTTTCCCACAGTTTGCAGTCGCAAATTACTTGGTCAACACTTTAATTTCCTTCTCCACATTCGCATTTGTCTTCCTTATTGAATAAACGTTTCTGGTGCTGTTCAAATACGCCGTGACCAGTGATAAATTGATTGATCTCAAAAGATCCTAGAAGTCTCGTCTGTGATATGTCCTTGTAATCTGTGTGGAGTACTCTTCCCTTCTCTGAGTAGTCCTATCGTCCTTGCCACATCCCTTCTGCTTCTTTGTTAATTTGTTTCCGTATGTATTCCTTGTCCATTTGTTGTGCCTTGTCGATGTACTGTTTCTCTGTTGCTTCTTTTGACAAATTTTTTAAGGGATATTTTTATAATATAGAAAATGAAAAAAATATGATGGAAAAGTATCTTTTGTTTTACTTTTATTTACTTTATCTCAAAAACGTTAGTTATCCTACGCAGCTTCTTGTGACGTCACTGTTCCCCATGATGGTCTGTTTACTTTGTGGTAAACATTATAGCAACATTGAAATAGCAAGAAAAAATTGTTTAATTGATTGTTTAAAAATTAAAAGATAAAGCAACATGAAATTTGAACGCTCTAGACAAATGCTAGACATCGTGGTGCACAATGACGTCACGTAGCGTTTTGAGGTCATGTGCTTTTGCCGTACTTTTCGGTAATTTAAAACGTGAAATTTTAATTAATTAAGTCCATTTTATGGGTTTTAATTGTCGTTTTTGAACATTTTGACGATCAATCTATTAATAAAACACGGAAATGAGCACTTTCCTCACTGATGCAAGTTCCTCATTGGAGGAATAAATAAACATAATCTAACGGCGGGACCTTGCTAGCCTTGCCATACGCCCGTTGAAACGCCTCATGTGAATGGGGCCTTACGCTTACTGTTTACGCTTGTAGTGTGCTGTGTGTCTAATTGTAACGTGTATGTGCTGTGATGTTCGCAAAATAAAAAACCTTCTGATTACGTCAGCTTTACTTTCTTGGCACGATTCTCATAACTTTCAATGCAACTGCTGAAATGGTCGTAGTCTAAATTCTTTCTTGGCGTGCGATCAAGGTACAACTGCTGTACCGGCCGTAGTCTAAAGGTTAGTTCAAAACTACCTACATATGCTAGGGTTATTTTAAAACTTGAATTCACTATAAAGCTAAAGTTCAAATGAATAAACATTAATGACAGTGATTGAATTTGTGACCCATCACTGAAAATTTATCTTGATGGAGGGATCGAAACTACGCTCCAAAGCGTGAGAACCGAGAACAACTTAAATACAGATTTTATCTCTCTTTCAGTGCGAAGAAAATAGAACTTAATAACGTGTTGGTACAGTAATAGAATTAGGACCTTTGATTTTCGTTCCATACTTTCAGAATTCAAGTGGGAATTTAATGGCTGCGTACAGCTGTCATTCAATGCAATTACGTGGAACGCGGTCCTAAATATATTCGAGTTGAAATACAAAAACACTATTGAAAACCAGAACTTCAGAAACATATTTTAATAACCTTTTGTGACTTCTGTTTTGAATTATTGAAGGAAAATACAATTTTTTGAGTAAATAAAACAAATTTAGAACCGAGACGGAAGTCAACTGATTGTTTTCAAAAAGGGGAAAAAATTCACTTATATAAGTATAGCAATGCTTTTTTAAGTATAGTATATCTAATTATACCCGTGTAAGAAAATTCAGCGAATACTCGTCTTGTTTTCTTCAGAAAAAATTCCTTTTGTTCATTTGAGGACAGTAATTCAAACCCAGTTATTTAACAGGAGATAAAAATTCACGAACGTAGCTGTTATATTTTTTTATGCTACTGTTTCCGTGTTGGCTGTTTTGATGAAAATGTGTATTAAAGCTGTGGGTACTGATTAATTCGAAGGAACACTGGGTTGTGGAATGCGTAATTCCACGATTAATATAGGCCTTAACTTTATTTTCTAGTTTGGTTTGATGCTTTTCGGTCATTTTTTGTTATCTGAGAGATAATTTGATCGAACACCCATTCCAATAAGGAACACGGTAGTCCTGTTGGAAGACTAACGGATTTGCAAGGATCGCGAGTTCGAAACTTGGTCCAACCAAAGACCGTGGGTGCTGTGCACATTAAATCTGTCGTGGGCCTCAAATGTGTCCACGTTGGCGTGGTGTGGAAGTTTGGAGAGTGAGATACCAGCTTTCGTGTTGACCTCGTTATCTCACTGTGGTTTAAAATCTTGAGGCATTGTCCTCTCGGGATTGATCCCGGACCGTCGCCAAGAGCCCGTTTTGTTGCTCCATTGTGACGTTATTTCAACTAACTACCCTCCCATAGTGCATGTAGTTGTTTGATCTGTCCTGATACTGAAGGAAGGAAAAGCGATTTGATCGGTTTGTCATTGACTGTGTCTCTAAATGTCGCTGGACCGCGGTGCCTCAGTTGGACGAGTAACGGATTAGCTACCGGTGGTTTGCGAGTTTGAATCCAAACAAAACCGTCGTGTACATAGGGGGGTGGGGGTGCTGATGCACCTTATATCTGTTGGGGCCTCAAATGTCGTCACGTTGTCGTGGTGTGCAAATTTGGAGTGGAATGCCAGCTTGGGCATGACCTCGTCATCTGATCATGGTTCAAAATTACTTGGTGTTATCCTTGGTTCTTATCCTTCGGGTTTGACCCTGGACCGTCGCCAATATCCCCTTTGGGTTGATCCAATCCGACGCTAACTCAACTACTTCCCAAAATAGTCTTGCAAGCTCAAATCCAACCAAAGACCGTCGTATACAAAGTTGGCCGGGGCACGGAAAATCTGTCGTGGCCTCATATGGCCTTACGTTACCGTTGTGTGAAAGCTGGGAGAGTGGGGTGCCAGTTCAGGTGTTACCTCGTCATCTGACAGGTTCAAAATTACGTGGTGTGACCTTGGATCTTTGCATTTGGGGATTGATCCCATACCGTCGTCAATAGCTCCTGTTGCTATTAATAGAATTAAAATAGCTATCTTCCTCCAAATGTAGCTGGATCACATCTTCAACGACTTCGTAAAAACGAACGATATCACACCATGCTTCAAGCTAATCGGCTTTGAATTAATGTATAGAACTTTACGAGACCCATTATTATGTAGTAAATTTCCTTCAAGATTGATGCATTTCCGTGCGTTTTGTTCAGGTACGAACTTAAGTGCAACCCAAAGGTGACCCTTTCATTCTAAGCTTGTAAACCTGCAATCCCGACCATTGAATTTTACCTGTAATTGATGTGACATATGACTCGTGTTATTAATATATGGCGATTGTTTTCTACCTCGATCTAACTTGATTTAGAGGTACTGCATTTGAGCACACGCCTCGCCTAGGCCGTTTTGCACCTCGATTTGGTTAACGTAACGTCACGTTTTCGCAGCCTGCTTACGACCACGTAGGGTCATAAATGTTTCTTAAACGTTTCCTTATGAATTCGTTTGTATTTCTGTACATTGTCCCGTTAAAGTTGGGACAGTGTTTGCAGTGCGGAGGACTGAAGTCAAACTGATCCGCCTTCGCATCGGACACACGATTCATCCACCGTCATCTTTTACTTGGAGAGAGCGCGCCCATTTGCTGCTGATTACACTACTCCATTTTCTGTTTATCACATTTTAATTGTACGTCCTGTTTTTAATCATCGTCTCAATTATTTTAAACTTTCAATTCTGAATCTGAGAGATTTGGTTGACACACGATTCATCCATCGTCATCTTTTACTAGGAGAGAGCGCGCCCATTTGCTGCTGATTACACTACTCCATTTTCTGTTTATCACATTTTAATTGTACTTCCTGTTTTTAATCATCGTCTCAATTATTTTAAACTTTCAATTCTGAATCTGAGAGATTTGGTTGACACACGATTCATCCATCGTCATCTTTTACTAGGAGAGAGCGCGCCCATTTGCTGCTGATTACACTACTCCATTTTCTGTTTATCACATTTTAATTGTACGTCCTGTTTTTAATCATCGTCTCAATTTTTTTAAACTTTCAATTCTGAATCTGAGAGATTTGGTTGACACACGATTCATCCATCGTCATCTTTTACTAGGAGAGAGCGCGCCCATTTGCTGCTGATTACACTACTCCATTTTCTGTTTATCACATTTTAATTGTACGTCCTGTTTTTAATCATCGTCTCAATTATTTTAAACTTTCAATTCTGAATCTGAGATTTGGTTGACACACGATTCATCCATCGTCATCTTTTACTAGGAGAGAGCGCGCCCATTTGCTGCTGATTACACTACTCCATTTTCTGTTTATCACATTTTAATTGTACGTCCTGTTTTTAATCATCGTCTCAATTATTTTAAACTTTCAATTCTGAATCTGAGAGATTTGGTTGACACACGATTCATCCATCGTCATCTTTTACTAGGAGAGAGCGCGCCCATTTGCTGCTGATTACACTACTCCATTTTCTGTTTATCACATTTTAATTGTACGTCCTGTTTTTAATCATCGTCTCAATTATTTTAAACTTTCAATTCTGAATCTGAGAGATTTGGTTGACACACGATTCATCCATCGTCATCTTTTACTAGGAGAGAGCGCGCCCATTTGCTGCTGATTACACTACTCCATTTTCTGTTTATCACATTTTAATTGTACTTCCTGTTTTTAATCATCGTCTCAATTATTTTAAACTTTCAATTCTGAATCTGAGAGATTTGGTTGACACACGATTCATCCATCGTCATCTTTTACTAGGAGAGAGCGCGCCCATTTGCTGCTGATTACACTACTCCATTTTCTGTTTATCACATTTTAATTGTACGTCCTGTTTTTAATCATCGTCTCAATTTTTTTAAACTTTCAATTCTGAATCTGAGAGATTTGGTTGGGAAATATCCGCAATCAAACCTTTTCGCATTTTCCCCTACGTTTAATTTTTCAATTCCCCCCCCCCAAATACAAGATGCACCTTTTATATTTTACATCATGTTGCTGTATACAGAGATGCTAACTACTACGGATTCACCGTAGTTTCTACGGAAGTGAATCGGGTACTACGGATTACGGAATCGATGATTTTTCCTACGGAAAAGTTCAATTTTTTTTTTTCACGACACATTAGTTTAATTATTTCTGCATAATTTTCATTATAATATATTTTTGGTAAATGAGAGAGTGCTTAAATTTAATTACTAAATGTTTTTTTTATACATAATTCTTTCATACACAATTATTGGTTCTATATATGTGTTTTCATGTATGACATACCTTAAGAATAATAAATAATGTTTTGCATATCTATCAAATTTGTTATTAAATATTTGAATCAAAGATATATGCATGTTGTTAAAGCCGATTTTTTAAATTTTTATTTGATTAATGAAAAATTCTTAAAACTACGGATTTTTTCCTACTGAAAACTTACATTGCAGGTTGGCATCTCTGTGTATAGTCAACAGGTCTTAAATCATCATTTTTATACATTAATTTGTAATATATAATTTTTAACGGGGTTTTGACCAACTTTTATTCTTATAAAAAATTTTGCGCTTCATTTCCTCTTAAAACTTTTATATATGCATAATTAATATTATTTCATCTTGCACTGCAGTTTGTACGTGTCTGGACATTGCGCCATAAAACCCCAATATCCAATCCCATTAACGTTCACCGGCCTCGATTTTACTGCTTCGAGTACCCTGAAACCAAGACGGCTAAAAAACGTTATTAACTCCAAAATATAAATTGCACATCATGTTTAAATGTTCCAATCATTTCAACATCACACTACTGGTCATTATGGAACGTTTGGAAGACCGCGGTAGCCCGGTTGGAAGAGTACCAATTTAGCAACCGAAGAGCTGCAAGTTGGAAACTCGATCCAACCGAAAACAGCTGTATGCGTGCGGTCTGGTGCCGGTTAAATCTGTCGTGGCTTCAAATATTCTCACGTTGACGTGATGTATAAATCTCTGAATCGTGATGTATAAAAGTCTGAAGAATGGAGTGCAAGCTCAGGTGTTGACCTCGCCTTCCGACCGTGTGAAATAACGAGGTGTTGTCCTCGGGTCTTCCCTTTCGGGATGAATTTCGGAATGTCGTCATTATTCCGTTGTGTTGCACTATTGCAATGTTAATTTACTTACCCACGTCAATAGCAATACTCATATCTACTTATAATTATTGGGTTGCGGTTCCCCGGTTGGAAGAATAACGGATTAGCAACTAGAGGTTTGCGAGTTCGAATCCAATCAAAGACCATACTGTAAAAATGGTGATGGTGCACGTTAAATCTGTCATGGTTTCAAATGTCATGGAAGATTGAAGAGTGGGGTGCCGGGTCAGTGGACTTCGTGGTTAAAAATTATGTTATGTTGTCCAGTGATCTTTCCCTTCGACCTTGATGCCAAACCTTTGCCAATAGCCCGCTGTATTGCTCCAGTGCGACGTTAATTAAATACCTCCCCACCTGATGTATTCCATTACTTGATGTTTGGGTTGTGTGGCGCAGCATGGCCAAATATCGCTCTTGCGTCATTAAAGACAAACAAACTAGCGATTTTTATGCACTCCATCTTGCTTTAAACATTTTAATTGAAAAGGATAGCTATCTATCTATATAAAATATTATGTGCGTGTGTTTCTCTGTATATAAAAGTAAATTGAGAAAGGCTCGCTTTTTCCCCTCTGTTCTCAGACGGTTTACCGAGAAAGTACAAAGTACAGATCGTAAAGTTTGGAGATTAACACGGTTTACGTAAAATTGTACAGGGAACAAGATGCAGAAGATTTTTTACTCATGCAGCTATTAGTTTAGGGTGCATTAAGTGTTAAAGTAAGTAAAAAAAAAAGTGAAATCTCTTGCGAAAGAAGTATTGGTTTGCGGGGGTCGGCGACCGTAAGCGAGCAGTAAAAGGAGTGTTGGTTTGCGAATCAAACCAAATGGGATTGCATAGCAATCCCGTGGGGTTGGCGAGCGTAAGCGAACAGGGGGCGGAGCCCCCTAGTTCTCTATACAAATCTACACCATTTGACCAATCCACACCAAATTTGATACACCTAGCCTATGTTTTACGCTGTGTTTTAAGGTATATTTCTTTCCTGGTATCAGACCAATCTTAAGCCATGAAAATTGGCACACTGTTAGTTCTAAAAAGTGCCCATTGGAGTCCCAATTTTATAATCTAAAGTTCGTTTTCTTGCAATAATGGGACATGAACAAGGAAACACATTCTACGGGGTTTGTGTATTTGAGTTAACACAGGGAAATGTCGCGGTCATATTTGAAACCCGAGAATCACCAGGTTATTCAGCTAGTTTATATATAAAACATCGAGTTTCATGGAAATCCAAATCACAGCCCACGGATTTACATTTGTTTTAGACATAACGAAATTAGTGTCTTAATGGTTGCGTTTGAACTTAGTTTAACAAATACCCCAAAATATCAAATCCATTCAATTAAAGTTATGTTTGACATTCTGTGTCGCAAAACAACCATTGTGTTTGGCACTGTTTGGGCAGGAAACAAAGCGTTTTTGGAAAATGTCCATATAAAACAATGTCGCACTTGGGGGAAAAAAACTAAACGCCCGCTTAGTAGACAAGGCTTGACGGACTTGCGTCATTAGACAACGACCGGAAACGTTCCGACAGTTTCTTTCTTTTTCTCAATATCCTCCGGCAGTTTCATTTCGGACATAGATTCGCTTGTTTCGGACAACATGACAGGAAGTCCCCCTTTACCCTATCCCTTCGTTGCCGGCCGAATTAATATTTCTTTATCGGTGCCGGCATTGTAAGCTTTTGATTAAGAATCGGCGGAAGACGGCAGCGAATTTCGTGACCCGTGTACTAATGCCGCTTGTCAAGTAGATGGGATTATTTACCCTCGTTTGTATGTGCTTGTTCCCGGTGTTAGGGACGTAGGCGCGATTAAGAAGTTTGCAAATGAACTTTCCGAGTTTCTTAAATACGGTTAGGATGTTTCGCACGGGCTTTAAGACCCGGTGCACACATCCGCAGTGGCGGATTAAGCCGTAAGCGGAGTAAGCGGCCGTGTAGGGCCCAGGAATTCCAAAGGGGCCCCGAAGTCTTAAAATGTATTTTCATTAGGGTTCGAGGAAAGTTATGACAGCGTCTTTACAGTGTGCGTCTTTAAAAACAGTGAACAGAGTTCATAACACAAGGTGATCAGCAAAAGCAGATGCTATATTAGCTATAAAACTTGGTTTCACCCATACAAAAGAGGCTTTAACTAAAATTTGTAATTCAGAAGAAAAAAATTTTACCACTGTGGAGACGACTTTACTTCTGAAGAAAATGGACAAATATGAAACCGCCTGTTAACAGTTATATGGAATACTATATTATAAGTAATAAATGCTACTAGTAAATCACTGTAATCAATGGAATGCGAACTATTGAAAGGATTCATCCTACTGAAGTCATTAGAAAATTTTATCATTAATTTCAAAGAAGTTGAAAAAGAGGCATGTGATTTATCAGGGCTGTTATTTATTGTGGAAGATGGACATACTCGCAGACAAGAAAAGATAAACACGTTTTTTGATGAAAACAAAGAAGTCGGACAGGAGTTCACAATAAGAGAAAATTTCACAGTCAATTCATTTTATGTCATATAATTGCCGAATTTGCAAAAAATAAACCTAGACGGAAATTTATGTAAAAATGTTTTTTTTTTTAATTAAATTTATTTAATATGTTATGCTATGAAATTTGTTATTACATTTCTTTTATTATTAACTTAATGAGTTTTCTTGAAACATTTTTCTTCTGTTTTAAGTTTGAGGGCCCCAAAAGTTTTACCGCTTGGGACCCTCACTTGACTTGATCCGCCACTGCACATCCGATTTTTCAACGTGCGGCGCCGCTGCGGCACCGAAGCCCAACTATGCACACATAACCGTAAAATGACGCAAGTACTCATTTCGTACCATTTGCGATAAATATTCTATCGAAGAAAACGTGTTTATTTCGCTTACTTGGTGTAAAAAAAGTTTATTTTGAAACACAAAATAGACGCTTTACTGGATAGAACAATTCATTAATTATTTTTTATATTCCATTAATTTATGAAAACAAGGTACTTCAGACCGGAGAAGCATGTGCGGCGAGCTGCGGCGCCGTGGAGAACTGCGGTACAAATTGCACGTAAGTTTGACTTGCGTCGCCGCAGCGGCACCGAAGGCATGTGTGCAGTTCTCCATTGGATCCAATGTAGCTCAGACCGCACTTGTGTTGCGGCAGCAGTGCTGCACGTTGAAAACCGGATGTGTGCACCGGGCCTTAGGATGTTCCGCACGGGCTTTAAGGCCCAGTGTACACATCAACGTGCAGCACCGCTACCGCAACGCAAGTGCGGTCTGAGCTACATTGGATCCAATGTAGGATCCAATCTGAAGAACAGGTTTTGCAATTTGATGCTTTGTTCAAATGGCGATAACTCAACAATAAATTGAGATCTATTTACGATTATTTTGTATCTTTATAATGTATAATACAGAGGATATTTTGTCCTTCAATCAGTTACCAGGGTGTAAATAAATCATGATTTTTTCAAAAAAATCAATTAATCGGATTTTTTTTTTATTGAAATCGGATTATTTTGATTTAAATCAGATTTTTTTATTTAAATTTCTGCACGCCCTATACACTGTTTATATAATATATATAAATTTGTTAAATAAAAAATTGACTTTGTGACATGACATGTAAACCAATATTTATTTTAAGTAAACAATCAGAATTTATGACATGGTAAATCAATATTTACTTTACATTTGTTTAACTTTAAAACACAATTTGACATCCTACATAGTTTTTCTTGAGAAAATTACATCATCATGTCGACAAATTTATCAGTAAGTGTATGTGACAGACCTAAACTATAGTCTGAGAAGTAGAATAGAGGGCAGAAATAAACAGACAATAGTAAATTCTGATAAAACTGCCAAGCAGCAATAATAAATGTATTTTCACTTAGTTTTAATTCATATTGGATCTTTCTTTTTGCTGCTGACATTTTAATGGCTGTGTGTGAAAATGTATATTTCTGCTCTTTAATCTCCATTGCACACCACAAGACTAAGCTAACACAGGGGTTCCCAAACTTATCCACGTGGTGGCACCCTTAAGAGAATTATAATTTTCTCACGACACCCCCTCGCCGTCATGTAATATTTATCTGTGGTATATTATTACATCTATATACATATTTCATATTTGTACCACTTGGAAAAAGAAATTAGAGAAGTAAGAACATAAACATAATTATTACAACTAGTATTTAAAATTCACACACAAACACTTTCATTTTACTTAATAAGAAAACATAGGTTGGTGAAAATATAAATAAAACATGTAAAATTACCTTCATCATGCTCTTGGTTGGGGAGTGAACCGATTTTTGATGAGTGACCTTAACCCTTTTTTTTTCTGTTGCTTAGATTAGATGTTATGGGCGCTTCGCAGCACCTTTCATCTCTCCACGTGGCACCCCAGGGTGCTGCGGCACACACTTCGGGAACCCCTGAGCTAACTGACAAATGCCTGAAAAACTTTACTTCCCACTTGTGTTGTTTTTAGCTAATAAAAGCAGTCACCCCTTTAGTTTATAATTTTGAATCAAACTGTTGTATACTTCCTTTAAGTGTTTATATTATGAGTGATGTTTATCAGGAATGTTTATACATTACTCTTCCTGGCATTTAGATTTATGTCATGTGTGTTTACATTACTGTTTAAAGTATATAGTATATTCTAATAAGTTACAACTGGCTGTTGCAGTCTTTTATAATATGCAGTAATTGACTCAGTTCTCCCTGAGCTTGGTGTAGCCATTACTGCTGAAATCACCATGAGTGCAGAAAAATTAAAGCATTTGACAACTTCTGTGAATTTTCTATGGTGTATTTACTTAGTTATAAAAATGCAAGATTAGTTTTGATTTAAATCAGTGATTTAAAAAAAAAATCATTTTATTAAAATCATGATTTTAATCGTTGATTTAAATCTTGACACCCTGAGAGTTACTAGCTAAGAAATAAATTTTTAGTTGATTTCTAAATGTATAGTTCTTGAAAAATTCATTAATTTGCTTAGTCTGATTTTTTCACGTTGAATTTATTTTAAGCATAAACCAATGGGATCTATTGAAAAATACTAGATTTTAAAGTCAAAATTAGAAAAAAAATCTTCTGTAATCTAAAAATCATACACCTTAAAGGCTCTGTTCCCCATAAGATTTAAAATTCACCAGGCTCTGATTTTTAAAACCCAATACCTACTCAAGCAAAATACGTACAGAAACATGGTGCAGAGTTGCGAAGCCCACACCTTGAAATCGTGACGGGCACTTATTTATTCATTCATTGTAATGAACCCACTTCGGCTGTCCATCTCGCTTGCTGGCGTTGTTGACAAGTTGGAGATAAAGCCATCAGAGTTGTAGATCTAGTGTGTGCTTCTCTACTGTCTTTTTTTTTTCAATCTCTTAGTTCATAAGTTCAACATCCAGTCACGAGAGGTGGCGACGCAATGAAATATGGAAATTAACGTCAATATGACCTTTAAACTGAGGACGGACACATCAGCTGCTAGTTGTTATTCATGAGATAATTCTTAGACATTTTCTGGTTATAAACAGTTTTGTGGCAGACTTTTGTACCGTGAGTACACTACCTTACCATAATAGACCGGACGCCAGCGGACGTGCATAAAATCCGACGACTTGTTATGGGGTGTTTTTCGTGGTATGGCCTGGGACCTTTGCATGCGGTTATAGTCAATTGAACGCCTACGCTTACATGAACATTTTGGACATCAGGTTCTTCCTACGCTCTGGCAATTTTATGGAATAGACGAATGTTACTTCCAGGACGAGAACGCACTGTGTCATGTAGTAGCCTCTACCAAGCAGTGGTATCAAGATATGGATATAAAACGTCTTCCCTGGCCTACTCAGAGTCCCAACCTAAACCCCATAGAACATTTGTGAGACGCGAATTAGAGCGACGCTTACGGACTTGGGAACCACGTTCGAAATCTACAGCTGAGTTATCGACATTCTTGCAGCAGGAATGGACACTAATACCCGTAGCTGTGTATCAAAACCTTGTTGAAAGTATGCCTAGAAGGGTTGCTAGTGTCATTTCAGCTCGTGGGGGACCATCCCCCTATTAAAGGAATTATTATTTCCCTTGTACCATCCTATCTTGCTGTTCGGTCCATTATTGTAGGGTAGTGTACAATGGATGCTTCCTCTGTAGCATATAGCGTTTCTCTTAGCTATACAGCACTTGAGACCAAAAGCTGAGTGTAGTTTTAAATCAAACTACTGAAACAATCGAGCAGCTTTCACCTGTACGCAGAGTTGTAGACGGCGCCGGTTCGAATCCACCCTGGGTGCATCTGTCTTCCGTGAACTACAACTTCATGAGTGTATATCTATTAACTCTAGGACCCTGTTATATAGCATGTAAATATAATCTTGCAACGCGCTCATGAAGAAGTAGAAGCCTGCGCATGCGATGCATCATTTCTTGCGTATGTGTTCCAGAATGCGCGCTCATAGATATCGACTGCGCACTTGTACATATCGTCAACCAGATCGTACCTATTTAATGTGTTATTTTTCTAAGCGGCTTCGCTCTTATTGAGAACTCCACTCCGTACACAACAGGTCCTATAAGTTTTTAGTTTTTGCTAGTTAAAAAGAAATTTTAAAGAAATTGGCAGTTTCAGGACATTGGACGAAATAGCAGAAAACGTTGAGCTGATGCTTTGTTATATGATCAAAAGTTAGGAAACCTCCTTTAAATACACTACCCTACAATAATAGACCGGACAGCAAGATGTGATAGTATAATGGAAATAATACATGCTTTTACAGGGGGATGGTCCCACACGTGCTGCAATGACACTAGCGACCCTTCTATGCATACTTTCAACAAGGTTTTGATACACAGCTACGGGTATTTGTGTCCATTCCTGCTGCACGAATTTCGCCAGCTCAGCTGTAGATGTCGGACGTAGTTCCCTGGTGCGTAAGCGTCGCTCTAACTCGTCCCACAAATAATCTATGGGGATTAGGTCGGGACTCTGAGCAGGCCAGGGAAGACGTTTTACATCCATAGATATGTCGATACCCCTGCCTGACAGCGGCTGCAACATGACACGAATCGTTGTTTTCCTGGAAGTAACATTCGTCCATTCCATAAAATTGCCTGACCGTAGGAAGAACCTGATTGTTCAAAATGTTCATTCAGGCGTCGGCGTACCAGGAACAACGTGCAAAGCTCCCAGGCCATACCACGAAAACCACCCCCAAACAAGTCGTCGGATTTTATGCTAATCCGCTGGAGTCCGGTCCATTATTGTAGGGTAGTGTACATCTAGTATTTATTGAATAATACCCGCTCTATGGGGCACATCTATATGTGTGCTCAAGCCACACGAACACTAAGTACTCAAGCGATCTTTTTTCTTCCTACGGGATTTGCTGTCTTTAGTAAGCACGGTAATCGCAATCCCGGGATACCCAAGCAATTTTTTTTGATTTTATCACTATTCCATTCCTTAATCACTGGGTCCGTAGTGGCTGGGTTCGTATGCCCACTGTGCTAGCAACATACGATACCTGTCAGGTGCATTGCTCCCTGGGTGTATTTCTCTCTTCTATGTCAATAAAATTTCCATCGTGTATGTCTGTCTATTACTTGATATTGTATGCCTTGCGTCTGGTACAGCACGGCCATACATGTCCCTTGCACGATAAAACCACCCAAAAAACCAACCAACCTCAATCCCTCTTTTTTTCGTGAAGTGATAAGAGCAACGGATTAACAATAGGGCTGCGAGTTCGAACCTCGATCCCACTAACGACCGTCGTGTACGCGAGGACTGGTGCACGTTACATCTGTCATGACCTCAAATGTCGTCACGTTGGCGTGGTGTGGAAAATTGGAGTGCCTGCTCTGATATTGTCCTTCATCGTGGCCGTTGTTCAAAATGACGAGGTGTTGTCCTCGGGTTTTTCCATTCGGAATAGATCCCGGACCATCGACAATAGCACATTTTATTGCTTGAGTGCGACGTTAATTCCTACCTACATACCCACCTTTTCCCCAACATTTTCCACTTGGCGTTGTCTTGCGTCGACAGGTTAATAAGAATTACACGTCGAGGCATACTTTCCACAAGTTCTCTGCAAGTATGGGCAGGAATAGCTCGCCATGCCTCTTGCAAGGCTGTGAGTAGATTGTTGTGAAGATGGGCGTGCGTGGCGGTGTCGTACTCGTCTCTTCAGTTCGCAACAGGCCAGTCAAGTAAATTCAACTTATTGTCAGGAAACCTGTCCTGCACACGTTTTGCAGTATGACATGGAGCTCTATTCTGCTGGAAGAAACAACCATCATCGCCGTAGTATTTCCATAGTGTAGACAAGGCCGAATGATCCAGAACGTCGAGGTACACGTCAGCGCTCATGGTACCATGTACTTAAAGCAATAGGCAGAGTCCTAATAAGGAAAACAACCCCACGCTAAGATGAATCCTCCTCCGAATTTCTGCAGTGTTCCAACTACTTTTGTTCATATAATAAATCGTAATAATAACAACTGTGCTCTGTGGAGAATCGAGTTTTCCACTTACAGAAGTCCGTTCCGGGAATTCAAAAACACTTTTGATTTTTTTTTGTTTCATGACGTCACGCTTGCCCTTCCCTTGGTTGAAATTTGTTGATAAGGTTGAAGGCACAGGGGTCAGAAAAATGAATTTTGAAAAGTCGTGCGAGACGTTGAAAGATTAAACAGGCCAGTGTGAAAAATAAATAGAAACGGACCGCCGCCTTGGAAATGATAATAATAGTAGATCCAAACATCGTGCTCAGAAAAAAGCTTTATCATTGATTTTCAAAAATTTAATTACAAATACGAAGTTTTGAAGTTGAAGGAAAGGAGAAAAAAATTGGATTTTATAAGCAGATTACTGATTTGAAAAAGTAAAGATATGATTTTATCTTTTTTATATATATTTTCGAATTGAATATTCTGTTTATAAATTTTTTTTTTCCCCATAGAATTCGGTTCTTTTGTTGGGTTGCGTATAGTACACATACATCGTACATATATAATTTGAACATCAATTCGTACCTTTGGTGTTGTTGATGTTATCTTTTCCTATGCCTTTGAATTGTTTCGAAAATCTAAATGAATGAACCAGTCTTCAATTTTTATACTTCTCTTGTTATAGGCGATACAATATTCCAATTTGGTTTTGTTTCTGGTTTTCTTGGTTGAACACGTTTTGGAATGCTTTTTCTACTTGTCCAAGAAAGAGCAGTGTTCATTAAATATTGCTTTCAAAATCTTCTATGTTCAAAGGTTTGGCGACTTAAGTTATCCGAACACATTAAAAATGTCATTTTTGACCAAAAATTCAAAAAAAATTTTATGATCTTATTTGATAGTATTTATTGGATTTTCAGAAATTTATTTGATTTTTTTTCTAATTTAATTAATTACAGAGATATTAAGATTTTAATCAAGGCGGGGAAACCGGAAGTAGGTATGAAAAACACCGAAAGTGGCCTTTAAAAGACCACAAAATTTAAAATTAAAATTTAAAACTTACTTTTTTTGTTTGCAAATATAATTTTAGAAAGGTTTCTTAAATTTTTAAACGGTTTCTCTTTTGGAAATAGTATAAACATTTTGAAAGAGAAGTGAAGAACAAAATTGTTTACATAAACTAGTTAACCGCAAGAGAGAGCAAACCATACACTTAAAACTATTTTTTACTCTAAATTAATTTTTATGCATTATTTTCTCACTTCAAATGTTATAACTCAAAAGTTATGGATGGATTCTCGTAAACATTTGAGAACTTGTTCTTTATAATGTTGTCTAGTGAATGAATTAGAATTATGCTGAATTGAAAAGTTTTTAAATAGGGCCATATTTAAGAAATAGAACTGTAAAACTATCAAAAATCTTGTATTCATTTTCGATAGCTTGTAAAATTTTTGTTTATTAAAATATCCTTTTTATTTTAGTACATTCCGTAGAAAAATGCATGTAGTTTATTTTGGTAGCATCATTTTTCAAATTGGTTGAAGATATTTTCATTTAGCACATTTGAAGATTTTGACAGATTTCTTTAAAATTTCATACATAATTATCATTTTTACAAAATTATTAATATGTATTTTAAATATTTATAGCCTAATTCTATTGTTTAATAACACAAAACATAACAATATCATTAAAATGTTTCGATACCACATTAAAAAAAAAAAGGTCTTGAAAGTGTCCGGATACCTTTATGAACTTTTAAAAATTCGACTAAGGTCAAAGAAGGTCACTTTTTCTCTTTAATAGCGGACTGAGAAAATACTTTTCCGACTTCATAAAGAAAATTTTCCAATGGTGCCAATTTCGATGTTTTGGTACCTAGCCTGTGTAACCCCAAAGAAAAGCATCTGAATCTGGTTACTAGATTGTCGTGAAAACTTTATATAAATAAGAATTGAATGTTTGTTTGTATACATTGAATATTTTCGAACCATTTCGAGTGTTTTACGTTAAACCCACATTCCTTCACATTCTGTTTTACCGTGACTGGTTGCAAAAAATGACCACTGGGCTTTTAGTTGAAAGTCCTTTTCATGCAGACACAGATTAACGAAGTTGTATTTATTTTTATGTTGCCCAGAGAGAGAACATCAGTCACTGAAGTAGTGAATGTTTGCTATGTGGGTAGTTCTTTCAGAAAGGTAGTTACAGTTTTTTGGATCTCATACACCATACTCGCGTCATGTTTAAGGTCATCAGATTTGATACAAAGAGATAAATTCAGTTTTTTATTGCTTGCATCATTGCAGTGAATGAATAATTACAGGATGAATAGTGCATGAATCTGAGGTCCAGTGGTAACCTTGCGCCTCTTTTTGTATTGTGAAAGCATAATTTTCACTAAAATCCAGAGATAACAGCTGTATTTAAGGAAACTGTTTCCTTTAAACTTTTAATAAATGAATCTTGTGATTTAGCAATGTATGAATGAGGTATTGACCTGTTCAGTTTTTCTACTAAGTTATCACTTACCTCATCAACTGAGCTCGAGCACCCTATTATTTCAGTTCGATCAGTCAAAACCCACTGATTGTACTCGACAGGGTCTTCATCATCATAGTTCTCAAATTTTGACTGTAAAAACTGGACAAGGCTATATTTTGATGGACACTTGTCGCAATGCCTTAGCATACATTCTCTTACTGTTCCTTCACAAACAATATACGAAAAAGGTCTTTGTAGTCCTCTTCAATACCTGCTCAGTGAATCAATAAAATCACATTTTGATGTACTGTGCAAACATACACTAAGTGTGTGCTAGTGGCACCAGCCAAAACTCACCATATCAGGTACTAATCAAAATTGAAGACACATCTTTTTTGTCACAGCTTGAGTGTATTTATTGTTTATAATATTTCTTGAAATAAGTTACTGTGTTAGTGAGTTGACTAGTTTAGAACTAGTTTTTAAAACTAAATTTAAGTTGTAGTGTATTTTTATTTACTTTAATTAGACCTAATTGTTGAAAATAAAGAAATTAATTATCTTATTTCTAAATAATCTCAAGATATAATTGTGGATAACCTATTTTAAAACATTTTTTTGTACACACACAGGCCTGATTAACAATATTAATTATACTATATTACTTTAATAATTTTAAATTTGTGTTAGCTTAGTCTAATTTTATTTGCAATTGGTTTATATGTGACATTTGTAGTTAAAATTTTACTAAAATTGTAACTTTAATTGAAAGTTCTTAAGAAAATTAGTGAGTCAAGTGATTTCTATCTTAAAGTGAGAAAAAATAATAAAGGAGTGAAAAAACCATTCATTTTATTTTTCCATGTAGTAGAGCATATCTTTTAGAACAAGAATACAAAATTTTTTTTTTGATTGTCCTTAACCCTTTTGAAGATATTCTACTTAGCGTAGAACTCGCCATTTTATTTTTAAAATCTTTAAATAGAACTTTGGAATTTTTTTCTGACTATGTATAAGATACTTGCAGGTATAATTTATTTTTTTCTGGACTTTTTACATATTGATGTAAACTCTTAAAAAATTTCATCATCATTGGTTGATAAACAAGGGAGATATAATTTATTTTCTATAAAAAACAAATTTGGTTTCCTCCGTCTGATCGATAAAAACCGGAAAATTCCAAAAACTTTAACAGGCTATAAAACATAAGCCATTTGAGATAGAGCAAAAAAAAATTATACGTGTTCTTAAATCCATAAAAGGAACAAACATGCCAAGTTTCATCAAAATCTGAGACCATGGGTGTCGGACCCTGGTTGAACTGACGTGGAATGACCCATACTTCATTTATTTCGAGTCTTATTTTTGTTCTTTGCTAAATACAAACGATTTCCGAATATTTGTAGCAGACGATATTTTTCAACTAACGGGAACGAAACGGAAACTCGTGTTGCTTGATCATGTGTGCAGTGATATTTTATATTTCTTTCGCTCGGAATTGATTTCGCCTTTCTAAATTTTGTGCTCTTTTTAGTTGTAAGTTGTGGCAACTGTGCGAGATTAAGAATCACGAATTAATGTCTTTCGAACAACTTTTTACCCGACAACTTTTATTTTGTTTAATTTCCCTGTTTTCTGTCTTAAATATTATAATATTAAAATATTCATTATTTTAATAAATTGAATTTACTTTCTGTCGGACGAAACACCACCTCAAAGTATTCGATTTAAAGTAGCAGGTAAGTCATAATAATTTTAAAGCGTAATATTTCCGGTATTGAAATAATGTTAAGAGATTTCGAACTCTTCTAAATCTTAAAAGATTTAAAGGATTAGAAGGTTATTTTTCATAATATGACAAGGTTATGGGTGGATTACTTTACGAGTTGAAGGCTATGATATTTAAGCAACTTATTATATTTGTTAAAATTTTATGGATGCAAATTATTTTCATTAAAAACAACTATGTCATATTGATTTACTATTTTTTTGTTGGTATTAGGTTACCTTTGTAGGTCTGTACCGAAGACATTCAATTTTAAAACAAGTTCTTTTATTAGTAGACGTGCCACAAAATGTAATTTTCATGAAAAAATATATTCGCTTTAAAAAACTTAAGGAAGAATATCTTATCAAATTAATTCCGTTATCCTACCCTTAAAGATGGCGAAAAACGACAATGTACATGCCTAATGCAAGAGTGCCCAAACAAAAATTATTATTTTGTTCACTATGTATCTTGAGAGCACTCACCGTAGATTCGTTAGTTTTATGAATCGAGTGGAGCATGAAAACAACTTTAGAAAAGAAATTTCAAATCCCCTTCTAAATCGTCTAATCGTTCCTTTCTAAATCGCCTAGTGTTAACCTAAGTGTTACCTTTGCTCATTTTTGTAGCTTTATCTTATAGCAGGGGTTCGAAGAATTGATGGATATAGTAGAATTTGTTCAAAGCATGCTGTACAAATTAAGATGTCAAAAAGGTGTTAAAATAATATTTTATTCTTCGACAGTTGATTGTTATATTCTGATAATTTTTCAATCACTAGAATTAACTTATTCAATCCAAGTGAAGTCAGGTATTTCTGCTAGTTAAAAAAAATATTTTTAGTTTTTAAAAATTTAAATTTCTTGGTGAGATATTAACTTTGTCTGTTCATTTCTTAATTAGCACATTTTATTATTTAACTGATTGATTTTGTATCTGAGCAACTGAAATAGGGCTTAAGATGAAACTGTTGTGCTATTTAAAAAAAAGTATGCTTCTAATTCAAAAGTGGGCTTTACGAACAGGTCATTGGATTGCATTTGTTGTCCATATCAGTCATTCGCTTTGCAATCTCCTTTGTTTTTTCCTTTCTATTTTAGTTGAAGGTTTGCTGCTTAATATCCACTCTTGAAGTTAATGACTTTTGAAAAGCGCACGTGTTCCCTTTAATTTAAATTTTTTAACGCCAAAAAAAAAACCTGCAAAGTAAATAAAATTGAAATTAAGCATATAATTAAATCGTTACTCGATTTTAATTAAGGGGAGACAAAAAAAGATAGCAATAAAATTTGCACAACATATGCCACAAAAAGGAGAAAACGATTTTAAATATCTTCAGTTGCAGATTAACTATTCCGTCCGTTTGCTATTGGAATAAATTTGTATAACTTACATGTAGTAATGGTTAGGTTTTTGTTGATATGTCCAACCCTGAGTACCTTTTAAACACCATTAGACAAATTAACTCTGCTCGAATTCCATTCTCGAAATAAAAATGATCCATTTCATTTTTGTAAAAATAGCCCTCTGGCCTTAAAAGTATGTAATGGGAACGTTCGATTTGACCTCTGAGTTGAGGTATGGTCACTATTTCGAATATTGCTTGTCTCACGTAGGTTGATAGGTTCTAAAAGGTGTTCAATTTTAATGAGCATAATTTGTGATTATCTTTGAAGCACATTTGCATTTCTGAAAAATCTAATTTCTGTTTAATTTATATTTCGCAACCGCTAATAGCTGAAAAAGTATGTCTCCCATCCAGTTCGTTTCGAATCTGCTCTAAATTGTTTCGAAGAAACTTACTATAAATATTTATAAATATTAATAAACATCTTAATAAAAATTCAAATGAGATGGTATAGGGTTTTTTGTGATTAATAAAGGCCACGTTAATGCTGCACGCCAATACCAGAATAGATTGGCGAAAGCCTAGCTAACAAATTTGGAATTTCATCATGAGTCAGAGGCTTATTAGATTGTATTTTTCTTTTATTGGGGCGTGAAGGCTATGCAGAACTATCGTCTCTACAACTCATATTACAAGATTTTTAAAATAACTAATAAAGCTATAAATTCAAAACCACATAATTTTAACAACTAGCTTCTAACCTTACCACCTAACATACACTACCCTACAATAATGAACCGGACAGAAAGATGTGATGGTATAAGGGAAATAATACATGCTTTAATAGGGGGATGGTCCCCCACGTGCTGCAATGACACTAGCAACCTTTCTGGGCATACTTTCAACATGGTTTTGATACACAGCTATGGGCATTTGTGTCCATTCCTGTTGCAAGAATGTCGCCTGCTCGGCTGTCGATTTCGGACGTGGTTCCCTGGTATGCAGGGCTGTAGTGGAGGGTATACGGCGGTATGCGCCGTATACCCTCTGGTTTTTTCAGCAAATTCCGTATACCCTCTGCTTTTTATGAAAAACTACGAACATCGCTTTTCCTAGAAAATATCGCGCGAAATATCACGTGGAACGCAGATAGCTGTAGAAACAAAATAATTCAAGAAGAAAAGAATTATATTTCAAGATATCACCTTGGTACATAATTCCAAATCGTACCTATTAATCAAAAGCAATTCATTCAAAGTACTGTCGATAGAATGAAATTCAGACTTTGTTCTGATGTTAATGAAGAAAATTGTCAACTTTTGAAGGATATATCCAAGATTGATCCAGAAAAAAAAAATACAGGGGATATTGGCCATGTAGAAAAGGAGGTAAAAAGGATCTGTTGACGTTTTGGTACAGATGAAATGTGCACTATTCAGGGTTGAAGGGACCCATGAAAAGGCCCAAGGTGTTCCAGAAAAATTAAAGCCTCTTTTAAGAACAATTGAAATATATATTACCATGTTTAACGGCCGTTTACGAGAGCGGGTTTAGTTTAATGAATACCTACCCGGTCCTTGGAAAGGTATACCATGGGGCCCCTGCCTATACTAGTGCAGAGGCCCCTATGGTATACCCTCTGATTTATTTACGACTACAGCACTGCTGGTATGTAAGCGTCACTGTAACTCGTCCCACAAATATTCTATGGGGATTAGGTCGGGACTATGAGCAGGCCAGAGAAGACGTTTTACATCCATATCTTGATACCATTGCTTGACAAGCGGCTGCAACATGACATGGAGCGTTGTCGTCCTGGAAGTAACAATTGTCCATTCCATAAAATTGCCAGAGCGTAGGAAGAACCTGACTGTCCAAAATGTTCACGTAGGCGTCGGCGTTCAATTTACCTGGAAAAACATGCATGCATGCCAGGCCATACCACGAAAAACACCCCCAAACAAGTAGTTGGATTTTATGCAAATCCCATGGCGTCCAGTCCATTATTGTAGGGTTGTGTAGAATGCCAATTGAAGCGGAAAATAATTGTCGAGTCTCGGCTCTTCCCACGGGTATTCATGACTGGCTACTGAGACATCCCATCACAGATCAATGGCTCTTTAGTGTTGACGACACATCACGCGCTGCCGAGAGATCGGCAGCAAAAGTGGAAAGGTAATCACGGGGTTTATGGATCCGAAGTACTCTAGCGATCTTTTCTTTTTCTATGGGGTTTACTGACTTTTGGTTGTCCAGGACACGGGGGACCCTGTCCCGGGCACCCAATCGATCTTTTTTGCTTTCATCCTACTACTCTGTCCCACAAATCCATCTTTCTTCCCTTTTACGTTTTTGCTTGTTTTGTGTTTGAACAGATTCTTGTTTCATTTTAGCTTATGCAGTTTTTTGTTTCCTTTTGTGAACATGACTGCAATTCAGAACACTTAAGGCCCTACATGTTAACTCCCCTTTTTTTTTCAACCTACATGCAAAAATTCGAACGATCCATCAATTGGCGTTCGCATGGTTGAGCAATAAACACCCTGGGAACTTTTATTTTTGTAGGGGTGTAAGTTCTAAATTTCTCTCGACTTTCAATGGAAATATGAATTTCTTAAGATTACAGAATGAGCAATATGAGTGGTTTT
Source organism: Metellina segmentata (assembly GCA_947359465.1). Lineage (NCBI taxonomy): Eukaryota > Metazoa > Arthropoda > Arachnida > Araneae > Tetragnathidae > Metellina > Metellina segmentata. The sequence continues at coordinate 98,047,884 of OX375882.1, forward strand.
TTATTTGTTAGAAGAGTTATTACTACCACGAATGATGTTAATGACTCAAATGATGAATTACTACATCATCATGTCTGCTTATGGCCAACGGGGTAAACTGATTTACATAAATAAACAATTAATTATTTTCTTAACGAAGCTAATTTTTGATTTTTTTTAAAGATTAATGGATTTTTCAACTTAAAAATATGCATAGAATTTTAAATTCCCTTTCAAAAGTTTGAAAGATGATGGCTTATCGTATTTAATCGTTGAAATCTGTTAGGGTACATTTTACTTTTAATTCCTTGTGCGTAATGGATATACCCACAAGGGAAGTTTTACAAACTCAAAACAGAAATTAGCGCAACCATATTTTCATATTTCCCTTCAGCCACGCTCATCAAAGTGTTGGAAGATGTTAATTTTGTTCTGTTTTCAATAAAAATAAAGAAAATAATTTAATTTTGTTTATTTATTTTGAAGTTTAGATATTCCTTCCCGCATGACTAATACGAGGATTCCTTTGCATATGCTAGTGGTGAGTGGCGCCGGTACTTCTGGCGTGCAAAACAAAACAGCGCGAAATACTTGAGTCTACAAGTCAGTGTTGCACGTGTCGACGGGCATGTAGTAGGGATGCGACATCGACAGCAAAACATCGATGTTTTGAAACATCGATGCTCAAAATTAAAACATCGATGTTGTTAATACATCGTTCCAAAAACATCGATGTTTTTAAAATTCAGTGTATTTAAACTCCCCCCCCCATTTCTTATAACTGGTTTAGCAACTAAGGATGCAACATCGACAGCAAAACATCGATGTTGATAATGCATCGCCCCCAAACTATCGATGTTTTTAAAATTCAGTGAATTCAAACTTTTTTCCTCATTTCTTAAAACTGGTTTAGCACCTAGTGATGTGACATCGACAGAAATACATCGATGTTCAAAATTAAAACATTGATGTTGATAGTGCATCGCACCCAAACTGTCGATGTTTTTAAAATTCAGTGCATTTAAACTTGTTTCCCTATTTCTTATAACTGGTTTAGCAACTAGTGATGTGACATCGGCTCCAATGCATCGATGTTTTTTTATAAAACATCCACATCGATGACGCATTCCTACTTTTCAGACCCTTCACCCTTGGCCACTTTGGTCTAAAAGTATGTCCAATTTGCTGATTATGAAACTTATGCTACTTGGTTATTTTTAAAATTTTTATAACGGTACTTTTTACATTTAAAAATAAAACATTGACAACTTAAAAACATCGAAAAGTATAAACATCGATGTTACAAAAACATCGACACCAATACATCGATGTTAAAAACATCGATGTTTTGTAAACATCGACATCGATGTCGCATATCTAGCATGTAGCATCGTGTGTTTCGCTTCTTGTATGTTGTATTGTGTTATTATTCATGTGTGCCGTTATGTGATGTTTAATAAATGTGTCATACCAAAGAAAGTACCATCGTTTTTACGAACCGACAAGCAATTTTACAATATAAAATATTATATCTTGTCGTTTTGGGCACCACAAGCAAAACAATAGAGTTGGACTAAGCTGATTACTTTTTTAAGTCATTTATTTCACTTAAAAGGTTTCAATTAACAAGTTGAAAAGTAACTACAAAATTACTTACATTGAACAGTCACTGAACGAATGTTGATGAACTCTTGGAATGTTGATCGGGTGTTTTCCAATGACACTTGCAACACTCGTAGAGATGTCAACTCCATACGTGTGAGTCCCCTCTTTGGATCTTGGAACCGTTAGAAAGTGATGTGTGAGACCTCCAGGTGACTCTCCGACAGATTTACTGCCTTTCTGGACTGAGTTATTTCAGAAGTAACGCACGTGGTCTTTTTTCTTGGGGAGGGGGTAGTCTGCTCACCTGTCGTGGCAGGCCCACGATGATCTGGGTGTCAAAAACATCTTTTTTTCCAGACCTCACAATACATAATCCATGATCGTAAATTGTGTTAGGACACAGGTCTTGTTATTTGTCAGACAAAATTATGTCCTCGAGTGTGGGAAGTTTTATGAAAGGATGGATTGAAAGACCGAAATTTGTTGCGAAAGAGAATTTCATCCGAGAAATATTCATGGTACAACTGAGGTAAAATATAGTCCCCTCTAGGTTTACCTAAACTTTTGTATGGGTTCAGTCCTTGAAGAATAATGGTTAGCTGAATATGTTTCTGTGATAAAATTTTTCTTTTTATCGTCCTTTATTTTTTCTCTCCAGAATTTTAGATAATTCCCAACTCTTTTCTTCCATACTAATGTCCCGTTTTTGTCTGGTCGGCTTGAGAGGCATATACCCAGGATAAGGTACAGTTATCAATCTCCGCCGCATACAGCTTGCAGGCTTCTAAGGCAGTGGGCAAAATCCACTGAGTCACGGCGACTCCAAGACATTCCTCTATTAAGAGACCTTGGTAGTCCGGTTTTGAAGAATAGCAGATCACAAACTGGAGTGTTGCGAGTTTGAATCTCAATCCGACTAAAATACCGTAGTGTACGTTGGTGAATGTCAAACTGCCGTGACTTGAGATGTCCTCACGTTGGCGGTGTGTGGAAATGTAGAGGGGGTTGCCGGCTCAGGAGATGTTCTCGTCATCTGACCACAGTTCAAAATGACGTGGTGTTGTCCTCGAATCTTTTCCTTTTGGATTGATCCCGGATAGTCGCCAATAGCCCGTCGTGTAGTTTCAGTGCGACGTTCATTGAACTACTCATGGACAAGTAAAAAAAATGAAAATGGCGAATGGACGCGTAACACAAGGACATGGAAAGTACATGCTGACCGAAGTCGCGTTTACACCGAAGTCGCCAAACGCGTCCACCCAAAAAACATCGAAGCTATTTCGAGAAACGGCACTAATTTCATCAAGATCCCGTGTCGGGGTGGCGATTTGGCGAGTTTGCAACTCCAATTTTGTTTTCCACCAGGAGTCGGTAAAGCTCAAAGGACTGCAACTTTTGAGGATACATTTCTCCGAGACGAAATTTGGGATGAAAATGCTCCCCTATTTCGTCCCCTTTCGGTATTGCATACAATCACCGCTCCCCTATGCCCTTCGGCACCCCGGGGTGGCTCACGCCGTCTTTTTTTCGCTCTCTGACATTTTGCCTTCATTCAGTGAGTGAATTAAATTAAAATTGACGCTTTTAAACTGGATATGCATATACATTTCTCTCGCTTTTTGTCGCGAGGACGTTTTACGTTCCCCTTTGCTGACCCCTTTTCGTCCCTTTTTTTTGACCGACTCCGGTGTAAGCGCTTTGTGGACTTTATCGGCAACCATCCGGGCGCACTCTTCTCACCCCGTTGTAGAGAAGAGTGATCACTTTTCATCAAGATGTCGAGTTCCTCACCCATTTCACTCCAGGCATTGTTCTTTTTGTTTTTGTCTTTGTACTCGGGTGTAGTTTGGACCCAGAGGGCAAGCCTCTCTCTTAATAGATCTATTAATGCTATTACCATCTCTTTCGTCGACGCCATTTCAATCGAATAGGTCATAGGGATGCGACATCGATGTCGATGTTTTCAAAACATCAATGTTTTTTAAAAAACATCGATGTATTTAACATCGATGTATTTAACATCGATGTATTTAACATCGATGTATTGGGGTCGATGTTTTGGTAACATCGATGTTTATACTTGTCGATGTTTTTACGTTGTCGATGTTTTATTTTTAAATGAAAAAAGTACCATTTTAAACATTTTAAAAATAAGTAGCATAACTTTCATAATCAGCAAATTGAACATATTTTTAGACTAAAGTGACCAAGGATGAAGGGTCTGTAAAGTAGGCATGGGACATCGATGTCGATGTTTTCGAAACATTGATGTTTTAGAAAAAAACATCGATGTATTGGAGCTGATGTCGCATCACTAGTTGCTAAACCAGTTTTAAGAAATGGGGAAACAAGTTTAAATACCCTGAATTTTAAAAACATTGATGGTTTGGGGGCGATGTATTATCAACATCGATGTTTTAATTTTGAACATTGTTGTTTTGCTGTCGATGTCGCATCAATAGTTGCTAAACCAGTTTTTAAGAAATGACGAAAAAAGTTTAAATACACTGAATTTTAAAAACATCGATGGTTTGGGAGCGATGTATTATCAACGTCGATGTTTTAATTTTGAACATCGATGTTTTGGTGTCGATGTAGCATCAAAAGTTGCTAAACCAGTTTTAAGAAATGGGGGGGGGGAGTTTAAATACACTGAATTTTAAAAACATCGATGTTTTAGGGTCGATGTATTATCAACATCGATGTTTTAATTTTGAACATTGATGTTTTGCTATCGATGTCGCATCCGTAATAGGTCACTCACTGGCAGTTGGGTGGGAGATGTGGTCAAGGCAAGCGATGGGGCAAAACACCACAGAGGGCAGAGGGGAGCGGTTATTGTCAAGCAAACGTCTCTGAGAAATCTCCCCCAAAAGTGGCAATCCTTTGATCTTCACCGACTCATGGTGGAAAACAAATTTGGCTCTGCAAACTCTCCAAATCGCCTTCCCAACTCGAGATCTACGATAAAATTAATGCCGTTGCTAGGAATAGCTTCAATGTTTGGAGGGAGAGTTGTGCAAATTTGGTGTAAACGCGGCTTTAGAGGCGAACAAATCCCTATATGCAGTTTTATCTCTCTCTTTCGCCAATTCAAAAATATCTCGCTTTTCCTAATAAAATAAAACAGGAAGATATACGCTTCCGCATAAGTTCAAAATCGACAGTTGGTTTGGAAACGCATCGATACGCCCTATTAGAGAGCGGTCCAGCGGTTAGACAAACTGCCGATCCAATCAGCGAACACATGTCACGGGTTAAAACAAAATATTTCCACAGCGCAATTACTCTTACGGGGAAGCCACGGGGAGCGGGCAAGTTTTTTCTCGAGTTTGCTTTTCCATAACTTGATTACCTCAGCATCGCGATGGCATCGAACGATAATGCCACTCCGGCATTCGTGGCCTCAAAATGCCTCTTTGTTCTCCGCCATCCCCCTCGCGAATTACAACACCATGTCCGCGGCCCTCTTAAATCCTAATGAATGACTCCGAATGCAAACATGCGTAACCTTTGCGGAGAACATTAGCGTTTGCGGGAACAGGCGGTATCGGATTGCACTACAAAGGAGGATTTGTATGGAGAGGGTTAGTGTGTCTTGGGGTTATTTCAACACACACCTTTGCGCTTTAACCCCCCTTCCTAACAATTAATTACGAGGTATTATGTCTCTCTTTTGTGCCCTGCGCTTTCTTTTTCGGAAAGTTGTGTGCAAATAAGGAATAAATTAGGGGTTTGGATGCTGATATTATCGCTGGTTAAAGAATATTATTTGGGGTTTGCTTGGCATTAGTCTTTGTTCTGGTTGAAACGGTCCGTGATTTGAAAATGTGTTTATAGCTTGCGAAATGAGAGAGATTTTTTTGTGGAAGATGGCCTTTCGGGGGCTTCTTAATGTTATGAATACCAAAATATCTCTATGGCGAATACGTGGGTGTGTCCATATCAAGGTTAATAGGGCATTAACTTCCTATATTTTATTCTAATAAACCTTGTGTCTCCAGGGGGCCGCGGTAGTTCGGTTGGAAGAGTAGCAGATTAGAAACCGAAGGGTTTCGAGTGTTAAGCTTGGCCCAGTCAAAGAACGTCGTGTAGACGAGGGCTGGTGGACGTTAAATCAGGCGTGGCCTCAAATCTGTGCTCAGATGGCAATATGTTATAAGTCCCTTTTCCCAAAAAATTGAGCCGACCAACCGGTATAGTGGTTAAGGTGTTAGCCTCTAGATCAGAAGGTTCCTGGTTCGAATCCGGGCCCGGGCATGGATGTTTGTAAACGTATGGTGTAGAGGCGGCTGGTGCACCTTAAATCTGTCTTGGGCGAAAGTCCTCACGTTGGGTTGGCGTGGAAGTTTGGAGAGTGGGGTGCCAGCTCAGGTGTTGCTTCGTAATCTGACCGTGGTTCAAAATTACGAGGTGTTGTCCTCGGATCTTTCCCTTAAGGGACTGATCCCGGACCGTCGTCAATAGCCCGTTGTGTTGCTCTAGTACGACGTTAACTAAAATTACCATTACCATTACCCAAAAAATTAAGTAAGTCCCATCCTGGAGTCTGATTCGTTAATGTTTAGAAGGTGGCAAAATGTCGCAAGTATTTTTCTTTCAGTTTATGAGAAAACAAAGGTGGAAAATTGTAATAAGTCAAAAACCACAGAACCGCATATTGAATCTTGAATTTTATACGAATAGCGTTTTGCCATCTGCACAGAAATGTCCTCGCGTTTGAGTGGGGTGGAAGTTTGGAGAGTGGGATGCCAGCTCAGGTGATGTCGCCATCTGACCGGGGTTCAAAATTACGTGGCGTCGTCGGATCTTTCCTTTCTGGTTTGATCAGGGACTGTTGTCAATAGCCCGTTGTAGTGCTGCAGAGCGACGTTAATTAGATACCTACCTTTAGTAGTTTAGAAATTTATTTACCCTACTGGTGGTTTGTTGACCTTCGTGTCGGTAATTAGCCTTCAGTGACTTTCCTCTGGTACTGGTGCAAAAACCTTTTCTCACCAGTTCTAACCAAGGGACAATTTGATAATAAGGCATATATCTAATTAGATCTTCATTCCCCTGGCGTAATAGGGCATTTTGTCCTTTTCAAAATTGACCAGACATTGAACGAGATGTCTCGTCGATACACTTGGAGGATTGATGTACAAACAGACAGGTCTGAAGAACAATGGAATCCTCATTCGATGCTGGTTTAAATTTGTAATTTCCAGATGCAATGCAATTAAAAGAAAGGAAACTTTAAATGTTTTCTATAACACAGCCTTATTCCACAAATGAAGTGCGAGTTCTGCAAATCTATGTAAATAAGAATGGAGTGATGGAACGGAAACTCGTGTTGGTTGATCGCTTGCAGTGATATTTTCTGTTTATTTCGTTCTGAATTAATTTCGCATTTCTAAAATTTGTACAGGATCAAGAGATAAAAAAAAAACGAATCATGAATTTATTTCACAAAAATAACTTTTTCCCGACAGCTTTTATTTTATTTTATTTCGTTTTTTTCTTTTGTTTTCTGTTTTTAATTGTTATTAGTTTAATTAATTGTATTTCCTTTTCATCACACGCAGACGACCAACCGGTCTGTTGGTTAAGGTGCTAGCCTCTAGATAGGAAGGTTCCTGGTTTAAATCAGGGTCCGGGCATGGATGTTTGTAAGGTTATGGCGTAGAGGCGGCTGATGCACCTTAAATCTGTCGCGGCCGAAAGTCCTCACGTTGGGTTGGTGTGGAAGTTTGAAGAGTGGGGTGCCAACTCAGGTCTTGCTTCGTCATCTGACCGTGGTTCAAGATTACGAGGTATTGTCCTCGGATCTTTCCCAAAAGGGATTGATCCAGGACAGTCGTCAATAGATCGTTGTTTTGTTCTAGTACGACGTTAATTAAAAAATTACCGATTCATCACACGCAACGCCACTACAAAGTATTCGACTTGAAGTGGCAGGTAAGCCGGAAAAAAGCAAATTTTAAGTGTAATCATGCCGTTATATTGAAAGTATAATAATGTTAAAAAAATCCGAACTAGAACTTTTCAAACATTAAAATTCTTTGTCATAATGACAGGAAAAGGTAGCGATAGCAAACATTTTTGTTTCGTTGACTATGAATGCGAGAGCACTCGCCCGTAAATCGTCATTTTTATTAATTGAGTTGAATTCCAATTCTCTCTCAAAATCGTCTTTTGTAATAGTAACCTTAGTGTCACCTTTCGTCATTTTTGCAGCTTTGTCATACAACAAGGGTGCGATGTATGTGAAATGTATTACATGAATGAATATGTATGTACAGGATTTGTGTCCAAAGTAAGTTGTAGAAATTATAAAAAGACTAGGAGGCCCGCCCACTGCTCGCTAACGCTTGCCAACCCACGGAGGATTGCTTTGCAATCCTCATTGGTTCGCTGCGCGAATCTTACTCGCTTCGCTTGCATCAATGAAGGCATTGTTTACAAAATATGATGTTCCAAAAAATATTTTTCCAATAGAAATTTGTTGCACTAAAGAAAAATCATACAGTACCTCTGGAATCAGAACCCGAACAATTTGGAAATCAAATGAAAACTTTGAGCAAATTTTGACTCGAAAAGTGAGCGCTGCTTTTTGGAAATTGAATATCCCGCAAGTATGTTTGTAAGCTGCAACAACTCGACTTATATTAATTTTTTTTTCAATAAAATTTTATCTGATAACGCTATAAATTCAATTGAGGCACGAGGGCTTCGTGGTAAACAAACAATCGTACAATGTTGCCAAAGCGCGATAACAAATAACGTCTTTTTTTGCGTTCCGCGTAAGAGAATTATATATATAGATAGCGAAAGGTGTTAAAATATTATTTTATTTTACGAAAGACATAAGTGATTATATATTTTGATTATCTGTTCAATCTAGAGTTAACCAATTCAAACCGAGTAAGGTAGTATATATTTTGTTAGTACGGAATATTTGTGCTACTTTAAAAAATAAATTTGAGGTGAATTTAGATAACAGCCGAAAGATTACGACACGTAATCTTGTAACAGGTCTTCATGAGGAAACCCGATCAAATTAATAAAATTAGCTTCACTTTGCCATCCGTTACAGTGCTGTGTTGTAATTAAAGAAATTATGTTTCCTTGTTCTGCATTTTCTGTTACTTTACTACTAAATTACCATATAAAATAAATCTCGTAGAGAAGAAAGAAGAATTTCTTTTTGGAATCTTTTAAGTGAGCAATTTGCATTCAGAAAGTGTCTGATATCGCGCCTCTCAGTTTTGAAAATTGCCTTGAAGATGGCTGAAGATGTCTACAATTAGCGTACTTACGGAAGTGTTTGATCCATTAATTTTTTCCAGTCATAATTCGTCTGTTGCATTACAACTTTCGTAATGGCCGTATTACCTCAGTTACCTTACTCGTTTGAAAGTGACATTTTAACTTAAAGAATAAGCTGTTAGGCCTCTGACAAACCAACGTTAATAATAATTTAACAACGAAATAAAAAAGTTGCAAAGATAATGCACGACAGTTTTCCCTTATAGTTTAAAATAACGGCAGATCACAGTTTCGGATTTAACTCATTATGACTCACGGGTGAAGATTAATCCTTATAGAAGCTGCTTTCACATCTGCAGACGAGGCATATCTGTACTTGACGGAATAATTGTGTATAATGAAGCTGTCCGTCTTCTGGATAGCTTAAAACTTGCGTTGACGGAGATTACCTTCGGGTGACTTTTCCCACTTGCATATTCATCACTTGGCTTCTTGCAATTGTGGTTATTTTCAGTCAAGAAAAAGTCGAGTATGCACATTTATGCAAATATATTCATGGAATATTTAACGCAATGTAAGCCCCCCCCCCTTCAAAGGGAAAGTCGCTGGTATCATAGTACCTGGACCCCTTCAGGGACACATCTTTAGGTGTGGATAGGCTTCTCGAACACGAGTTACTCTAATGCTCTATTCTTCTCCCATGGGCTTTACTGCCTCTGGTAATCATTTGAGTCACGATCCCAGGAAGCGAGTTTTCTCTTTCTTCTCTCCATCGGGCCATAGTAGCCGATTGGAAGGGTAAAGCTTCGGTTTCCTAAGCAAGCGTAGCCGTGATGTATCGGTGGGTGACGACACTAAAACGTTGTTTATACTAACACATGGTGTTGGTTTCCTAGAGAGCGTTGTTTGTGAGCGTAACGAAAGTGATCGGAGCCGCCATTTCCATGACTGTCGTCATAGCGGTCTCAAACAGTTGGGGAACGTTTTTTCTCTTGTAGCGGCCAGATTTCATTTCCTGCTCCAAACGATTCGAACGAAGAGGAGCGAAATAAATAAACATTTTTGACTGCCATTGATTAATTCGTTTTTGTAAAATCGGGATCGTTAAACACAGAATGAAAATTTCAACGGATTTGAAATCTGCGGAAAATTTGACACCAGATCGATACCTTAAATGTGATTTTCTTCAAATAAATAATTAATTATGTAATAAATAATTAAATAATCAAATGGTAAATAATTGAATAATAAAACTGTTTTTGATATCGATCTGGCGTAGAAATTTGAAATCTGTTGAAATTTTCACTCTACCTTCAACGATCCTGAAGTTAGAAACTTTAAACTAGAGAATAAAAAACCACTTTGTTTTGTTTCTCGAATAAAATAAACCACGACAGCCGTCTGTGTTGCCCATTCTCCAACGTATTCTGTCCGTCTAAGTTGACACCTCTGAATTTTTGTTTAGACGGCCGTCTAGTTATGCCCGCGGCATCATGACGTATCACGTCTGTTAGATAACGGCTCCACTTTCTTAGGAAACCAAAGCTTAACGGACCAGCAGCCGGTGGTTCACCACCGAGGGTTCTATCTGTACCGGCCTCACATGTCCCTCATGTTGGCGTGGTGTGAAAGGTGGGGTGCATGCTCAGGCGTTACTCTCGTCATCTGATCGTATGTTATTTTTATAATTCAGCTATCTCCTTGATAAATACAGTCGAATTCTTCTTACGTACCTCCTTCAAATGTGCTCGGATGAACACGCCGTGGCCATTTTGTGGTATGTTGAAGGAATCATTGAATACAAGCTCAATTAAAACAGTAACGGAGCAATTAAGTTAAAATTAAGTTTTTTTTTTTTTACAAGTTAGTTATAAATTTACAGAAAAATTTCAAGATACTGGATAGTTTAAACTTAAATTACTAATTTGCAAAAGAACTATTGGTTTCCGAGCAAAACGCCTACGCAACGCCTCTCCGTATTCTGTCCACTCTGCTTCCTTCTTCCAAAACACCCCGTTGGGTTCTTCGCGACACCCCTCCAAGGGGTCGTACCCAAGTTGCCAGCTGTTAATGTCGTAAGGGTGTTTGGGACCGGACTGTACAAATACTAAGCACAATCTCGACACTAAAAGAGTTTTCGAGGTAATACGTAACCTTTGGGTGCTCTAAATGCTACGCTATCTAGTGTTTTAGTGTGAAATAGCTTTTGTTTAATTCCTACATCATCTACTCGTTTGACTGCATATGAATCAATGACGCGGTATCCCGGTCGGAAAAGTAACGGATTAGCAACCGGAGGGTTCAGAGTTCGAATCCTACTGAAGACCGTCGTGTACAAAGGGAGCAGGTGCACGTTTAATCTGTCGTGGCCTCAAATGACCTTATGGGGAGTGGAAGTTTGGAGAGTGGTTAGCCAGTTCAGAGAGAGAGAGAGAGAGAGAGAGGCGTGACTTCATTATCTGACCCTTGTTCAAAATTACTTGGTGTTGTCCTCGGATCTTTCCCTTAAGGGATTGATCCCGTACCGTCACCAGTAGCACGATGTGTTGCTCCAGTGCGACGTTAATTAAAATATCTATCTTCTCTTTTTGTTGCCACGCTAGCCCACAGTTGGAAGAACAACGGATTAACAACCTAAGCATTGTGAGTTCGATACTCGGTCCAGCCAAAGACTATGCTCACGGGGACTGGTACACGTTAAATCTGTCGTGACTTCAAGGTCCTGACGTTTGCGGAATGTGGAAGTTTAGAGAGTGGAGTTATCACCTCAGGTCTTCTCGTCATTTGACCGAGTCTGAAAATGACGAGGCGTTGTCCTCGAATCTTTTCCTTTGGGATTGATTCCGGACCGTCAACAATATCCCTATTGTTCCTGTGTGACGTTAGTTAACTACCTACGTAACAAATTTCGATAATTTATGTATTTATGTATATGAACTCGGATGTTTTAACAAGAAATCTCATAATTATACACGTACCATATTATATACCAATTATATACGTGCATTAAAATATGTTAAAACCATTTTATATGATACTTGTACAAACACAGACACGAAATTGAACGTAGAACTGAAAGACGGACCTAAGCAACCAAGTTCAGTCACTAACTGAATGTAAGTACTCACAGTATGAAAAATGTCATAAAAATATATCCAACCGTTTGGACGTAGCACGGGCTCACACATACAGACACAGACAGGTGGACAGACAGTCACCAAACGCGCAAGAGGTGGGTTTTGCAACAGAAGGGTCCAAAACAGATATAAAACATGAAATAGGAAAACTTGAAATATGCAAACAAACACTATTATTATTGAAATAGATTGAAAAAATATAATTTGATGTTATAAGAGGTGGCTGAACCTCTCGTCTTGCATTTTATCAAATACACAAAATTCATATCCAGGAAAGGAATGTAGTAGTTATGAAGTAGTGAATGTGAGGTGGAACTTTCCATTGACTTCTTTGTTGATGCACGAGATCTTTTGAGACGGATTTCACTTTAATTTTGGAATGTTCGTTGCTGATGAAAAACTGAAAGCTGAAAACACTTTTGTGCTGGTATATAATTATTTTGATGCAGTCTGTCCCCCAGCATCCTCATGAAAACAACATCTCGCGAATATTGAATAACTGGGTTTTTCAATATTTTGTGACTGAATTATAATAATGAATAATGGGTCTATTGAAATATACACAAAATTACGATAATGGACTGGACAGCAAGATGTGATGATATAAGGGAAAGAATACATGCTTTAATATAGGGATGGTCCCCCACGTGCTGCAATGACACTATTAACCCTTCTGGGCATGCTTTCAACATGGTTTTGCTACACAGCTATGGGTATTTGTGCCCATTCCTGCCGTAAGAATATCGCCGGTTCAGCTGTAGATTTCGGACGTGGTTTCCTGGTCCTTAAGCGTCGCTCTAACTCGTCCCACAAATGTTCTATGCGGTTTAGGTGGGTACTCTGAGCAGGCTAGGGAATACGTTTTACATCCATATCTTGACACCTCTGCTTGACAGCGGCTGTAACATGACACGGATCGTTGTCGTCCTTGAAGTAACATTCGTCCATTCCATAAAATTGCCTGACCGTTGGAAGAACCTGATTGTCCAAAATGTTCATGTAGGCGTCGTCGTTCAATTGACCAGTAACAACATGCAAAGATCCCAGGCCATACCACGAAAAACACCCCTTAACAAGTAGTCGGATTTTATGCAAATCCGCTGGCGTACGGCCCTTTATTGTTGGATAATGTATTCCCATCGAAGTTTTCGTCTGTCGAATAATAGAGATCGGTATTGAAAAAATAACCTTCGATTATGCGTTCTCTTCCTACCTCAAAAAAGACTTGTTTATTAATAGGTTAGATCGTGTTATTGCTTGGTCCTGAATTTTTTTTTTGACGTGTTTCTCAATAAATAAGCGCATTTTTTTCTTTTTCATAACCTTGGGCTTCAGATCATTTGTCTCTTAAATAATTTCCTTGCATTCTTTTGAATCGCTTCCCTTCTATTCCGAACAAAAGATGCACTGAAAAAGCCGACCGAATTCAGATTGGGTTAATTGCAGTTTCACCAAAGACGCGAATTCCCGAGTGTTGCTTAAGGTAACCTTGTAGAAATTTTGTTTTTTGACACGTGTTGGGAAGGCCCTTTTTGAAAGAGGTACCGGATTGGATACCAGAGGGTTGAGAGTTTGGAGATTCGATCCAACCTACAAAAGTTGTACCGTTCCGTGTCATGGAGGATTCAGACCTTCCTCGAGTGCCAAACAAGTTGTCACCACATTAATTCTGTGTTCAGATGGCAAAATGTTTTTTAAGTCACTGTTTTTAATTTTTCGTGACAGCAATTTTAAGATTCAAGATTGAACATGTGGTTCTGTTGTTTTTGATTTATTACATTTTTCACACCGTTGTTTTCTCATAAACTGAAAGAAAAGACTTGCGACATTTTGCTACCTTCTAAACATTAACAAACCAGACTCAAAGATGGGACTTACTCAATTTTTTGGGAAAAGTGACTTATAACATATTTTGCCATCTGATCACAGAATTGTACTCCCGGACACTTGCCAATAGCCGATTATGTTGCTATAGTGCGACATTGGTTGAGCTTTTCCCGCCATGTGTTGGAATCCAGCAACCAAAACCCATCATTATACTAAAATGTAAAGGGAAGGGTGAAATTTTAGCTCTTATATTTTCGAAAAAGATATAGACGTGAAATTTCTAAACTAAAGTTAACATGATTTGTTGTTGAGATTACTTTTCATGAACCTTGTGATATACACACATAAAAATAAAATGGTTGATGCTTAATAAATAAATATATGAGAAAATACACCACTCTTAGAGAAAAAAATCATGTCACCAATACGAAATAAAAGAAAATATACTTGCATCAAGTTTCATGATGAAATTTTTTTTGTGTGTAGTGATTGTTAATACATAGCAAAGAGTACTTTGTTTTGTAAAAATGTTATTTAGTAGTAAAAAGTGTGAGACATAAAAATACGTAAATAGAAATAAAAAATGCCTATTTTTCAAATTTTCTCTGAGCATTGACAAGTATCCCATAGCTAATTTCCAAGTACATAAACCGGGTTTATACACAACCTACACGAACTTGAAGGAAATTCTGTGGAATTTCAAGCTTTCAATAAAAAATTTATCTTTACTATCATTAATTACCTTTCCACATTTATTTATTACATATTTTGTCAACATAACTCATTTCACCGTCAAAAATTCAATAATTTCAATCATCGGATAGGCAAATTATACATACCAAATTTCAGTTCCTTAAATAATAGTTAGCCAGCAATCGTAAGAAGTCCTTGAAATCAATAAATAGCCCGTTGTGTTGCTCCAGTGCGAACCTAATTAAAATATCTATCTATCTACCTACCTACATAAGAATCAGTGCATAACATTTTAATAAAAAAGAAATGAACCTATCTATTACACAAAACAAAATGAGAAAATATTAAAATTGAATGCCTTTGTGATGCTGAACCTTTCGTTGTGAATAGTTGTCTTCAATTGTTTTTCTTGATAAGATTCTACAATACTAAATAAACGACTAAGAACATCTTAATAAAGAATACACATTGGCACAATTTTAATAACTTGGGTGAATAGTGCATTTTCATCCATCACATGGAGAAGAACGGTTTAAAATTGGTCATATGCGATTTAAAATCATAAGGGATGTTTAAAACAAAATCTACGCCGATGAACAGGCCTGTGATTGACACCTGTTGGTCAACGGCCCAAGAGGGAAATACACACCTGCCTGGTAATTATGATTCTAATGAACGAATAATTTAGTGTTTTTAAGGGGAGGATGATTTACAGTATAATTCTTGTGGTAAATTGAGTTGCAAGCAAAGTTTAAAAAATTATTTGGATAAAATAACATGCAATGTATTTTAATTTTTTTTATTATCAATATGTTTTAAATCAGTGGATTTCTGATAAAAACCATTTAATTTAAATCGAGCTGATTCAAACAGCATAACCTAATATAAATGGTGTAGCTAAATGAATACATTTACCTTGGCGGCTCTTTTGCTTATTAATTTCGTAGGTAATATCAGCTGTTAACCACATCGATCAAAAGAACTTATTTATTAATAATTTTGTATTTAATTATACTATTTATTCTATCAATACTATTTACATATACTATTTAATTAATCATTACTTTTCCATTCTCTTGCTTTTTGTGTTAATTACCATATGGGTGTAATGACGTCTGAGATCTCTTTCTCTTATTCCTTCATTTGGACTGCTAGATGGCTAGATTTTATATCTTATTGCTAGATTGTAGACGTTTGATACAAAACAAAACTTCCATTAATGAAATGAGAGAAAGATTACAAATGACGATGTCCTATAATTTCCCTTCACCACTTTATAATTCCATGCATATTGAAGTTCAACCCAATGGAGGTGTCTCCTTGCATCCGCTATAATCAATATCAGTGACACAACCTTGGACAAGTATGTATAACGGGGCATGTAAGCAAACCACATCACTCACTATCTCCGCAATCGCTGGTTAATCTACTTCGACCTATGTTAAATGTAGAATTAAAATACACAAGATAGCATTAGGAAGCGCCTAATCTTCCCTGTAGTTTTTACGATAGATCTTGTTTATCAAGATAATACCCCACGCGCAGAATTATATTCAGTGTTCTGCAACACAACTACAAGCAATTGCAATTGTTCTGAAGGTATTTTGTCCGAATTTTGAAAACTGCAGTAAAATAAAAAACAGACGTAAAACACAATTATCGGCTAAATATGAATTATACATATTTAAAACAAAGCATCAGAATTAATTAACTTACTTTATTTAAAACCAAGGCATACTTTCAGAATTTGCAAACAAATCATTCTGGTGTTTGTGTTTTCTATAATAAAGCCTTTGTTACATCTGTGTAACCAATTTGTATAAATATGAGAAGTAGGTCTCCTACAAAAACGGTACGTGATGGACCATTTTGGTTTTGATGTATGAATCAAGCACCTTTTGTTTATACAGAATCACATAGTTTCCTAAAGAAGACAATTCTTATAAAGGACAGAAAAAAAGTTAAAAATTGTTGTACAGTGTTGTTGGCTAAATACGTATTACATATTTATTATAAAACATCAAAATTAATTCACCTACTTTATTTAAAACCAAGGCATACTTTCAGAATTTGCAATTCCTGTCGATAACTTTCGAAGTTAAATATTTTGTCATTGACATAGAAGATGTGTTATTTATAAAGTGTTGGTGGTAATTTGGGGCGGTGTTGGGAGGGGTTGTTCCGTAGCTACAAAAGAAAACAGTTGTGGCAAGGAGCGCGCTTTGCACTGCAGAACATCGGTTGGCACTTTTGACTGTTCTTTACGGTTCTTTTGGCGGTACGTACATGACATTCTACGACCGGTTGTGTTACCGTTCCTTTTGTGACACCCCCGACTTACTTTTAAACCAGATAAATGCCCGGCTGTACACGGCACGTTTTGCTATGAATTGTCTTCAAGCTTTCCCGACACTTTCTTTCCAGTTAGGTCTCTTGATCTCTCTCCCATAAAGCACATTTGAGAAGTTATTGGAAGGCGATTACTACCATCCCGGAATGTAGACCATTTAGCCGACAGTTGGTGAAAATTTGGCACGAAATTCCGTAGGACACCATCCGGAAACGTTTTCAGTCTATGCCTATACGTTGATGACATTCTGAGACCTGTTTTCCTACCGTTCCTTTCGCAGTGTCCTGGGCTTATTTTTCAGCAAAACAATGCCAGACCACATACGGCACGTGTTGCTATGAACTGTCTTCAAGCTTGTCAAACACTTCCTTGGCCAGTCAGATCACCAGATCTCTCTCCCATCGAGCATGTCTGGGATATGATGGGAAGGCGACTGCATCCGGTAGGGAATGTTGATGACGTAGTCTGACAATTGGAGCAAATTTGGCAAGAAATACCGCAGGAGACCATCTGGGAGCTTTATCGGTCTATGCCACGCCGTGTGACAGCTTGCATCCAGGCCAGAGGTGGACCAACGCCTTATTGACTTCTCTCCCTTTGTAACGGTCTAACTCTGAAATAATTTGAGTTGATAATTGAGTTTGGCATAATATGTCCCAAGAGGACTCAATGCCACAAAATCACATTAAATCCAATCCTGAAATAAATCATTCAATTGTTCTGAAATTTCAATAGTTTCTTTTTCTATTTACGAGGGCTGTTCAATTAAGAATGGTCATAAATTTTAGAAAAAAAAAATTCCTGTACTTTCCTCCAAATTTTTATGGTCTTTCTCAAAATACTCTCCATTACATGCAGTGCACTTATCCCACCTCTTTTCCAGTCTTCAAACACACGCTGGAAGCCATGTTTTGAAAGGTCCTTTAAAATCGCCTACTCAACTTTTCCCATTCCCCAGCTACCTGTTCAGGTTCAAAATAAAGAACAGCGACCAATGCATCTGTGGGGAGGTTGGCACTCCAGATCATAACATTTTTGAGTGTCGACTCACATGTAGCAATCACCTCAAGAAACCAGCAATAACACACTACCAAGCTTGGGCCACCAACGCAATCAACAACAATCAGACTCAAATAAAAATTATGAATGTTATGAAATTCTTGATGGTAAATATTAACATTATCACCAATTAACAATCAGAAGACTCTAGGTCTGTGTACATTTGTATTATACTGTCATTTTATTGTAAATTTTATAGTTTCTGTGTGTGTCTTTTTGCTGTACATAATTAATGGAATTAATCGTTTACTTTTTAATATTAGTGTAATTTAGACAGGGTCAAAAAATATTGTTACTTCGTTAAATCAACTTTGGGTACGTGAGGCTGGCGGGAAAAGCAGGACAGCACCTGACATTATAATTCAAAACTGGGGATACTATTAGCCTTGCCAGAAGAGGAAAACTATGCTAAAATTAAAGCTCATGCAAAATAGTTAGGGAAAATCCTGCAGACCCTACCGGCCCAGGTCTTAAATGTATTATCAAAAGGTAAATGTATTACTCATGTAATAGGTTAAATGTATTACTCATGTAATAGGTTAAATGTATTACTCATGTAATAGGTTAAATGTATTACTCATGTAAAATGTATATCAAATGTATTTTCAGAAATTTGATCACGGGGTTGATCAGATTAGTCCGGTTTCCTTTGACGGGTTCATTCCATTTTCCCGTGGGTGACTAGTAAACTCTTTAACCTGACTAAAGTCGGAAGGTGAGAGGGTCACCCCTGCGGTGACCAACCAACCACTGCCTGTGATGATGAAAACCGCTTTTCCCGGAGGTGTTTCTTCAAATTCGGGAAAAGAAAAAAAAATCGCATGGTGGTACATCAGGACTATATGGAGGATGGGGAACACGCATGACATTGGTTTTTGAAAGATCTGACAATCTGACGATTTTTTAAGGCGAAAACAAAATGTCAATGCAGTGTATTGCACTTCGCGTGTCACATTCATTTTTACCGAAAGCGAAAGTGAAACTAGGCGTTCTTGTCCGGCTGCCAAGACCTCAGCAATGATGCCATGACCGTGAAACTTGCGCTATCTATTCTCCACTTATCCCGCTAAATATGTAATATAAATTTTATTTTTCTTGATTTTTTAATCACCGTTAAAAAAATTATGATCATTCTTTATTGAACAGCCCTCGTATGTTCTTCATATCCACTAATTTTTTTATCGCAATCGGACAACTCATTCTTGGTGTGACGATTTTTTTGTAGCCTAATATAGACAAATTTGTAGCACAACACGCATATAATCTTCTAATTGGTGACTGATTTTCAATTCTACTTACTTGATTGGCATTAAATACTTGTAATAGTGAGCAATCTAGTCTAAGTGTATGGTATTTTTTGTTATTTTATTTTAATAAATATCACCATAATTTCATTTCCAAGCTTGTTTTCCAAATTAGCTTTTGCGATTCAAAATTACGCGGTGGTATTCTCTAATCTTTTCCTTCGGGTATTCATCCCGGACCGTCGCCAATAGCCCGTTTCCTCCAGTTTGACTTTAATTAAATACTTACCTACCTCACTATCTTTTAAAATTCTAAAATTACAAGCAGCTACATAAATATATTGGTTCAATTCAAAAATTATCGGCACAATTCCAATTTATTGTTAACGTTAACATATTCGCTACCGGTAACGTTAGGATGTGTTGACAGTTATTGCCCTGGATTTTCCCAGAAGCCGACTAACTTTTTTTGCAAATATGATTGAAAAAAGCAACAAAACCAGAATAGATTGGCGAAAGCTCAGCCAACAAATTTGCAATTTCATCTTCTCTTAGAGACATATTAGAAACCACATACCTACCGTTACAACTATCTTCTAACCTTTTCTCCACGCCAACACCTAGCCGACCAACCGGTATAGTGGTTAAGGTGTTAGCCTTTAGATTGGAAGGTTCCTGGTACGAATCTGGGTCCGGGCGTGGATGTTTGTAAGCGTATGTGTAGAGGCGGCTGGTACACCTTAAATCTGTCGTGGCCGAAAGTCCTCACGTTGGGTTGGTGTGAAGTTTGGAGAGTGGGGGTGCCAGCTGAGGTGTTGCTTCGTCATTTGACCGTGGTTCAAAATTACGAGGTGCTGTCCTCGGATCTTTCCCTTCAGGGACTGATCCCGGACAGTCGTCAATAGCCCGTTGTGTTGCTCTCTAGTACGACGTTAACTAATATTACCATACCACGGCAACATCTAACGTATAATGCCAATTGAAGCGGAAAATAAATGTTGAGGCGCAGCTCTTCTCGCGCGAACGCGTGACAGACAGCACGTCACACCACGCGCTGTCGCGTGATTGGCTCTTTAGCGTTTACGCGAGATCGACAGCGAACGTGTTAAGATGGAGTTTGCAGATGGTGCACCGAGATAAATTGTTAGGGAGCGTTGAGCCAAAATAGTTTAGAAACTGGTCAACAGCACACAAAGTTTGAAGAAAGATAGGATTGCCCACCTCGGAATTTGCTACCAACTTTAAGATGCTCCAGAGTAATATTTTCTGTAAACCCACAATACCTAATCGCCATGTTTTGCTCCATTTTCCTTTATTTATAATGCTCTAAAAGGAGTTTTCCTACACTACCCCGAGAACACTTCAGTTGTTTTGTTTAACGCAAACAGAAAACACTGTTCATTTTGCTAAAATAAGGTTGTTTATGGCGAATTCTTAAACATTGGAATTGAAAACATACGAATTACAGATGATTTGTTAGGTAATTTTGCAGTATTTGCTTTGGTTTTGGAAACAAAGGGTACTGTTTTTGAATGGAAATAAAATTCGATCGTTTAGAAGTTCAAAGCAACAATCGACGACAAAGCTAGTTCCTTTAGAAATTTTCTGAATGTTATCTGTTTTCATTTCATGTCTATTAGAGTGTCTTCTGTTTTGAAATTGCAATCGCCCATTACGATGGATAATAAAAGATCAACGATCTTTGTTGTTTCAATTCTTTGAATTTTTTTTCGCTAAAGTATAGTGTCGCGGAAACCCAGTTGGAAGTGCAATGGATTTGCGACCGGAGGGTTGCGAGTTCGAAACTAGGTCCAGCCAAAGACCGTCGAGTACGCGGTGGCTGGTGTACGTTAAATCTGACCTGATCTCAAATGTCATCGCGTTGCCGTGGTGTGAAAAGTTTTATAGTGGGGTGCAAGCTCAGATGTTGAACTCGTCGGCTGACCGTGCTTCAAAATTACATGGTGTTGTCCTCGTCTTCTGATCGTGGTTTAAAATTACGAGGTGTCCTCGGATTCTTGCATTCGGAATGGATCACGGACCGTAGCCAATACCCCATCTTCGTTTCTTCACTGCGACGTTAATTAATTAACTACCTACCTATTCATTCAATTTGAACTTTTTCGTGGCGCGTTCAAATTTTGTATTAGTGTAGAACGTCCCAGGGAAATAGATTTGAAACATTTTTCTTGAAGGCGATGTTCGAGCAACTGCTAGCATTCACTTTTAAACCTTCAACTTTTGGACTAACTTCCAAAAGAACCCACGGCGACGTCATAATCTTAACATGTTCCAAAAGAGAATCAATTAGAAAATATCTATTTTTTTTTTTTGCAGCTGTCAATAACTAATTTTTTTGAAAATTTTAATTCTTTTGATATTTCTTAAAATCTTTCTGCAACTGTTAATAATCACCATGTTTCAAATTCACTGACCAGAATTTTAAATTGCGGGGTGAAATCTTGTTTTTAAATTCCAATTCTCTTGTGGTGGTTGTGGAATCGATTTAATCGTGTGCATATTCAATCAGTCAACGCCCGAAGGCTACCGATTTGTTTTGAATCTGGAAAGTGAAGGGCGAAACTTCCGGAATACTTAACGAATAGAGTTCCGACCGATAAAAATCGCGAATGCCACATCGGAGGTGTAATTAATGAAATTGTTTTCGAAATCCGTTTGACGACCATTGGCCGTTTCCGTCCCACAATCCCTCCCAGATTGCTGCCAACGCGGACGACGTAGCCAATGAGTGAGGCTCTCCAGTAATCTCGTTATGGGACCAGGGTCAGTTTTGAATTTTAATGATCGCTTGAGTCGATTCTTGCTCCAGACCGCATTCTTCGATCGGATATTCTACTTTTTGTGACCTATTTGATTATGAATGGATCTGATGGCCGTTGAAACGGTCGTCCGTAGAGGTGTGAGAAATTCAAATCCTTTGTTTCTCAACCGTTGGTGTGTTGCCTATAACCATACAGTTCGAGATTGTCCGAAGCCCGGCAGCAGATTCTTTAAATTTAATTTAATTATAATTTACAAATTAATCTTTGAGACTAATGTGGGGCACTCACCCCTCTGTAGTTGGATCAACAGGTAATATCCGAATATGGTATAAGACCGTACTTAAATAAAGAATGTTCACTTCTTGTTCAACACATTTATTAAACTTGCTTATTCGTAACGGTACATATAATTATACATTTTGTGGACTCATCACTACTGTAAGGCCTTAGCATTAAAAATACACTCCCGTCCTTCTACAGTACTGGGTAATGGTAATTTTAGTTAATGTCGTACTAGAGCAACACAACGTTCTATTGACGACGGTCCGGGATCAGTCCCTAAAGGGAAAAATTCGAGGACAACACCTCGTAATTTTGAACCACGGTCAGATGACGAAGCAACACCTGAGCAGGCACCCCACTCTCCAAACTTCCACACCAACTCAACGTGAGGACTTTCGGCCACGACAGATTTAAGGTGCACCAGCCGCCTCTACACCATACGCTTACAAACATACATGCCCGGACCCGAACCATGAACCTTCAGATCTGGATGCTAACACCTTAACCACCACATCGGTTGGTCGGCTTACAGTAGTGGAACGGTCTCAGATAAAAACCTTTATTCCCCAAACGCAATTATGCTGTTCCGGCAACTTTCTGCCGCGATTGCGTTAGCCAGCAACGGAGGTGCTGCGCAATAACTCACAGCGATTGCATCACCTAGCAATATACAATTCTCCACAGTTGGCGGAGTGTGGAAGTTAGGAGAGGTGCTGTACCAACTTAGGTGTTAAGGAATCTGACCGTGGTTCAAAATTCCGGGGTGCTGTCCACGAACCTTTCCCTTTGGAATTGATTATGGACCATTGTCAATAGCCCGTTGTGCTTCTTCTTGTCAATCCTCTTGAAAATGAATCGAAACTGACATGTGACAAAATAAAGAGTGTTTTCCGATTATGTAATTGAATTCATAAATATAGATTCAATCATTAGCCAAGCTAACTTTGATGTTTGCATCTTGATCTGCATTGAATGTTTCTGCTCTTTCATCACCTTCCGTCTGTTTATGGATAACTTATTCGATTTCTGAAGGGTGCGGCGAATGATGGGAGACTTTCTCGTTATGCCGTTGTCATTATATGCCCCGAATTTTTAATATCGTTGCATTCATGCATATGCTTTCGAAACGTATTCACTTTTTCACGAATGCATATTTGGTAGCATGTTACGAGTGCAAAATTTCAATACTTGTCAGTCATACTAGTGGTTCAAAATTAGGAAATGTCCTCTAATCTTTCCCTTCGGAAGTGATCCCGAACTGTTGCCACTAGCCCGTTGTGTTGCATTAGTGTGGCATTGATTCAACTATCTACCAGTATATCCGGGAGGTTTGAGTGCAGTCAGGTGCTTTTCCTCCCTGGGCGCATTTCTCTCTTTTGTGTCAGTAAAACTTTCGTTGTGTGGGTCTGTTACTCGATATTCATGTCGTGTCTGGTGCAGCACGGCAGAATATGGCCCTTGCCATATTGTCGATAACTTTGAAGTTAAATAATTTGTCATTGACATAGAAGATGTGTTATTTATAAAGTGGTTGTGGTAATTTGGGACGGTGTTGGGAGGTTGTTCCGCTTACAATTTAAAAAAAAATCCGGCAAAAATTTTGAAAAAATTGTTTTGCAAGAATTTGTTTGTTTTGCGACGTGTACGTCGCAGTTTTGAGCACTTATTGCACCCGGGCGCGTTTTACAGGAGATGAGTGCTTTCGATTCATGTACTCCCCCTTACAGGTACTCAAACAAAAGTTGTCTGTTGTCGTAAAAACGGACTTAACCCATTTCCATTAGGGGATGCTGGAAGAAATGTATTCCAGTTTGCTTTTATGACAAAATGACTTTTGAAATATATTTACAAAGATTTTTACTTCACGTCTAGAAACTATTGTATCAGTAAACTACCTTTCAACCACATGGATATTCCGAAAAGCGAAAAAAATACACAGAGGCTGTTCGCACATTTTTTAGACGATTTTGGTTAGCGGTAATAAAAAATTGTTTGCTGCAAAAGAAATAATTGCAGTTGTACTATGTTTTTAAATGACAAAATTATCGTCTGCGGCTTGAGAGGTTTGTTTTTAGTCAAAATGGCGTTTTTAACGAAGCAGTGGTTCGAAGGCTATATTTATGCTCTTTCCGAAGAGAAATATTCATATTCCGTTATCCCAAAACGATGTGAGAGTCATGGTTTTGTGATATCTAAAGCGTCGATAGGTAATATCGTCAACAAGAAAAGAAAAAAACGTCAAATTGGAGCCTCAAGTGGGACAAAAATTTCAAACAGGTATCCTAGGAAGAAACGGACATCTTCGACTATTGCAAAGGTACGTTGTTTAATGTTAAAATAAATTCCCCCTAGTCAAAGAAATCATTAAAATGCTCGGTGTCCACCGTAAACAAAATGATAAACGTTGATTTAAATCTTAAGAAAGCGAAAAAACGCAATGTGCATCATCTTTCTCCAAAGCATATCGCTGAACGCAGGACACGCTGCCGAATTCTATATGAAAAACACTTATCCAAAGAAAAATGGAAAAAAATTGTCACAATAGATGAATCATGGGTGTATTTAAATGATTGCAGCAAAAAAAGAGCCATTTATTACCATAAAAGGGGATAAAAAAATTTAAGTACATGGTTCACAGAATCGAAAGAAAGTTTTTGTAAGGGATTCATGATTGTTGCTGGTTTTTGATATAGTGGCAAGTTAAAAATAAAGAGAGTGGAAAAAAATGTCAAGATTAACTCCAAATACTATCAGGAACATATTTTATTGCCAATTTTTCTGAATGAAATACCATCGCTTTGCCCACAGTGCCATCAATCTATGGAATTCCATCAAGACAAAGCTAGCAGTCACACATCACAATCCACTGTAAATTCCTAAAAGTAATGGAACAAAAAACCGGTATCAAGGCCATTCCCTTCACTGATATCGCTACTAAATCTCCTGATGTATCACCTATGGATTTTTGTGCTTTCGGACTTTTAAAATGTGCATTATCCAAACGTCGTCCCACAACCCTTACAGGACTCTGGAAAGCTGTTCAGGAAGAATGGGATAGAATACCTCTTCTGACACTTCAAAAGGCATTATTATCCTGGAAATTACGATGTCGAAAGATAGTTCAGAATAAGGGCTATCAAACAGAACATTTAAACACAAGAATTTTATGCAATTTAGTTTTGGGAATACAATATACACTGTCTAAAAAATGTGTGAACAGCCTCTGTAAATCCCCAATTGTCACCCCTAATCAAAATGGACGAGCTCTGTTACCCCTATAGCGACCGCCACCATGCAGACTGTCGAGGTAGTTCTCGTGGTAGACAAAAAGGGGCGGTCGTGGCTCATTGGGTTTGCCCACTATGCAAACAACCTGTGAGTTGTATTTTGGCAACAACCCTGTGGGTGTACTTTTCTATAAGAGTTAGACGATTTGAACGATAATCAACTATTGTACTTCGCTCGCCAATTGTGGAAGCGCTTTGTTCGCGTTTCTACCTATCAACTACACTCATGTCTAAAAGTTAAATATGATTCATCAGATGCGAAAAAATCGGAGTAAATATGAATGAAATGGTTCAAAATCACTTGTTGAGAATCGTGGGAGGAAGTTAAACTTTGTACATATCGCTCACTCCTTTCAACAGCGTCAAATCTAAAAAAAACCGTGATTTTTCAGGAGTGATTTTAAAGTTTAAAAGAGTATAGAATAAAATGTATTCAAAACAAATATTACTTCTGCTTTCTAGAGTTTAAATATTGAGCTGTGAGATATGATGATCTTGCAGGGATTTACTACTCTTTCAGGGCATTCTGAAAACAAGCATAGCTAAAAATTGCCAATATTTGAGATAGTACGTTGTTTAAAGGGGAGTGAGCGATATGCAAAACAGTTCAGCTGACGTCCACATGCGCATAGCACCGGCGCACGTCGAAACGAGTATGGAACGTCCCGAGTGGCATGGCCAATTTAGATAAAATTTCGCAAATGCTGTGGTAAGGAATGTTGTTTACTATCAATAAGGACGAAAGATGTCACAACGATGCCAACTGGACGTGTTTGTGAAAGGACGGATTATTGGATTACTGGAATCCGGTCGATCCCAATCCGAAGTATCTCGAATTTTAAATGTGCCTCAGTGTGTCTGGCAGAGGTTACAAATAGTGATGAGACATCGACAGCAAAATATCGTGTTTTGAAACACCGATGTTCAAAATTAAAACATCGATGATGTTAATACATCGCCCCAAAAACATCGATGTTTTTAAAATTCTGTGTATTCAAACTTTTCCCCCACATTTCTTACAACTGGTTTAGCAACTAGTGAAGCGACATCGACAGCTAAACATCGATGTTTAGAATTTAGTGATGCGACATCGGCTCCAATACATCGATGTTTTTTATAAACCATCAATGTTTTGAAAACATTGGCATCGATGTCGCATCCTACTTTTCCGACCCCTCACCCTTGGCCACTTTGATCTAAAAATATGTTCAATTTGCAAACATAAAAATGATGCTACTTGGTTATTTTTAAAATTTCTATTACGACACTTTTTTATTTAAAAATAAAACATCGACAGGTATAAACATGGATGTTAAAAAACATCGGCTCCAATACATCGATGTTTAAAAAAAAACATCGACATCGATGTCGCATCTCTACTTACAAACCACTGGAGATGTTACCCGACGACCTGTATAAGATCGGCCAAGAGTCACAACCGCTCGGCAAGAGCGATATTTGGCGATAACTGCGCGACGTCAAAGGGACTTTTCTGTCAGAACTGAGTCAACCGCCACGGAGTCAGTTTCGAGACAAACAGTTTACAGGAGACTCAGCCACGTTAGTCTCTAAGAGACGAGCAGTATGCATCTCCCTGACGTCTGCATAGAAACGCGCGCGTTTACAGTGGAGTTTGGAACATCGGCAGTGAAGTCGACAACAGTGGAACAATGTAATGTTGAGCGACGAGTCCATATTTAGTCAGCTAACAGATTCTCATCGCACCGCGATCTGGAGAGAGATCGTGGAACGCGTTTTCACCCGAGA
Source organism: Metellina segmentata (assembly GCA_947359465.1). Classification (NCBI taxonomy): domain Eukaryota; kingdom Metazoa; phylum Arthropoda; class Arachnida; order Araneae; family Tetragnathidae; genus Metellina; species Metellina segmentata. The sequence continues at coordinate 98,075,148 of OX375882.1, forward strand.
AAACATAACGGAAGGACATCGTTTTCCTTCAGGTGGAGTCATGGTCTAGGCAGGCATCATGCTGGACTGCCTCATAGATCTCTACATCTTTGACACGGGTCTGAAGCCGGTCAAAGATACAGAGACGAAGTCTTTGGGCCTATACCGTTCGCCTGTTTTGAGTTGCTGTCTATCCTGGTTTCATATTGACAACTCGCCTACTCACCGTGCAACCCTAGTCGACGCCTTCCTTCAAAGTGAAGATATCCAGCGCATGCTGTGGCCTGCCAACTCTCCTGATCTGAATCCATAGAGCATGCGTGGGATATGCTCGGAAGACATATTGCAGCCCACCGCCACCCATCAAGCTCCGTTCCGGAATTGAAAACTGCTCTCCGTGAGGCTTGGAACTCTGACCACACAACTCATCCATACCCTTGCGGTGCCTTGAACAGCACCGTCATTTTCAACGGTCTTGATGGTGAAAAATCGCAAACTACAGTTTCAGTTTCCATCCCCCTTAATTTCACTTCGCTTCTTAAACCGTTCCTATTGATTACTTTTAGTTTCAGTTCGTATTTATGTATAACTTTTTTGTATGCTAGTAGTGTGCTTTGTGTCTGTTAATGTAACGTGTATATATATGTGCTGTAATATTCGTAAAATAAAAAAACCTTCCGATTATGTCAGCGTCACCTTCATCAAGAGTTGGAAACAGCTATGCAGCATGCGTGGCTACCAGAGGTTCTCACACACCGTATTAAACCTCATCATCACATTGTTTTAGTCATTTTGGTTCGCTAAAGTTGTCACTCGCATTGTGAACCTTGTTCTTTCAACCCTTTTCTTTGGATAATAAAAGTCATTATCCATGTTTTGCATTGCTTTTTTCTATAACCCTATTATACCCGCATACCTCGTTTCCTTTCATTCCGACGTAGATTTTCTGAAATATTCACTACTAGCAGCAACTACTCGTAATTTTTTGACATTTTTTTTGTAAATTTTGACTACCTATCTGCAGCATTGAAAATAAAATACACATATCTCATTCAATAGACTGATTAAAATTCGATCACTTCTTTTTACGTTAACCCCAATAAATAACACAATAAGAAATAACAATAATAGAGTACTGCCAACAAGTCGAATATCGTAGACACAAATCAGCACAGGCGCACATTTATTTTCATTAATACACTCTAGAATAAATATCTCGAAGTCTGCCTGCAACTTTGAGAATCTTATTAAAATATTTTCACAGAATCAAACTGAATGTATAAATTTAAACGGTTAAAATAATTATGGTATTTATTCTGCTGGAATCTGTTTAAAAGTTGGGCGTGCTGTTAAAAAGCCATTAACTCCAAGGCTAAGACCCGTATCCGAACTATTAGTTTATTTACTATGATTTTGTTAATATATTCATGAAAGTTTGGTTTTGAGTCCTACAGTGATTTTTGCTGCGTCAAAGTTCTCCATTTCTTTATTTTGATCTTTTTACTTTCATAAAGGTTCTGTTTATCAATCTGGTATTTTTTAACTGAACCAAACCGTTAATTTTTGCTTCGATTTTTTAACCTTTTATAGTTTTTTTTTATCGTTCTATGGACGTTTTTGATTCTTTATTCTTGTTTTTGATTCTTTATGGTCGTTTTTGATTTCTTTACCTTTCAGAGAGGTTTTTTTAATCGTTCTATGGTCATTCTTCTTACCCGTGAAATGAGGTTTAAACTACTTTGATCCACTTTGATCGATCCCACTTTGAACGCCATACCCAGTCCACTATCGAACCCATGACCTGTGCCATCCGAGAAAAGCAACAAAATAGCACACAGGATTTTTGACGGTTATATATGATGAACTTTAAAGTTGAACAAGCTCTAAATTTTGGAACATTTTAAAACTTTACACCCATTTACGAATTCGCCTGACTCCAACACACATTGGAATTGAAATCCTACGGCAATTATTGTTTACCACCACATCTTCGTACTGCAAGACAACTCTGCAGTAATAGACTAAGATGTTACAATGCGAATGAAAAAGGTTTTTGAAATAGTTTCTTTCCACCAAAACGTATTTCAAGCCTTGGTTGAAGAAGCTATGGGTTCGAATCCCACTTTGGGCATGGATATCAGCGGTTCGGAATCCAGATTACGACCTACTCCAGATTAATTAGCCTCGTTGTGAAAGCCATGACCATTGTGGGACAAGCCAAACTAGGCCGTGATTTGAAAATAATGGTACAACACTTTTTCTTTGAAATAAGAGAAATGTTCCCGTGGAGGGAAAAATAAGCTCAACCTTTGTAAAGTTCTTATTAAAGACGAAAATTATAAATATAGATAAATTTTTTATGTCTTTATTTTATCTAAAGTTTTTATTGTCCTGTGTGACGCAACTTGACCATGCCCCCCCCCCCCTGCTCCATAAAACCCCAACCAACCTATAAAAGAGGAATCTGATTCTAGGCAGTTCGGAATCACTGTCTCAGTGGGTTTGCTCACTGCACTAGTAACCTGAGAGTTGTAGGTGACGCAGGTTCAATTCCCCTCTGCATGTATTTCTCTCTTCTGTCGAATCCAACCGAAGACCGTCGTGTACACGTTAAATCTGCCGTGGCCTCAAATGTCTGGTGGCGTGGTGTGGAAGTTCGAAGAGTGGGGTGCCACGTCATCTGAACCTGTTTCAAAAGTACGTGGTGGTGTCCTCGGGTCTTTTTCTCGGGGTTTGATCCCGGACCGTCAACAGTAGCCCGGTGAGTTGCTTCAGTGCCGACGCTAATTAAAATACCTACATTCTCTCTTCTGTGTCAGTCAAGCTTTCCTTGCCCTTACAGTCCACTTGAAGTTACTAAAATATGGCCCTTGCGCCAGAAATCCCAAATCGCCTCCTCAACCAACCTTAGAGAGTCCCCAGGACTCCCGTGTACAGTCCGTCCATTATATAGGCTTCTCGAATCCTCGTAAGGAGTGATGTAGGAGCTCTTAGGGCTTCCTATGTTCGCATAAACAGTTCGGTAGTACAGGAGCTCGGCCTGCTTTCGGGAAGGACGAAGGAACGACACCCACGGGGAGGGTAAGCATCACGTGCACGATCCGTACGTAGTATGTGTGTGTGAAGTAGATTCCATCCTGTTTACCGTTAGGTTGCTCTAGTACAGTGATGGTAAACCTATGGCACGCATCGCCTTTTGACGGTCTTCGTCCCAAAACAGTCCACGCACGCTGCGTCACTTCGCTTCGCAACTTCTTGATTTGGTGATGCAACTTGCAAAGTTTCAAGACAGCATCTCTGCTCAGATGACAAAATGTTATAGGATGCAACATCGACAGGAAAACATCGATGTTGATAATGCATCGCCACCAAACTATCAATGTTTTTAAAATTCAGTGAATTCAAACGTTTCACCATTTCTTTAAACTGGTTTAGCACCTAGTGATGCTATATCGACAGCAAAACATCGATGTTCAAAATTGAAACATCGATGTTGATACTGCAGCGCCCCCATACTTTCGATGTTTTTAAAATTCAGTGCATTTAAACGTTTTGCCCCATTTCTTATAACTGGTTTACCAACTAGTGATGTGACATCAGCTCCAATACATCGATGTTTTTTTATAAAACATCAATGTTTTGAAAACATTGACATCAATGTCGTATCCCTACTTTTCAGACCCTTCACCATTGGTCACTTTGGTCTAAAAGTATGTTCAATTTGCTGATTATGAAAATTATGCTACTTGGTTATTTTTTTAATTTTTATAACGGTACTTTTATCATTTAAAAATAAAACATCTACAACGTAAAAACATCGACACGTATAAACATCGATGTTACAAAAACATCGACCCCAATACATCGATGTTAAATACATCAATGTTTTTTTTAAATAAAACATCGATGTTTTGGAAACATCGACATCGATGTCGCATCCCTAGTACAGTGATGACAAAGCTATGACACGCGTGTCAAAGGTGACACGCCAAGACATTTTAGGTGACACCATATTCTAAGTCTATGTGTGACACGCATCGCCTTTTGACGGTCTTCGTCCCAAAACAGTCCACGCACGCTGCGTCACTTCGCTTCGCAACTTCTTGATTTGGTGATGCAACTTGCAAAGTTTCAAAACAGCATCTCTGCTCAGATGACAAAATGTTAAAAGTCACTTTTTCTCAAAAAATTGAGTAGGTCCTTTTCTGGAGTCTGGTTTGTTGATGTTTAGAAGGGTTCAAAATGTTGCAAGTCTTTCTCTTTCAGTTTATGAGAAAACAAAAGTGGAAAAATGTAATATGTCAAAAACCACAGAACCACATGTTGAATCTTAAAATTGCTGTCACGAAAAATTAAAAAAAAGGACTTATAACATTTTGCCATCTGAGCACAGATCTGATCTCAAGTGTTTGTCGACTTGATGGACAAACTTGAGAATCTGGAAAGAAATCGTTTAGAGAATGAAGAAAGTGCCACTATACGAATAAGAAATTTGTAGTGCTTGGAACGGATTACCGGACATTTTTAGCATCCTGAAAAAAATGTAGCAATGGCTTTACTCGCAATTTTACCTTCTACGTGCTTCGTTAAGACCGGTGTTAAATAATATAAAACCAAAAAAAAAAAAAAAAACGACTGACACAGATGAAGTTAGTAGCGCTTGCTTGTGCTTGAATTGCACGAAATACCTATCTTCAATTGAAGATTTAGCAAATGCAGTCCAGCAACAAAAAAGTCACTAATGTAAAGAATTATTTGGTTTTGCTTTTTTTAATAAATAAGTGCATCAAAAATAAAACCTTTTTTTTTCAGGGCTGCAACTATCACAAATTTATGGATATTTCTAGGTGTCACATGGCACCCCCGAGTTCAGCTAGGTTTTTCGGTTTTTGACAAAACGAGCTCTCTCTCTCTCTCCCTCACTCAAAAGGTTCAACGTCACTGTTCTAGTACGACGTTAATTAAAAATACTAATACCAATCCATCCTGTTTACGAATATGGTAACACGATTAATGTTTGTCACGTATTTTTAACGATACATCGATTACAATTGGGACCTATTTTTGCCGTCCGTAAAGCCGTATTCAAATACGAAGCGCGAGGCTTAAAGCGACACTCGCAGACGAATCAGAGGTGCAAGCGCGAGTGGTGAAGACGCCCGGATTGTTCTGCGCATGTTGCTTTGCGAATCGTTTCCTATTTGACCGAGGCTTTTGTACCTGGTTTGCAACTTCGTTAGTTGTTAACATTTTCCAGTTTTGTTTTTGAGTTTCCTTTTGCAATGCGATTCCTTGCAATCTGTAATTTATATAATGCATTCTTCACCATGTCATCTATTAAGATAAGAGATCAACCGTTTTCTTTCAACCAAACCGTTAACTCTCACATTGAAATGAAGGCTATAATCCGCGACGTTTCAATGTATTCAACAACGCGGAGAGTAGATGCTATAAATTCTTAAATACTGTGTTTTTATCGTTTCCATTGAGTGCCTGAAAGACACTTATGCAAAAGAATGGAATAATCTTTTACGGAATGACCTTCCGTCACACCTTGCGGAGTGTTAAACTAATCGTTTGTGATGCTATCGACGGTTTCATCTAAATTTCGAGAGAACCTGCCTTGTTTCTCAATATCTTCTATATCCTGAAAAAGACACACCCTTCGCATGGTAAAACGTTCACTGTGAAAAACAGTTTTGTCAAAAATTTGATGGCAGCGTTACTTGAGTTCGGATTTTGTTTCCATGGTTGCTTATGTTCTGAAAAATAGGCACTCGAAACCTGTATTTCGAATGCATTTAAATTATAGTTTGTAATTCGTAATTTCTGTTCTTTTCTCTTCCCAATGCGAGTATCGAATTGATTTATATTCCCACTTGTATATAGAGATTTATTTCGTTTGAACGACTTAAGTTTGTATTTAAGGAACTTATTTTTATCCCCATGGAATGACATCATATAATTGTTATTTACCATTTAAAAGAACGGCTGAGACTGTTCATGTTCCTCACTGCTTGGGCGTTTTCTGTTTGCAATAAATAAGGAAGCTTGGTGGGAGCTTTTCTTTGATCTGTTTTTAGGATCTAATTATCTCGCATATTTTTGTGGGAAATTGGATTTCTTCTCTGTAAGTCAATTAGTTGTGCTTACCTGGAAATTTATTTATTTTCCCAGTTGTTTTTCAAGTAAACAAACTGTTTTATTGTGCTCGTATAATTGCATTAGAGGTTAATAAATTGCATTGACATATCCTGATTACGTTTTTTTTTTAAAATATGCCTCCAAATGCTATCACTCGTATGTTATACTGTTGCTTTAATTCATAGGAGAATAATTATGAAAGCATTACGCACAATGGCGTAAAATCCTTTATTTTGGATTATTTACAAGGTCGAGTTTCGCGTAAGTGCTAATTTATTTGTTCTGTATTGCTATTCGGAACCAGATTCTTGTTGTGTACCTAGTTCTAAACTTAGATTCAACAGTAAAATTCGCAATTTATGTCTGCAAAAGTGTCCCTTGGTACATCAGCTGGCAATTTTGAATTCGATCCCCAATATGGCAGGGTTGAAGTTGGGTGAACGATAAAAAAAAATATGAATTTACTCTTCAAAAGCAGAAGAATTGATTTCTTAACAGTGTCTTTGAAGTACACTGAAGAATGATGAAAAATCGAGAAAAACTACTTCAAAATCTTACTTTAGGTAGGCATAAATTGAAAAATGCAAAATAAGACACCTGTTGAAGTCGACACCTTCAAACAACATGAGTGACTGATGACATGCTAGCCAATGTTACCAACCTGATCAAACAAAATTCCCTGCTCTTCTGTTATTTACAGCGACTGTGCCTAGGTATGACTGTACCTTACGTACAACAGTCTCCGCTACAATGAGGAAATAATTAAATTCCCTTAACAGGCTTGGCGCAGCTTGTCCTTTACGGGACCTTGCATCATGAAACCTTAACACATACGTACCTGGTACAGTACTGTGTGTACCCGTACTTCGATCCGTCCATAAATACACTACCCTACAATAATGGACTGGACAGCAAGATGTAATGGTATAAGGAAAGAATACATGCTTTAATAGGGGGGTGGTTATGCGGCTGCAATTACACCAGCAACCTTTCTGGGCATACTTTCAACAAGGTTTTGATGCACAGCTATGGGTATTTATGTCCATTCCTGCTGCAAGAATGTCGCCGGCTCAGCTGTAGATTTCGGACGTCGTTCCCTGCCCCGTAAGTGTCTCTCTAACTCGTCCCACCAATGTTTTATGGGGGTTTATGTTGGGACTCTGAGCAGGTCAGGGAAGACGTTTTACAACCATATCTCGATACCACTGCTTGACAGGCTACAACATTACACGGAGCGTTGTCCTCCTGGAAGTAGGCTGCAATTACACTAGCAACCTTTCTGGGCATATTTAAACAAGGTTTTGATGCACAGCTATGGGTATTTATGTCCTCAGCTGTAGATTTCGGACGTGGTTCCCTACCCCGTAAGAGTCTCTCTAACTCGTCCCACCAATGTTTTATGGGGGTTTATGTCCGGACTCTGAGCAGGTCAGGGAAGACGTTTTACATCCATACCTCGATACCACTGCTTGACAGGCTACAGCATTACACGGAGCGTTGCCTCCTGGAAGTAGGCTGCAATTACACTAGCAACCTTTCTGGGCATACTTTCAACAAGGTTTTGATGCACAGCTATGGGTATTTATGTCCTCAGCTGTAATTTTCGGACGTGGTTCCCTACCCCGTAAGAGTCTCTCTAACCCGTCCCACCAATGTTTTATGGGGGTTTATGTCGGGACTCTGAGCAGGTCAGGGAAGACGTTTTACATCCATATCTCGATACCACTGCTTGACAGGCTACAACATTACACGGAGCGTTGTCTTCCTGGAAATAACAATTGTCCATTCCATAAAAATGCCAGAGCGTAGGAAGAACCTGATTGTCCAAAATGTTCGTGTAGACGTCCGCGTTCAATTGATCAGGAACAACATTCAAAGGTCTCAGGCCATACCACAAAAAACCCCTCCAAACAAGTAGCCCGATTTTATGCAAATCCGTTGGCGTCCAGTCCAATATTACAGGGTAGTGTACATGGAAGCAGGAGAAAAAAACCCGGCCTTGAATTTAAGAAATGCTTTTGCAAATTTAGCTCATTTTCATGCAATTCGAAGATTTTGATTTTCTATCAGTATTCTCCTTCATGTGGCCTTTGTTCACCCTGCAAGCCTTTTACTTATATTCCAGCCTTCCATGTCTATTGTCTGTGGAGTGCATTCCTTTATGTTGGCACACTTCAACTTTAAAGTGTTTATGTTTATTAACCCCATGTGCTATGTAAATCAGCTTTGGGCCGTTTCGAAACGTCGAAATCTCAAGTGAATTCGTGATGCATTAAAAGCGTGAGTTGATAGTTATCTCAATGGCACCATTCTAGTGATAGTGTCCTTATTAAGCAATGTTACAACTATTAAACTCGCACCGAGTCAAAGTTGTGTTCGTCGGTGTTGAACTCAACTGTCGGGAAAGGGCATCCTCAAATCACTTTCTCGTGACCATTTGAGTGGTTTCGGCGAAACTTTTTAAGTGAAAAGAGTTTCTGATCTTGTAAGTTCAATAAAGTTATATTACCGAAAGCCTACATATCTAACATTATCTGTTCCAAGCATATAATCTACAGTTATCACCGGTCTATTGATGGCTGAAATGTGTAGAGAAAATATTTGACATCAATTTTTCCATGCATTTTAAAATTCTTGACAGGTTTGAATTTTTGGATGAAAATACTTACTGCACGTTTAATCTCGAATGTCCTCACGTTGGCGTGGGATGGAAATTTAGAGAATGTTGTCCCAGTTCAGATGTGACTCAGATCTGACCGTGGATCAAAATCACTTGGTGTTGTCTTCGGATATCTCTCTTCGGATTTGATACAGCCCGTTGACAATAACTCGTTCTGTTGTTCCAGAGCGACGTTAATTAAAACACCTACTTACGTATGAATTTATTTCATGCTACTTCGTTTTATTAAAAAAACTCATTTTTTTTAAAAAACCTTTTATTAATTACTTTTAAAAGTAAGCGATTCGTTACTTTTATAGTTCGAATGACAATTACTTTACTTGAGTCAGTATTTTGAAAAACTTTACTTGAGTCAGTATTTTGAAAAACTTTACTTGAGTCAGTATTTTGAAAAACTTTACTTGAGTCAGTATTTTGAAAACTTTTCTTGAGTCAGTATTTTGAAAAACTTTCAAATTAAATATTCGATTAGGATTTTAATAGTGTGTTCGTTGACATGTACTGTTTGAAATTTTATCTTAACTTCCAAACGAGGTCCCAATTTTACTTTCCGGCTATTATAATTCGAGAACGCTGCAAAGCATTGCAACTAATAACTTTCTAATTGAATTTTTCATTTTAAGTAGAGCAGATCCAGCGTCAAATTTCGAGTGTTGCTTTAGGGCATACCTTCCAAACTTCGAACAAATTTTAAAAACTGAATGGAGAAATACCTCAACAAAACCGCAGCGATGTTTATCAGCTCGACATCGAAAAGGTGTTGCCGAGATGTGAGGAAGGTGTGGTCCTTTTTCATTAATCTTTCGATACTTAGTCGGCCGCGCGATCGCTTGTGGAGCTGTCTTTTTAGCATACAATTTTCTGCAATTTTCTCTTTTCTCCGCACCATCCCAAACGTTTTACAGATTTGAATAATAAACCCCAGAGCTTTGAGGTCATTTATTGAAATTCACTGCAATCTTCGTATACCCGACTTGAATAGCCTTTGTCTAAGGCGCAGTTTTCGTAGTTTTTAATTTTTTTATATGGATCTAAAGGGTGTTTTATTTGATTTTGGGGGCAGGTGAGGTATATAAATACGAGCGTAGTGAAGGCAATTTAAGTGCAAAACAATGGTTTCAAATTGGAGCGATCCATTTACTACGCTGACGATTACACTAGACAGCTCGAGATGAGTTTGGCTAGCCGTTTTTTTTTTAGTGTGTAATCCTCTAGACGTGATTCCTGTGTGTAACGCCACTCAAAACTTTAAAAAACCTTGAAAGAGTGCGAGTAGTAGTTAGTAGCTGGAGCAAGAAGATTTTGAATTAAAATGAGCGCAGGTGGTTTGTGCATTCGAAGGTTGTTTAACCCTCCAAGTGGTTCAAGTGTCCTGATTGGTTGAGTAGCGGATCTGACCAGAGGGTTGCGAGTTCTAGTCCAAACAATGACCGTCGTGTACGAGAAGGCTGGTGCATGTTAAATATATCGTCTCCTCAATTACCCTCACTGTCTGTCTTTACTTACTTTATTATTGGTACGGTAAGGTAATTTTTAATTAACGTCGTACTAGAGCAGTGTTTCCCAAAGTGTGGTACGCGTACCCCCAGGGGTACGTGAAGAGTTTGGCGGGGGTACGCGTTGCACCGGAGAGATACGAAAAAAATCAAGAAATTAATGACGACTTTTTATTTTGCCAGCCTTTATTAGGTCACACAACAGGAGAAGATATCTTTAATGTTATGAAAAAATTTATGCAAGAGAACAAAATTGATTGGAATAGATGTGTTAGAATAAGCACAGATGGAACAAAAAGTATGGTCGGAATTAATAAAGGACTCGTTGCAAGAATTCAAAATGTTGCCCCAAATGTCATATTCACACATTGTTGCATACGCAGAGAGGCTTTGGCAACACGTAAGATGTCCGCTGATCTACAGAAAGTTCTGGATGAAAGCGTGAAAATCGTAAACGACATTAATAACCTTCCTTTGAATGCACGACTTTTTGCGCATATATGCGAAGAAATGGGAAGTAGTCATACCAAGCTTCTTTATCATACCGATGTTCGTTGGCTATCTCGAGGAAAAATTCTAAATCGATAGTTTGAACTTGGACATGAACTTCAATGTTTTCTTAATGATAGATTTGAGTTGAGAAATTATTTACATGACTGGAAATGGCTTTGTAAATTAGCATACTTAGCAGATATATTCTCTGTTATAAATTGCCTCAACTTATCGTTACAAGGCAAAGAAATTTCATTGTTTCACGTTCAAGATAAAGTGAACGCTGCCATCGCAAAACTAAAGTTATGACAAGCGAGTTGGTAATGGAGAAGTAGCCTCGTTTCCCTCTCTTCATGAGTTTATAACACGTTCGACTACTAAAATTGATGCTGATACTCTGAAATACATAACTCAGCATTTGGAGAGTTTGCAAGTGGGCTTGAAAAACTATTTCCCTGATTTAACCAAAAATATTGAATGGATAAGATATCCGTTTAACATTAACACAACATTCATGCCAGAAGATTTGTCGCAAGCGGAAGAAGAGCAATGGAATTGACTTCAGACGGATTATTATAAAATAAACATAAGGATAGTACTTTAACATCATTCTGGTTACAAATGCAACTTGTGTATTCGGTTTTAATAGAAAAAGTTCAAAAATACATCTCGCCTTTTCCAATTTCATATTTATGTGAAGTAGCTTTTTCAGCATTTGTAGATATTAAGTCGAAAAAAAGGAACAGACTATTGGATGTGGAACCACATCTCAGATTAAAATTAACAACCAGGGAACCAAATTATGACGATCTGTTATCTCAGCACAAACAATTTCATCCTTCTCATTGATCCAAATAAACGTTATTTATAATATAACTTTTATTTATATTTTATATGAATAATTTTATTTATCTTTTCTTATTATTTTGTGTATGTCGCAAAAAAATAAAAAAAAAAATTTTGATTGTTATTAAAATACATACATTTTTTTGACGAGGGGTACTCAGCGTTACGAAAATTACAAAAGGGGTACACATAGGTCAAAAGTTTGGGAAACACTGCCCTAAGGGAAAGATTCGAAGATAACATCACGTAATTTTGGACCACGGTCAGATGACGAGGCAACACCTGAGCTGGCACCCCACTCTCCAAACTTCCTCATCAACCCAACGTGAGGACTTTTGGCCACGACAGATTTATGGTGCACCAGCCGCATCTAGACCATACGCTTACCAATATCCATGGAACCTTCCGATCTAGAGGCTAACACCTTAACCACCAGACCGGTTTGTCGGCTCTTTATTATTGGACCAGGCGAATCAATCGGTTTCGCATTCCGTATTATTTGTGCCGTAGGAAAGTATTGGTATTTTTTTGGCATTTTTAATTAACATCGTACTAGAGCAACACAATGGGCTATGGACGGCGGTCTGGGTTCAATCCCAAAGAGAAAGATCGAGAACGACACCATGTAATTTTGAACCACGGTCAGAGACGAGGCAAGACCTGAGCTGGCATATTATATATCCCGATCGTGTTGTATGTTCTTTTTCAATGCTATGGAGGGATTCGATATTTTCGATATACGAACATGAACTAAGTTGAAGACCATTTATGTAAAAGTATATATATTTGACGTGTGTCGTATTTTGTTATTTTCATTACATTATCTCTGTGCGATATACCTCTTTCTACCAATATTCAAAACCAGCCTCTTTGATCGTGTTTGGGTTCGCCCGAACTGCGATAAGCCTCCCTCTTAGAAATGATTCCGAGATCTGCCTTGGATAACAACTGGTTCAGTTTCATTCGGTTTCACCGATATGACAGATGCATTATTTAAGAAACGAACGGTCTTTCGGTGTAATTGGGAAAAGCTCGGATGTGGAGGTGAGAAAAAAAAAGTGCCCACAAAAGAGAACTTGTCAAAAAAGTTGCGAACCCGCATCGGAATAGGGAGGAATGGAAACAAAAAAATAAATCTCGAGAGTACACTACCCCTTTTTATTTCTCCTTTCCTCGTTTAATCTCGGATAAAGAAATTATCATTCTGAAAAATCGTGAAAGCGTTCTTTGTCCCAGCCCTCTTGGCATAGGTCTTTTCATTCCGAATCGCTTCCTCATCGCTCAACTCGAGATTCTTCAGTTCGATAAAAGGCCGGCCACAGGCCCAGTGACCCGACGGTATTGTTATAGTGTTTACATTTTGTAGTTTCTTCTCTTTCATTGCATTTGGAAGGCGAAGTGCTGTTTACGTGCCTTCTGCTTTTTGAGAATGTAGAACCGCCAAGAACCCTGCTTTCGAAACATTAAAAGGGTACAAACATTATAGAGCGTAAAATATATTTGGAGGGCAGTATATGGATAGCGGTCCGGATAAAAATATCTGGCCTATTAGCTTGAGATTGACGTGAAAATTAACACCATCACACACTCCCATGCCTAGTGGTGTAACATAGTGGGTCGAGTGGTGTGCCTTTCAACAAAACGAAACAGCCTACTTTACAAATAACTTGCAGTTATTTTGCAAATAATTTTATGTACACTAATTACAACAGGGATTTGCATCCCTATGTCATGGGTGGTGCGAAACAGGCAAAAACTCAACAGCCGCGGCCTCATAAACGAGCACCGCAGTTACAAAAACCCTCTGCTCTCTTCGAGTTCTGCAACCGATCTCCCTGTGTCGTCAGACACCCCCCCCCATTCAGCCAGCCACAAATCACTGGCACCCCAAAACAAACGGGACAGCTGTTCCGGCATTCATCAGCAGGGCTCAGGCATATGTTTCAGAAATCCTCGTTCAAAAGGTCAGTGGCGGTGTTAGCGACGCCAGTGTCATGACCATGAGCCATGTTTGGAAGAAGGTTTTTCAGCAAGTCCTTGGGGAAAAAATGTGTGCCATTAGGTTGTGTTTCTTATAATTTTGTTAAGCATTAAAATTTTCAAAAAATAAGGAGTACTGCCAACATAGTATGCATTTCCATTTCCGAAAAGGTAAGAATGATTCCCAGACGTAGAAGGAGATATG